>JAGSMR010000066.1:872500-1472500 GCA_029286605.1 Sericinus montela | reverse complement strand
ATCTGTCTAATGTCTAATTTTCATCCCATCCCTTGCTCTACTCCCCTTTCCCTCTCCAATACATTTCTGAAATTAAGCTTTTATAGGGACTGACTGTGGATCAGAAGATTCCTTGTTCAAAATCCTGGCAGGGTCGCCATGTAGGGATCGACGTAAGGAGAGAAGTGAAACGATCGGAAGATGATGCAGAACTGCCCGTTTATTGTAAATAACCCACGATTGTATGCGAATAATATAGACATAAATATAACATAGACATACTAACACTACACTTTGTTAAAAGAAAGCAGTTAATTATCTATACCTACAGTCACGAAAGCCTAGTGGTTGTGTGATCGGAATTCTTGTCAAGAGACCCGAGTTCGATCTCCAAGGCTCTTACCAATGGCATGGATATAAATACGACTGCGGACTCAACACCTGTCACGTTGTCCCAAATCCACGTTGATCCTACGGTGTTAAAATTTTCTTCATATCATATATCTTATATAATATCTCGACCGATTTCGGCAACAGCGACTTATTGCGAGAGTCGTTCGCATATACTAGGGTGGCGTCTAATACTTGATTCATACTCGCCTGTACATTACATCTAAGTTCACGCCCAAAGGAAAAGTAAATTGCGTCCTACCCTCCCAATACACATATTTCGTAAGTATTATTGACTGCCGCTCATATTGAACTACATCTGCTCAGATGCTACGACGTCTGTGACGGTAGGTGGTAATATCATCTCTAAATGATACACGGTCTCACCTCTCTTTAAGTTAATTGGGTCACGTACATCTATCATGATATCCTTGCGACCATTCTCCGTATAACCCCGAAGTATTCTTTGTATTTTTCCGAGATGAAACCGTATTGGTTAATGTTTGATTAAATAGTCACGATAGCCGAGTGGTTGGGTGATCGGAATTCGAGTCGAGAGACAGTCAAGTCCAATGGCCAACCCGAAGCTGGGACGTTATGATGGTGTCCGCACAACAGAATGATTGGCACACCGTGGCTTGTTTTTAAAAGCTCCTGGTTCCGAGTTTGAACCCCACTGGGGACAAACATTTGTTTGATAAATATTAATGTCACATAGCCAAGTGGTTGGGTAGTCGAAATTTCGAGTCAAGAGACCCGAGTTCGATCTCCAGATGGCAGGCTCGTACCAATGGGTTTTTCAAAAACTTCTGTACGACTTATATTGTTGAATTGGACATAAAGACAGCGATGGCTCACCGCCTGTCACTTTGTCCCGATAATTCTTCGGTGGAAGGTGGGTCAAAGGGATATAATTGTCTAGACTAGATCTCTGTCTACCCCTGTATTGGGAACTGCATGAAGATATTTTTTTAATAAGAATATTTATACAGGAGTCTTGGATGTTATAATTTAAATAATAATATCTATCCATGTAAATATATGTATGTAGATATATGGGATTTTTAGCTTTGACTCTAAGGCGGCAATAGGCTTACCCTGTATATCATATTGTACCAAATAGTCATCGGTTAAAAGCTTGGAATCGGAAACAATGGAGGCACTTCAAACGTCAGACGTAAATTATTAATCGTATTTAGATATTTATTGTTATTAGGCAACGCAACTTATAAAATTAAATCTCGGATAACAATAATTTTACAATAATATGTGTGATTACTTTTGTAATATTTAATAAATAAATCTAGAAACTAAAAAAAACTCGCTAACAAACGTAACATTATTTCGATACTGCTAACAAAAATTTATGAACTCCGTGGAAGAGTAGCGCACACTCCGGCATTCATAGTGTTGGCAGTTCTTACGTTTCGGATTCGATTTTCGGGCAGGTCAATGTACGAAATCCCTTTTCCCACGTTGTCTCGGATTTAGGTAATTAATAACACAAGTAGCTTTTTACTTTTGGGATCAGAGCAATGTATGTGATGTTGTCCCTAGCTATATATGTTTGTAAGTATTTAAATTAGTATGAATACATGAACGCGTGCTATGTACATCTAAACTTTCGCAGACTAATTATTCATCTTAAAATCAACGCTATTTATTTTTAAACAACAACATTTGGAGTATCTCCACAGAGTATCCAAAACAATTTAATTTTTATTAATTAAAAAAAAAACATTCGAGTGATCCGTAACCAATGACTTCATTGAAAAGATACTAATCGTAAGTATTGATATTTGGGGAGAGCCGTGTAATTGAGTTGTACGAAATCAAACACATCTACAGCCGGTAGATGTGTTTGACAGAACGTCCGTAAGCACAAATATTGTATGTATATATAGTAGGCGTCAGGTTGGGCGCCGCGTTGCGAAGTTGGGCGGACGAGCATGCGGGGTCCGTTTAAACGGACAGACCTCGGCGATTCGATGTTACGATTTTTATTATAACAAACACGACATCTGTGAGCTAATCATACACATTGATTTCAATGTTGCGCCATCTCTGAGGTCAATTTAAAACCAATTTTTCCACATTCATTTCTCATTCTCGGGTCTCGGAGTTTGTAGACGTTTTTTTTATATTTCATAAAACTAGTGCTTTAGCTGCTTATTTGGGATCAGAGCAATGTCCCTAAATATATATGTATTTACCTATGTAGGTTTTTATGTATTTATGTACGTATTTATTTAACTTTTATTAGTAAGTGATAAATGCGAGATTAGCCACCTAAGTTGTGTAAATGAAAGTTAAATGTAAGATAAATACTTGATCGAATCAACATAATTTTCACACTGTCTATATAATACATTTAAAGATACGAACATCAAATACATTGTTCTGATTCCAAAGTATTTTTTTTTTATAGAAAAGGGAGGCAAACGAGCAAGTGGCTCACGTGATGGTAAGTGATTACCGCCACCCATGAACACCTGTAATACCAGAGGCATAGCAGATGCGTTTTAAAAGTAAGTAGCTAAAGCACTTGCGTTATGAAATCAGAAACAATTAAATTACCACAAAACCCAGACTCTAAACAATATAGAAAAAAGTGTTTTGTATCTACATTGAATTTCAAGTTCGGGAATGGAACCCGAGACCTCAGTGCTGACTAATATGAAAATCGGTGTTTACACCACTCGACCATGGAAGTCGTCGAACGGATAAAGCATACGATTTGTCGTCTCGACTCGTGCGAGTCTCTCCATCTAAATGGCCCCAACGCGATACTCGATAGGAGCGAGCCAGAAGGTATCGGTCCCTCTGGCAACTCTGACGTGCCTCTTGTATCCCGTCGCGCTCCCGACACTTGAACATGTGTTGCCACTAATTAATCATAATCACTTACGAAGTATCATATTAAAAGTGTTTAGTGGTATACTCTGTGGATCATATGTAGGTGAGTTTATTAGATTTTTTTTAAGTAGTTCTCTCGAGTTTTCTATAAAACGATGCGATAATAAAATAATGGTAGTAAAAACTCCGACGGGCGTACGTACGTATTTCCTAAGTTTCCATCAAGACGACAATTACGATGTATATAATGACTTAAGCAACTACTTATTAATTAATCTCTTAATACTAAAAATAGTATAGATAAATTAAATAATAGTAATGTAAATATTGTTGGCTGATAAAAAATTAAAAAGTTGAATATTAACTTTTAAATTTAAAAATATATAATATCCGCAAACAATACAAAAGTTACAATTTTAAATACAAATACAATTGTTCACGCTATATCATAATTCTCAAAATAATTTACGTATGCCTATTATAAATATAGTGTAGCATTGAATGAAATCTTTTTCGATTTTGATAACTTTGCCACTTGTCACGTTATTTCACAATATGCTCCGGTGAATAACAGGTCAAAAGGTAGTTGTCTAGACCTCTGTCTACCTTCGTATTTTGAAAATGCCTGAAAATAAAAATAAAAAGAAATATAGTTTAATATTTAATTGTTGGTACCGCTCTCTTTTAATTCCTCCGTTATTTTAAACCTCTCGGGGTTTCATAACAATATGTCTACTGTTTTAATACGTTATGACTATTGCGGTATTCAAAATAAATATTCCCCGTATGTAAATACTAAAAACAATTCATTTTCCTGTTATTGACAAATATTAATTTTTAAATTATAATATATTAAAAGATAAAATTTTAATAACAGATATATATAAACAGTAAACACGCGTGCTTTCTTTCAGCGCTTGGGAAATTTATAGTTTGCGTTGCGAAGTACCTCTGTCTCGCTCTTAACAAATAATAAAACTGACTATTAACGGAAATTGTCCCAGCTGTTGGCTCTACTTGTGTCGAATGGATTTCCAATTATGTCCAGGCGACTTGTTGCTGGGCACAGGCTTCTTGTAAGTGACGATATGTTTTTAAATGTAGATGGTATTTGTCTGTTTTTAAAAGTCACGATAGCCGAGTTGTTGGGTGGTCGGAATTTCGAGTCGAGAGACCCGAGTTCGATCCCCAGGTGGCAGTACCAATGAGTTTTTCAAAAACTTATGTACGAATATCGTTGGCTTGGACATAAAGGCGGCGACGGGCTCACCACCTGTCACGTTGTCCCGAAAATATCTTCGGTGGAAGGTGGGTCAAAGGGACTTAATTGTCTAGACTTGACCTCTGTCTACCCCTGTATTGGGAACTGCGTGAAGATATTTTTTTTTATGGTATTTGTCTCAGATAAAGATATATCCGTTCTAAAGTCATATCAACTCATATTTGGTTTGGTTTATTTACAAATATCACGGTCTCTGTAGTCAAGTGGCGTACAACCCGGTCTTCAAGGTGTCGCTAGATCAGAGTTCTCTGGTTCGATTCCCGGACGGGTCAATGTGGAAAACCAATTGTTTTACGTTGTTTCGGTACTGGGTTGTTTGTTGTACTTTCGTCGTCTCTGATTCCATAACACAAGTACTTTAGCTACTTAATTTTGAATCAGAGCAAAGTATGCGCTATGGTCCCAACGTATGTGTTTATTTCAAAAGCATATCGTCATGCCATTCGCAGTTCTGGGGTAGACCGATTGTCTATCTGATTGTCTTAATCCGAAAGGATTTTCTTTCCCCACCTTTCACCGAAGTCATTTTCTGGGACAACGTGACAGGCGGGCGTACCAAGAGTAAGAGCTCACCTAATTGAATCTTGATTCGGATTCCGATCACACTACCACTGGGCTATCGTGATTTTGTATTTATTTATTTTATTTATATCAACGGGAAACAACTCGCCGTTTGTTTAAATTTAACTTAAAGCGAAATATTATATTGCAAATTTAAATGGCCATTAAATATATTTACACACTTGCATAAAGTCACGATAGCCGAGTGGTTGGGTCGTCGGAATTTCGAGTCGAGAGACCCGAGTTCGATGCCCAGGTGGCAAGCTCGTACCAATGGGTTTTTCAAAAACTTATGTATGAATTACATCGTTGGCTTGGACTTAAAGGCGGCGACGAGCTCACCACCTGTCACGTTGTCCCGAAAATGTCTTCGGTGGAAGGTGGGTCGAAGGAGCTTAATTGTCTAGACTAGACCTCTGTCTACCCCTGTATTGGGAATGGCGTGAAGATATTTAATTATTTTTTTAAAATTAAATATATATACACACTTGAATGTTGCTGTTATAGTGGTTTAGTGGAATTCCATTGTTGATTTTGGCAACACGAATCTACAAATTAATTTCAGTTTTTGTATGTAATATCCTAAACCGTTTTTCTGATTCCGGCACACTTTTAGCCAAGTAATTTTCAATAATGTCCGAATAAATTTATAAACTTCCAGTAGGGGGTAGATAGAGGTCTAGACAATAAAGTCCTTTGACCCACCCTTAAAAAGAATTAAGAAGGACAATCAAATAAAATTCACGATAAATAATATAGAAATAAAAGTCACCATAGCCGAGTGGTTGGGTCGTCGGAATTTCGAGTCGAGAGACCTGAGTTCGATGCCCAGGTGGCAAGCTCGTACCAATGGGTTTTTCAAAACTTATGTATGAATTACATCGTTGGCTTGGACATAAAGGCGGCGACGGCTCACCACCTGTCACGTTGTCCCGAAAATATCTTCGGTGGAAGGTGGGTCAAAGGGACTTAATTGTCTAGACTTGACCTCTGTCTACCCCTGTATTGGGAACTGCGTGAAGATATTTTTTTTTATGGTATTTGTCTCAGATAAAGATATATCCGTTCTAAAGTCATATCAACTCATATTTGGTTTGGTTTATTTACAAATATCACGGTCTCTGTAGTCAAGTGGCGTACAACCCGGTCTTCAAGGTGTCGCTAGATCAGAGTTCTCTGGTTCGATTCCCGGACGGGTCAATGTGGAAAACCAATTGTTTTACGTTGTTTCGGTACTGGGTTGTTTGTTGTACTTTCGTCGTCTCTGATTCCATAACACAAGTACTTTAGCTACTTAATTTTGAATCAGAGCAAAGTATGCGCTATGGTCCCAACGTATGTGTTTATTTCAAAAGCATATCGTCATGCCATTCGCAGTTCTGGGGTAGACCGATTGTCTATCTGATTGTCTTAATCCGAAAGGATTTTCTTTTCCCCACCTTTCACCGAAGTCATTTTCTGGGACAACGTGACAGGCGGGCGTACCAAGAGTAAGAGCTCACCTAATTGAATCTTGATTCGGATTCCGATCACACTACCACTGGGCTATCGTGATTTTGTATTTATTTATTTTATTTATATCAACGGGAAACAACTCGCCGTTTGTTTAAATTTAACTTAAAGCGAAATATTATATTGCAAATTTAAATGGCCATTAAATATATTTACACACTTGCATAAAGTCACGATAGCCGAGTGGTTGGGTCGTCGGAATTTCGAGTCGAGAGACCCGAGTTCGATGCCCAGGTGGCAAGCTCGTACCAATGGGTTTTTCAAAAACTTATGTATGAATTACATCGTTGGCTTGGACTTAAAGGCGGCGACGAGCTCACCACCTGTCACGTTGTCCCGAAAATGTCTTCGGTGGAAGGTGGGTCGAAGGAGCTTAATTGTCTAGACTAGACCTCTGTCTACCCCTGTATTGGGAATGGCGTGAAGATATTTAATTATTTTTTTAAAATTAAATATATATACACACTTGAATGTTGCTGTTATAGTGGTTTAGTGGAATTCCATTGTTGATTTTGGCAACACGAATCTACAAATTAATTTCAGTTTTTGTATGTAATATCCTAAACCGTTTTTCTGATTCCGGCACACTTTTAGCCAAGTAATTTTCAATAATGTCCGAATAAATTTATAAACTTCCAGTAGGGGGTAGATAGAGGTCTAGACAATAAAGTCCTTTTGACCCACCCTTAAAAAGAATTAAGAAGGACAATCAAATAAAATTCACGATAAATAATATAGAAATAAAAGTCACCATAGCCGAGTGGTTGGGTGGTCAGAATTTCGAGTCGAGAGACCCGAGTTCGATCCCCAGGTGGCTCGTGCCAATAGGTTTTTCAAAAACTTATGTACGAATTGTGTCGATGGCTTAGACACAAAGGCGGCGACGGGCTCACCACCTGTCACGTTGTCCCGAAAATTTCTTCGGTGGTAGGTGGGTCGAAGGGACTTAATTGTCTAGACTAGACCTCTGTCTACCCCTGTATTGGGAATTGGGTGAAGATATTTATTTATTTTTTTTTATGGTATTTGTCTCAGATAAAGATATATCCGTTCTAAAGTCATATCAACTCATATTTGGTTTGGTTTATTTACAAATATCACGGTCTCTGTAGTCAAGTGGCGTACAACCCGGTCTTCAAGGTGTCGCTAGATCAGAGTTCTCTGGTTCGATTCCCGGACGGGTCAATGGAAAACCAATTGTTTTACGTTGTTTCGGTACTGGGTTGTTTGTTGTACTTTCGTCGTCTCTGATTCCATAACACAAGTACTTTAGCTACTTAATTTTGAATCAGAGCAAAGTATGCGCTATGGTCCCAACGTATGTGTTTATTTCAAAAGCATATCGTCATGCCATTCGCAGTTCTGGGGTAGACCGATTGTCTATCTGATTGTCTTAATCCGAAAGGATTTTCTTTCCCCACCTTTCACCGAAGTCATTTTCTGGGACAACGTGACAGGCGGGCGTACCAAGAGTAAGAGCTCACCTAATTGAATCTTGATTCGGATTCCGATCACACTACCACTGGGCTATCGTGATTTTGTATTTATTTATTTTATTTATATCAACGGGAAACAACTCGCCGTTTGTTTAAATTTAACTTAAAGCGAAATATTATATTGCAAATTTAAATGGCCATTAAATATATTTACACACTTGCATAAAGTCACGATAGCCGAGTGGTTGGGTCGTCGGAATTTCGAGTCGAGAGACCCGAGTTCGATGCCCAGGTGGCAAGCTCGTACCAGTGGGTTTTTTCAAAAACTTAAGTAAGATTTGTATCGCTTCCTTGGACATACAGACAGCGACGGGCACACTAACATGTCCCAAAAAATGTCCTCGTGACAGGTGGTGAGCCCGTCCTTTATGTTCAAGCCAACGATGTAATTTGTACGTAAGTTTTTGATAAACCCATTGGTACGAGCCTGCCACCTGGGGATCATACTCAGGTCTCTTGACTCGCAATTCTGCAACTCCAACCACTCAGCTGTCGTGACTTTTCTGAAATATTTCTTTACCATAACAATCATACAAAATTCACAATGGAACACTTATGGATTCCCCGGTCATGTACTAGATATGTAACCTGTTAAATGTTAGGCACCAACTATATTCTCTCTCCTCTCTTACAAGTAAAATAGGCACGTAAGCGGTGAATTTGAAAATAATTTAAACAGTGTATTTCGAATGAAACGTAATTTATATTTTTGTATATAGCGAACATATAAAAGCAATTACAGGAGGTTATATTTATACAAATTGAATATTTTTTTATGTCAGAAGTTCGGATACCTGAGATAGCAAGATTTGCTTGATGCAAAGATATAAGTACTTATATATAAGAAGAATAAAATGTTTTTAAAGTTTCAACTGATACGGGCGGGATTCGAACCCGCGACCTATGCCGAACCGTGGCTTTTTTGCCACGGTTGCCACGGTTCGGCAGAGGTCGCGGGTTCAAATCCCGCCCGTGTCATATGAAATTTTAAAAACATTTTTTCTCTTTAATTTAATAACATAAAGTTCAAAATCAATAAAAAATTGCTTTACGTATACGAATTTATTTATAACAATATTTGTTTGTAACTATATTGCGGCGACGGCTTGGACACTGAGACATTGATAGGCCTGCCATCCATCACGTTGTGTCAAATAAGCCTGTCAAATAACTTTTTGCCGAGAAAGTTGGGTATATTGGGTAAAGGACATAATTATATAGATATCTGTCTAACCCCAGTATTGGTAAAATATGTGAAGATTTTTACAATATATGTTAAAAAGTAACGATAATCGAGGGAGAGAGGGTGATCGGAATTCGTGTCAAGAGACCAGAATCCGATCCCCAGGTGAAAGACTCGTACCAGTGGGTAATGTACGAATTATACTGTTAGCTTGGACATTGAAACGGCGACGGGCTCAACACCTGTCACGTTGTCCCAAAAATATCTTCGGTGGAAGGTGTGGCGAAGCGACTTAATTGTCTAGACCTCTGTAAAAGCTTTAGTACAATTTATATCGTTGGCTTGGACATAAAGACGGCGACAGGCTCACCAACTGTAACGTTGTCCCAAAAAAATTATCTTCGGCAAAACGTGAGTCGAAAGGACATAATAGTCTAAATATCTGTCTACCTCAGTTTCGGGATATTGTGTAAAAAGAGAGAGAAGAGAGGCCATTAAATAAAGATCAAGATAAAAATAAATGAAGATATGTTATTTAATTTATGTTAAATAAGAGTAGGTTATAAAGTGTTGTCAAAATTATAGATATTTCCACAACATTCTCATTTGCCATTCCAGACGTAAGACGAAAGCTCTTCTGTAAAACAAAATTTTATAATGAAAATTTATATTGCAACGTCTCCCAACCACGTATATTATTTTCATCACAGCACCGTTGCATAAACCTCTAATAGTTTCAAATAAGAAAATTTCCTAGAATATCTAAGAAGTAATATTCTTTATTTTTAGGAACCTGATGCATAATTATTTTTGCAGGGGAAAGATATGCACCTGGAATAGTAATAGGTTAATATTAAAACGCTTTTAGTGTGCTTCTAAAAGGTATTTAATATTCTACCACAATACTGTTCAACGGTATAATAATTTCAACTTAGTGAATCGCTTCGGAAAACTTTGACGTCGGTTAAGAATGAAATGAATAAATTGTACAAATCTTTCCCTACAATTGATTCGACTCCATGTTTAATACACAAACTCCGACGATTTGTTTAAAATTTCAAAGACACGAAGAACAACTTTGGAGTCTCGGGAGTCTCGAGAGTCAACTCGTATTGAATTGTTGACTCGCAATAAAACTTTTCGGCGACAGGCTCACCAACTGTAACGTTGTCCCAAAAATATCTTCGGTGGAAGGTGTGGCGAAGCGACTTAATTGTCTAGACCTCTGTAAAAGCTTTAGTACAATTTATATCGTTGGCTTGGACATAAAGACGGCGACAGGCTCACCAACTGTAACGTTGTCCCAAAAATATCTTCGGTGGAAGGTGTGGCGAAGCGACTTAATTGTCTAGACCTCTGTAAAAGCTTTAGTACAATTTATATCGTTGGCTTGGACATAAAGACGGCGACAGGCTCACCAACTGTAACGTTGTCCCAAAAATATCTTCGGTGGAAGGTGTGGCGAAGCGACTTAATTGTCTAGACCTCTGTAAAAGCTTTAGTACAATTTATATCGTTGGCTTGGACATAAAGACGGCGACAGGCTCACCAACTGTAACGTTGTCCCAAAAATATCTTCGGTGGAAGGTGTGGCGAAGCGACTTAATTGTCTAGACCTCTGTAAAAGCTTTAGTACAATTTATATCGTTGGCTTGGACATAAAGACGGCGACAGGCTCACCAACTGTAACGTTGTCCCAAAAATATCTTCGGTGGAAGGTGTGGCGAAGCGACTTAATTGTCTAGACCTCTGTAAAAGCTTTAGTACAATTTATATCGTTGGCTTGGACATAAAGACGGCGACAGGCTCACCAACTGTAACGTTGTCCCAAAAATATCTTCGGTGGAAGGTGTGGCGAAGCGACTTAATTGTCTAGACCTCTGTAAAAGCTTTAGTACAATTTATATCGTTGGCTTGGACATAAAGACGGCGACAGGCTCACCAACTGTAACGTTGTCCCAAAAATATCTTCGGTGGAAGGTGTGGCGAAGCGACTTAATTGTCTAGACCTCTGTAAAAGCTTTAGTACAATTTATATCGTTGGCTTGGACATAAAGACGGCGACAGGCTCACCAACTGTAACGTTGTCCCAAAAATATCTTCGGTGGAAGGTGTGGCGAAGCGACTTAATTGTCTAGACCTCTGTAAAAGCTTTAGTACAATTTATATCGTTGGCTTGGACATAAAGACGGCGACAGGCTCACCAACTGTAACGTTGTCCCAAAAATATCTTCGGTGGAAGGTGTGGCGAAGCGACTTAATTGTCTAGACCTCTGTAAAAGCTTTAGTACAATTTATATCGTTGGCTTGGACATAAAGACGGCGACAGGCTCACCAACTGTAACGTTGTCCCAAAAATATCTTCGGTGGAAGGTGTGGCGAAGCGACTTAATTGTCTAGACCTCTGTAAAAGCTTTAGTACAATTTATATCGTTGGCTTGGACATAAAGACGGCGACAGGCTCACCAACTGTAACGTTGTCCCAAAAATATCTTCGGTGGAAGGTGTGGCGAAGCGACTTAATTGTCTAGACCTCTGTAAAAGCTTTAGTACAAATTATATTGTTGGCTCTGACATAAAGACGGCGATCGGGTCACCACCTGTCACGTTGTCGCAAAGTAGCTGCGGTGTAATGTTCGTAAGAGATTAAATTATCTAGACCTCTGGCTACATCTCATAAATATATTTATCTATATATATGTAAACTGTAACAATAATATTAAAATTATATAACTAAAAAGTTTTATAAAGCATTTGTCATGTTACGATAAATTAAAAAAAAAGGCGAATTATATCATCCCGTCGCGTGAAATATCTAGTCCGTCTGTTATCGGAGCTCGCTTGTCTAAATCAATCAATTGGGTTGACCGTGCTCGCACATTGACACAGTGCCGTTGGAATCAAACCTATTGCTATGCGTAATTGCTGTAAAAATTCCATATAATCAAACTTTCACTAGTTTAAATTCAAATTGCGTCTATTTAAGTTAGTTTTAGTTATTTTTAAGTGTTATCTGGTTATTTTTTAACGCACTACAATAGTCAAAGAATTGTTAAAATAAAACATACTGTCCGAAATAAGCATCGGTGGAAAATGGGTATAAAAGAACTGTCTAAAACACGGACTACCTCAGTATCAGAAAATGCGTGAAGATACAATAGTGTTACACTAATTATAACTTTTAATGTTATCATTTTACGAGTATAAAGAAATAAATAGATAGAGAATGAATGGGGTAGACAGAGGTCTAGACAATAAAGGCCTTTAGACCCACCACTTACAGAAACATTTTTAGGACATCGTGACGGGTGGTCAGCCTTTTGTTGTCTTTATGGCCAAGCCAACGATATAAATCGTACATAAGTTTTAAAGAAACCCATTGGTACGAGCCTACCACCTAGGGATTTTGTAATCGGGTCTCTTGACTCTAAATTCCGACCACCCCACCACTCAGCTGTCATGACCACGGAGGTCATTGAAATTTCAGTTTAAATACCTGGAAACATACATTAAACGTTCAAAACAAAAGATAGTTCCGCTCGGGGAAACGTAATACGCTCAAACTCGTCTCTTACTTCAAACTACAGAGATTTTACGAAATAATTTCTATACAAATTTTAACTACACTTACATTACACCGAGGCAGCACGTGTAATATTCATGCAAATTAAATGACAAAGTAAATTAAAATGGACTCTAAACGTAATTGTTCTAAATCAAAGCATCTTAAGCTTTGATTCCAACACAGAAAGTTTTTTAAACATAAGTGTTTTTGTGAATTCGTATATTGGACGCGTCCATGCATCCGTACTAATTGACATACATACATACAAACATGCATGGATAGGTACAATTTCACATACTTTAGACTGATCCCTATGTAGCTAGAAGACGGAATCTATGGGTGTTAATCACGGAGTTATAGAATTAGAAACAACAAATATATCACAAACGCCAAGATTGGCAAAATTGGCAATCGAAAGATACCGGTAAGATCATCTCGAAAAATACCAAACCAGAAATTAGCAGAAAAACAGGCTGTTATATATAGACAATGTAGAACAAGGGCTTTTTCTACGATGCCCCGACCGGGAATCGAACCCAAAACCGAAGGTGATTACATCGTGAAACCAGTTGTGTATGCCACTTATCCATGGAGGTTATCGGTACTAATTTAACTGAAAATATATCTTGTATTTAGTTTACTGATAGACATACAGAATCAAACATTCGGTCGATATTTCGTACCCAACTGTTGATTGCAGAATGTGTTTGACAGTTACCGGTACGGTATACAAGTTCGGCTATGCGCTACGGGATTGCAGTTACAATAGTAAAATATTTTATATAAATAAAATAAAATAAATATCTTCATGCAATTTCCAATGTTGGGGTAGACATAGGTCTAGTCTGGACAATTAAGTCCTTTGACCCACCTTGGCAGGTGGTGAGCCCATAGCCGTTTTCATGTCCAAGCCAACGATATAATTCGTACATAAGTTTTTGAAAACCCATTGGTACGAGCCTGCCACCTGAGGATAGAACTCGGGTCTCTTGACTCTAAATTCCGACCACCCCACCACTCAGCTGTCATGACCACGGAGGTCATTGAAATTTCAGTTTAAATACCTGGAAACATACATTAAACGTTCAAAACAAAAGATAGTTCCGCTCGGGGAAACGTAATACGCTCAAACTCGTCTCTTACTTCAAACTACAGAGATTTTACGAAATAATTTCTATACAAATTTTAACTACACTTACATTACACCGAGGCAGCACGTGTAATATTCATGCAAATTAAATGACAAAGTAAATTAAAATGGACTCTAAACGTAATTGTTCTAAATCAAAGCATCTTAAGCTTTGATTCCAACACAGAAAGTTTTTTAAACATAAGTGTTTTTGTGAATTCGTATATTGGACGCGTCCATGCATCCGTACTAATTGACATACATACATACAAACATGCATGGATAGGTACAATTTCACATACTTTAGACTGATCCCTATGTAGCTAGAAGACGGAATCTATGGGTGTTAATCACGGAGTTATAGAATTAGAAACAACAAATATATCACAAACGCCAAGATTGGCAAAATTGGCAATCGAAAGATACCGGTAAGATCATCTCGAAAAATACCAAACCAGAAATTAGCAGAAAAACAGGCTGTTATATATAGACAATGTAGAACAAGGGCTTTTTCTACGATGCCCCGACCGGGAATCGAACCCAAAACCGAAGGTGATTACATCGTGAAACCAGTTGTGTATGCCACTTATCCATGGAGGTTATCGGTACTAATTTAACTGAAAATATATCTTGTATTTAGTTTACTGATAGACATACAGAATCAAACATTCGGTCGATATTTCGTACCCAACTGTTGATTGCAGAATGTGTTTGACAGTTACCGGTACGGTTTACAAGTTCGGCTATGCGCTACGGGATTGCAGTTACAATAGTAAAATATTTTTATATAAATAAAATAAATAAATATCTTCATGCAATTTCCAATGTTGGGGTAGACATAGGTCTAGTCTGGATAATTAAGTCCCTTTGACCCACCTTGGCAGGTGGTGAGCCCATAGCCGTTTTCATGTCCAAGCCAACGATATAATTCGTACATAAGTTTTTGAAAAACCCATTGGTACGAGCCTGCCACCTGAGGATAGAACTCGGGTCTCTTGACTCGAATTCCGATCACCCACACAGCTATCGCCACTTGTAAGTAAACGAAAATTATTATCCTTAAATTTTCGTGCTACCTTCGTTGTTTCTGATTCCATAACGCACGTGCTTTAGCTACTTAATTCGGAATCAGAGCTACGTAAGTGATGTTTGCTCTATGGTGTATTAACTATGTTAATTTCGCTATCTATTCCTCTATAATTGTCCAGTTAATAAAGTTTAAAAGCGGAATCATAGATCAAAAATCACATGAAACATTCACGAACTGAACAAAGGCTGAGATAAAATATTTTACCTACTCCATGGACGCCCTATTTCGTTACAAAGGTGACACTCCCATAAAATGCAACACAGTGAAACGAGTCTTTACGCGATAATCGATACCCTCAGCTGCCATGAATAAGCCCTCACAGTTTCGAGTGCTACATGAGTTAAGAATACTAATATGTGTCAATGACGACACGATAGTCTAGTTGGTTGTGACCCTGTCTCTGATACTATGGGTTGCGGGTAGTAATTTATATACCTTTTCTTCCGCTCACGTAATTCATATAAAAATCAGATTTACATAGCCTGTGGCATCCTCTGATGAGATGAGTAAATGGATAAGGGATATTTATTAGTTATTACTGTCATGTCTTCACGCACTACCTTTGCAGTATAGCTACAACGAATAGATCCCCTAGTATCCCGATCGTTACATACCTCTTTCGTTTCTATCCAATTACAATTTTTAACCAACTCCAAAAAAGTTGAAGCTTCTGGATGCCATTGTACACCTTTTTTAATGTTTGTTACCTCATAACTCCGTCATGAGATAATTCTCACACTGAGAATGGTATATATAAGCTTACCTTTGTAATGCTATCTCCTGTTTATGATCCCATTTTTGTTATATGGGTTGTTTTGTTACTTTATTTCATTTTCTGTGGCTTAATAACTCATAATTTGTCGTGATTCGGGCACTGCCAGTGCAAAACTGTAAACGGGCTGCGGTAAAAATCAGTGTTGCATCTACCCTCAACTTATGCTGAGCACCTACATACCCTTTTGATGCTTTTCTGTAGCGCCAGCAACAGTAGTTTTATATTTTATAATTTTATCCGTTCGTTTTTTATTTCTTTTTTGGCATAGAAGCCTTATTGTTGTTATTTTTTTTGTTCTTATCGCGGAAACAATAACATCAAATATGGTTTATTTCTTTCTTTTTTCTAATATGTGAACAGATTTCAAAAATCTTCCTGGGTACATAAAAATATACTTAATACATATATTATCCAGCAGAACGTCACGGACCGCAGAGTCTACGGAGCATATTTTCTGCTACCACTATGGCCAATCCGTTTGTCAAACATAGCGATTATGGCACATCAACATAGGACAGGCCTATTTCCTACAGTGGACTAGCACAGGCCGCTATATATAAAATCAAATCATTTATCTAAGGAAATAAGAATATACATTCGTTTATCAATAACAATTTTCTAAGCTACGCTCCTTTCGTAATGAGGTTCCTCTAATGAAGAAGATACAGGTGAAAGAAACTCCGTAGGTATCCTCTTTTTTGGTACATCTTTTTTATATACGTCTGTTTACTTACATACATACACAACGGCCTATCAATGTCCACTACAGGACATAGGCCAACAACCGCCACGCTTGGCAAGCGGATTGGCGATCGCAATACCAGACCATTCGCACCCCAGACGCTGCTGACTACTTCAGTCTGATTATATTGGTCTGATATTTTAAGAGATGGTTATCCCGCCATCTATCGGTTGCCATTATGATATTGAAAGCTGTTTCCCTTAGTATCAATAAATATTTTTAATATTAAATGCACCGATCGTTCTAAAAATCATCCGTGCGTGAATAAATTACAAACAGCCGTGCAATATGTGATGCAGAGTTTACATTGAATTGACCAAAGCATGTATCGGGTCATCAAAGTTCACAGAAAATATTAAACGTGTATTTATACGTTGGAGATATTTCGCATGAACCTATAGTTTACGATTTTTAAAGCTCTTTATGACGAGCGGATGCGTTTAAATAAATACGAAATAGCATACCTACATCTACTGAATATTTGGGGGAAATAATAAATAACAGGGAATTGTTTATTGTTAAAAAAATATTGCTTTAAAATATTTAAAATAAAATGAAAAATAAACATCTTCACCCAATTGCCCCATACAGCGGTAGACAGAGGTCTAGTCTAGACAATTAAGTCCCTTCGACCCACCTTTCACCGAAATAAGAAAAAAGCTGGGGATCGAACTCGGGTCTCTTGACTCGAAATTCCGACCACCCAACCACTCGGCTATCGTGACTTAAAAGAAAAGAAACAACATAAATAATCGATTTCAATTAATAAATTACGCTGTGAGGCTTTCGTAGTGTTTCGCAATTGTGACGCTAGATGGCGTGGTAAGCCCCGCAAGCGCTAGGTTGCGCTTGCAGCGCTTACCCCGCGCTTGCACACATTCATCGAAACTATTTGAGAGAAACATGCCATTCTCTTCTAACGACGTAAATATAACAGAGACATGCGTATCTTTACTACTATTATCCTTAGTGTTTCACTAGATGGCGACACATGTCGTGTTATTAGAGTTCTCACTAGTGCCATCTATTTGAAAATTGAAAGAAAGAAAAATAGGCAATTGAATAGCCAGTATTAGTGATACCATTCGCTTGCACTAGGTAGTGTCTCCGTATATAACCTACTTTGTGGTATTGTTTAAGACTTCATTATTTTGTTGCTGCCGAAGGTTAAATATGTATTATCATCGAGTGGAAAGATGAAAATTTGTTTAAAAATTAAAGATCCACCCCATTCTAGACAATTAAGACCTTTCCATAAATCTTCCATCGAAAGCACTTTTTTGGGACAAAGTGACGGGTATAATGTATAAGTATTTGAAAATAACCGATTGGTACCTGCCTTCCAAATGGGGATCGAACTCTCGACTCGAGTTTCGATCACCCAACTTCTCGGCTATCGTGACTCTATCTGCAAGACTAAATTTATTCACACAAGAATTATCTATACACCGCAAGAATAATCTATTAACTATGTAAGGTTTTTTTTTTTAAATATATATCTTAGTGAAATGACAAATTCAAATTGTAAAAATTGAATAAATAATAGTTTAAAAAAACTAAAAACACGCTTTTTCAGAAAACCAAACTAAAAAAGAGACATTAAATTTTTCTTTATTAATAATAGCGTTGAAACATTCAAAAAATATAAATTAATAATAGGGTGAATAAAAACAATTATTTTATTTAAAAAAGCGTGGGGGCTTCTTAAGGTATTATCAAAATGATTATCACTCTACTCATATATGTCAATAAAATATTTATAAGTATTGATACCATGCATCCCACGCTTTTTTCAAAATAAAATAAAATTTTATTCACACTATTATTAATTTATATTTATTGAAATTTTTAACGCTATTCTTAATTTAAATTTATTAAAATTTATTTTCTATTTTTTAATTCGGTTTTCTATAAAAAGACCCGAATTCGATCTCCATGTGACAGGATTGTACCTATAAGTTTGTTCAAAACTTTTGTACGCTGTATATTTTTTTTTGGTCGTAAAGTAGGCGACAAGCTCACCACCTATCACCTTATCCTGCAATAAGTGTCTTCGGAAAGTGAGTTGGTACTTAATTATCTGGACCCCTGTCCACCCCGGTATTGGGAATGGTGGGAAGATAAATCAATAATAAATCTGTACATAGTGAACATTATAATAGTATTTACTGCTACCCATGACTCCTTTCGATGTAGCATTTACGGCTAGTTTTCTAGCTCGTTAATCAGTAAGAGTACAGACAGGAAGACAGCTTAGTTTTTATTCATTGCCTACTTAAACGCAGCTCGGTTTCCTTTTTAATTGAATGAAGAGATTTAAATGAGCTCTATAACATTATTTGCACCTGGTCTTGTTTACTTTTGTCTCGATGTTTACGTTAAAAGGTTCATTCAAACCATAATATAGGTTTTATTTTTTCTTCATGCATTTTCTCAATACTGAGATAGACGAAGGTCTAGACAGTTAAGTCTTTTTGATCCTCCTTTCACCAAAGCTTTGGGACTACGTGACAGGTGGTGAGCCTATCATATTTATATAGATAAATACTCATCTCTATACATAAGCATCCGTGACGGAAGTATAAGCATTTATATTCGTTAGATGTTATAGATAGATAGATGTTAGTCCCTTCGGGACTCGAACCCGCAAAACTTTGCTGCAGCTTTGAAGGCAGGATCACTACGAACTTTTTTGTTCTTATTATTACATATCCTGAATAATTTTTTAACATTTCGTTTTAAACACCGAATTTATACTGATAGTTAGTTCATAAGCTTTAAGAAAAAACCTCCCTAATTAATAAACTTTTAAAATCACTTTAAAAGATGGTGCAGTCTACTTCTATGCTTTGGGCCTACATGAGGAAACTCCACCTTTCGTTTAAGCTATGTCAAAAATATCTTAACGATAAAATTGAAAAATTTGTTAATATTTGTATTATTTATATTTAATAGAACTATACAAACATAAAAAAAGAAAATAAAAAACCCAAATGGCACTCCACTGGTACCTTATAAGCATCAAAAGAGAAATGGTTAAAGATGGAACGGTATCCTAGAAATGGACAAAGACAAAAGGGACGTCACACCAAGGGGTGGATCACCTACAATGGAGAAGATTAGCATATAACAGAGATGAGTGGACAAAACTGGTAGAGATAAGATTTTGCTTACTGAAGAATAAGTAGTTATCCTCCAAAACTGCCCACTACATTTTTAATTTTATAACTTTGATATATAATCACGTTTATGATATTACAAATGTACAGTGAAATTGGTCAAAGATTAAAGGTTTTATTTATTTATAATTTGATTCAGCTTTACCTAATGTGGAGATTGGCACGACAGAAGAATGTGGGCGTACATCATTGCGGCCGCTCGTGGTGACACCCGTCAAACAGTGGACAAGCGTAGCCCCGCGCCGTATCGCTCTGAAGACCTTTATTCGTAAGTTTGACGTGAACCGTATAAAGGCTCTATCACACTGGAGCTCTGTTGCAAAATTACACATCGACAAAAACAAAACACGATCGCGTTGCCACGCCGCATGCATATACATACATTGTGGACATTATTATGCATTCATTATGCACATATATACATATATAGGGACAACATCAACATCATCAACAGCACTCGTGTTATGGAATCAGAATCGGAATGTAGAAAAAATATTTTTCTACATTCAGAGCTGGCGACACTTTGGACACAGATATATACGCCACTTGTCCATGGAGTTCGTCAAGCAAGGTCTACACAGCTACACAAAAACGAAATTGTTTTGTTTCTATACACACGCATTTTCTTCGCACTGTGGTACAACGTTTATCTGGACGACATTCCCAATAATCACACTATGCGCTCTCGAGCTTCATTTATAATGCTAGGCTAGGAAGTGGAATACTTTTAAAACGTCTGTATATCATAAGTCAAGAGTACCTGGATACTTAGACGTGCGTGAAAGAAAATTAGTAATATGAAAAAGTTCATAATCATCATCATCTGCAACACATACACACACATACATAATTAACGGCCTTAATCCACTGCTAGACATAGGCCTTTCCGGTAAAAGGTTTTGTCGGTGCGCCACGCTTAGCAAGCGCGTTTATCAAGCAAGATCCCAATTACAGACATGTTAAAACTTTGCATCCATTGACAGTCATCAACGGTCTGCTTATTTCAAACTCTTATTTTCGGAGACATTTTCCCGCCATCTATCGGTAGCCACATATTTTGTTAAGGATTTTCCTTCATTAGCACTATATAGCAATTATGCACGTAATACACTTTTTATATATAATTTACTGTATGTTTCACTATTTTTTAAAAATACATATTAAAATAGTTTAATGATTTACATATACATATAAACATTCATGACTCGAGTACAAACAACCAAGTTCATAACACACATGTTTGCACCTAGCGGAAATCGAACCCTCAACCCTTTGCTTCAAGGCAAGCTATTGGGCCGTCGTAAATTTCGCTATACAACATACAAGTAGACAGCAACTCTTTCACCCAACTTCTCCAGTGTGATAGAGCCTTTAATGTATATTTAAATGTAAATTGAAAGTTCCAGCGTATTCTATGTGAGCTATTTTGGTATGGCACAATCCATGTCGCGTCTGCAAGATCACACTTAAGCTTTGCACATATATATTACAATGCTTTGATAACGGAAAATGAAAAATGCAATGGGGTGAGCTATAATGGCCTGTGACGTGTAATTTTACTAGAGAATAGATTATATATTTTTGCAGTTCCATTTTCAAATGTTTTTTTTTAGTTCTGTTAATGCCGTGCATTTTACAAGCCAGTGCTTGTAACGACTTTGTTATTTGCCAGCGGAATCTCAGTATTTCAAGAAAGGTATAACACCAAATTGAATGCGATGGAAATATGATGTTTTTGTAAAAAATGCGGCCGTTCTCTGGCCGACTGAAAACGAAAAAGTGATCTATCTTATGTGAGTGAAGGAGGTGTGTAAGGATTGACGAGTGGCGATTTGTTCTGCTTAGCATAGGAATGATGAATATATAATTTAATGGTTATTTATATATAGTATAATTTTTCGTAATGTTTTACAATGCAACTGTGAGACTTTGAAACAAAAAAGAAACATAATTTTTAACTCAAATTACTGCTTTCGAGTTCTGAGTGGGGTACATGCCCGATGCGGATAACGTTAGAAAGTATGAAATAACATTTTTAGGGCAAACCTTTACTTTCTATATCTTCACATATTTTACCAATATTGGAGTAGGCTGAGGCCTAGACAAATAAAATCCTTTCGACTCAATTTTCATCAAAGCCTATTTGAAACAGCTATCTACAATTTACACATATTTATTACATATATTTCTTTAGATTATTTTTAATATATACATATAAATATCCATGATTCCTTTTGTAATCTTCACGTAAAGTCCCTGCCGGGGTAGCCAGATCGCCAAGGGTCACGATCCTTACATACCTCTGTCGCTTCTTTCAAATTCATAATTTTCTCCATGCACGCACGTACTCATGATTCAAGTACAAATATTCGTATTCCTCACACAAGTGTTTGTACCTATCGGAATTAGATCCCACATCCCTCAATTTCGAAATTCAATAAGTAAATAATTTTAAAACATTTTTAATACTTATTAATTTTTAATTTTTATTCGATTATATATTTAGTCCGTTTAACAACGTTTTACAGAGCAAATAGCGACTCTTTTGATGAATAAGTTATGAGTTGATCTTTGATCTGCGATTCATGTTAAAACCTCAATGTCGAAAATTTCACATGTTAGTGATTTCCGCAGCTCGGAGATAATATTATTAAAATCCGTTTAAATTTTAGTTTGTTTGTGCAAAAAAGGAAAGTACTACCGAATTGAGAACCTCTTAATTTATTTGGTATCGGTTAAAAAATTATGTAATTTTAAATGTTTAGAACTATTATATGATTAAATTAAAGAGAAAAATGTTTTTTTTTTTTAGTTCTGTTAATGCCGTGCATTTTACAAGCCAGTGCTTGTAACGACTTTGTTATTTGCCAGCGGAATCTCAGTATTTCAAGAAAGGTATAACACCAAATTGAATGCGATGGAAATATGATGTTTTTGTAAAAAATGCGGCCGTTCTCTGGCCGACTGAAAACGAAAAAGTGATCTATCTTGTGTGAGTGAAGGAGGTGTGTAAGGATTGACGAGTGGCGATTTGTTCTGCTTAGCATAGGAATGATGAATATATAATTTAATGGTTATTTATATATAGTATAATTTTTCGTAATGTTTTACAATGCAACTGTGAGACTTTGAAACAAAAAAGAAACATAATTTTTAACTCAAATTACTGCTTTCGAGTTCTGAGTGGGGTACATGCCCGATGCGGATAACGTTAGAAAGTATGAAATAACATTTTTAGGGCAAACCTTTACTTTCTATATCTTCACATATTTTACCAATATTGGAGTAGGCTGAGGCCTAGACAAATAAAATCCTTTCGACTCAATTTTCATCAAAGCCTATTTGAAACAGCTATCTACAATTTACACATATTTATTACATATATTTCTTTAGATTATTTTTAATATATACATATAAATATCCATGATTCCTTTTGTAATCTTCACGTAAAGTCCCTGCCGGGGTAGCCAGATCGCCAAGGGTCACGATCCTTACATACCTCTGTCGCTTCTTTCAAATTCATAATTTTCTCCATGCACGCACGTACTCATGATTCAAGTACAAATATTCGTATTCCTCACACAAGTGTTTGTACCTATCGGAATTAGATCCCACATCCCTCAATTTCGAAATTCAATAAGTAAATAATTTTAAAACATTTTTAATACTTATTAATTTTTAATTTTTATTCGATTATATATTTAGTCCGTTTAACAACGTTTTACAGAGCAAATAGCGACTCTTTTGATGAATAAGTTATGAGTTGATCTTTGATCTGCGATTCATGTTAAAACCTCAATGTCGAAAATTTCACATGTTAGTGATTTCCGCAGCTCGGAGATAATATTATTAAAATCCGTTTAAATTTTAGTTTGTTTGTGCAAAAAGGAAAGTACTACCGAATTGAGAACCTCTTAATTTATTTGGTATCGGTTAAAAAATTATGTAATTTTAAATGTTTAGAACTATTATATGATTAAATTAAAGAGAAAAATGTTTTTTTTAAATTTCATCTGACACTAGCGGGATACAAACCCGCGACCTCTGCCGAACTTGATGAACTTATTTTAGGAGAATCTTATGATACTAATAATAAAATAATCTTAAAGAGGCATCTTCCTTCAAAACGTGTTTATGAATATTTTAGTATAAATAAATAGGTATATCTCATACATTGTTCTGATCCTAAAGTAAGTAGCTAAAGCACTTGCGTTATAGAATCGGAAATAACGAAGGTACCAAAAACAACTGGTCCCCTGGCTTTGCGAAGAGATGTTGCATCTCTTTGCATTTTCTACAAGATCTACTACGGAGAGTGCTCCGAAGAATTGTTTGTATTAATCCCAGCCGCTGAATTTCACCATCGTACCTTACGGCATAGTCAAAAATTACATCAACACCACCTTGATGCTTGGCATTCCACCACAGTGCGTTTTTCGCCACTGCCACGCACTTGCATTTTATGGAATGTGTCGTCAGCGGTTTTTCCGGACCTATACGGCTTAGGGACCTTCAAGAAAAGAGCCTATACCTTTCTCAAAGACCGCATCTACTATTCCTCCGGTATTGCAGATGTTCATGGGCGGCGGTAATCACTTACCATCACGTGTGCCACCTGCTCGTATGTTGAAAAAGTGGTCGATCCGACCCATAATCGAAACCGGAACCTCACAGTTGGCGACACCAAAAACTGTGTCTATGCCACTCGTCACAACATTGAGTTGGTCACATTAAACTAAGGTATGAGATACCGAACTTTTTGGGGAAAGTTTATGGACGGGTTATATTAAAAAGACAAATTGAAATCCAAAATCACCTGCTCGAAATTCGCTCATCGGTCGCGGGCAACAGCATCTAAATCGCGTGGAGTCCGGTACTGCGATCGACAATCCACTCGCCGAACGTGGCGTTTCTCATCATGGATTGCGGAGAGGCCTATGTGCTGCAGGCAATTTTACGTTTTATATGCACAGGAAAAATGACTTAAAAACAAAGACATCTTCACGCAATTCCCAATACAGGGGCAGAGAGAGGTCTAGTCTAGACAATTAAGTACATTCCACCGGATATATTTTCGGGACAACGTGACAGGTGGTGAGCCCGTCGTATGTAATTTGTATACAAGTTTATGAAAAATCAATTGGTACGAGCCTGCTACTTGGGGATCGAACTCGGGTCTCTTGACTAGAAATTCCGACCACCCAACCACTCGGCTATCGTGACTTTTAAAATGTCGCCATCTCGAGGGCCCGGGTTCGATTCCGGGACAATGTAGAAAAACCACTTTTTTATACATTCTCTCGGGTCTGTGTGTTTGTGGTGCCTTCGTTGTTTCCGACTCCCATACCTCAAGTGCTTCAGCATCTTATATTGGGATCGGAAGAATGTATGTGATGTTGTCCCTATCTATACATATTTTAATGCACACCATCCTGCCTATGATATATCATATAAAAAAACTTCGCTTATAGGAGAGACCTATACACTACAAAGTAGTTTTATAGGCTTCTTTCAATGTGCAGGAAATCGGACTTAAATTATTGAATACTTTCTAATGTCGGGTTTAGGAAACTCACAAGTACAGTATCGCATTCCTTTTACAGGGGTATTCAGAGGTCTACGCAGTTTAGAGCTTACCCAAAATTCAAATAAGCTTATTTCGAAGGTGACTAATGGTGTATCAATTGCTGTTTTAATGTCCACCAATGTATACATTGTATACATTGGTGGACATTAAAAAAAAGTATACATTATATATAATGTACTAAAGAATATAAATCGTACATGTTTCGTAATAACTTGAACAAACTTTAGTCACCACTAGACTAAAGGTCTGTGGTGAATAACTTTTATATTAAAACTAAATTTATGATCACGAGGTTAATAAGTCACGATAGCCGAGTGGTTGGGTAGTTGGAATTACGAGTCGAGAGACTCCCAGAGACCCCCAGGTTGCAGGCTCGTACCAATGGGTTTTTTCAAAAACTTATGTACGAATTATATGGCTTGGACATAAAGACGGCGACGGGCTCGCCACCTGTCACGTTGTCCCGCAAATATCTTCGCTGGAAGGTGGGTCAAAGGGACTTAATTGTCTAGACTAGACCTCTGTCTACCTTTGTATTGGGAATTGCGTGAAGATATTTATTTATTATTATAGAAAATTTTATGGTGTTATAAATGCATTCATATATTAATATGTGAATTATGTATTGTACATATTACAGGTATAATGTAAGAATTACAATGCATTAGCATGTTTCTATGGCAGCCCTTTCCTAAGATACATTTGTCAAAACTTGTCATTTCGTACATTAACCCAGCACAGAATTGGGTCGGCGAAGATCACAGAAAAATAAAGATATATTTGTTGCACTGTACTAAGAGGCGCTATATGGCCACTTAAGCTATTTTTTGTGTTATTTTACTGAGATCAGCTAGTCATTATAATCTAATATTATACTACTAATATTATAAATGCGATAAATCCGACCGGGAATCGAACCCTCAGAACTGGCAAAAACCGGTATCCACGCCACTCTTGTATGGAGGTCGTAATAGATATAAATGGGTTTCTGGGGACGATTTTAAGCTATTTTTTACGATGAACTTAAAAGGTCCTTTAACATATCTTAAACAATGAGCAAATTTCGTGACATGAAAAATCTGTTATTAAGATATTGCCTCAGTGTCAGAGGGAAACACATTGACAATATTAACTCTTCTTCACGTCATTCCCAACATTGGGGTGGACAGAGATCTAAACGATTAAGTTCTTTTGACCCACCTCTCACCGAAGACATTTTCTTGCGCCGAGTGGTTGTGTGATC
The DNA here is from genome assembly GCA_029286605.1 of Sericinus montela. NCBI lineage: Eukaryota > Metazoa > Arthropoda > Insecta > Lepidoptera > Papilionidae > Sericinus > Sericinus montela. The sequence goes on along the minus strand of JAGSMR010000066.1, from coordinate 1,445,931 downwards.
GGAATTTGAGTCAAGAAACACGAGTTCGGTCCCCATCCCCAGTAAGTCTCGTTATCGACGAGTTTAGTCAAAACTTGTGTACGATTTACTTCGTTGGCTTGGACATTAAGATGGCGACGGGCTCACTACCAGTCACGATGTCCAAAAAAAAATTAGTTAGTTGGAAGGTGGGTTGAAAGGACTTAATCGTCTACACCTCTGTCTACCCTAGTATTGGAAATAACGTGAATATATTTATTTATTATGAAACGATAAAATTAATGAGGAGGAGTATTTCTTTCTGCCTTACGAGCGTGTCTTACAATTCTTTCACATCAAATGCAGTCAGACTTTGAAAGATATAAACGTGTAATATGAAAGATGCAAGAAGCAAACCCACCTTTAAACATGTTCTCTGGGAGTAATTACATAACGAAGAAGTTGTAATTTCATTTAATGAGCCTTTGACCTTTAACATAGATCATGGCATGACATTGATAAAGTAAAAAAAAAACTATTCAGAAACTCAATATTTTCTCGAGTGTATATCATTTATATGTATGTCATATTTATTTATCGTGTATTCGTTATGAGTAGGAGTATATATGTATGTATAATATGTTATTATATGGATATACGTATTTATATGAAAGGATATTTGTATGGAATAATTACAATTATTTTACTGTAATATTTTTATTTAATAATTATATATATATATACATATATATATATATATATATATATATATATATATATATATATATATATATATATATATATATATATATATATATATATATATATATATATATATATATATATATATATATATATATATATATATATATGTATATATATATATATATATATATATATATATATATATATATATATATATATATATATATATATATATATATATATATATATATTTATTTTGTCATTTGCACTCATCATTTGACACTGCGCAAACCAAAGATATGCTGGAAGAGAATATGTTGACGCATTAAGTCCGCCATTTTGTTAATTTTCTTATGCAAATAAAATTTAACTATAATATATACTATATAAATTTAACTATAAATATCTTCACGCAATTCCCAATATAGGGGTAGACAGAGGTCTAGTTTAGACAATGGAGTCCCTTCGACCCACCTTCCACCGAAGATATTTTCGGGACAACGTGACAGGTGGTAAGCCTGTCGCCGTCTTTATGTCCAAGCCAACGATGTAATTCGTACATAAGTTTTTGAAAAACCCATTGGTTCGAGCCACCTGGGGATCGAACTCGAATCTATTGACTCGAAATTCCGACCACACAACCACTCGGCTATCGTGACTTCTAAAATTTAACTAAATAAATAAAACTTTACCAAGCGGATAGAATTTGATACGGATGCGGTGAGTTAGAATCGATGTTTGTATCACACCGAGACAGATGCCTCAGATGGTACGCCGAGCGGTTAGAACATCAAGCGCCGGGTTAATTACTGGGAATGATGTTGAGTGTTATGTCTTTGTATCTTCACGCCATTCCCAATACAGTACAGGTAGACAGAGGTCTGGATAGTTAAGTCGTTTCGATCCACCTTCCACCGAAGATATTTCTGTGACTGGTGGAGAGCCCGTAGCCATCACAATGTCCAAACCAACTATATAATTCGTACATAAGTTTTTGAAAAAGCCCATTGGTACGAGCCTGCCACCCGGGAACGAACTCGGGTCTCTCGACTCTAAATTCCACCTATTACTCAGCTATATATTTTGCCGTAATATGTATGAGGCGATTGTCACTTGCCAAAGGGATAATAGATGGCGCCGATGCCAAAACAACGCATGAGTAAAGAAAAGAGAATACAGATTTAAAATTCGTTTAAGACTCGGAGGCGTTGCCACTGATCTACAGAGGTCGCGGGTTCGTATCCCGCCCGTGTCAGTTGAAATTAAAAAAAAAAAACATTTTTTCTCTTTAATTTAATCATATACATGAGGCGAGATAAAAAATTCATCTCTTTTATGTTGATATCACACGCGTCGCAATGTAATTCGTCACATTACAATGACTGGCGTGAAACTTTAACTGGTGTATCGAGAAATTTAAGATTAATGGAGAAGCTGATATTAATATATTCTAGTTCGAGACCTTTTCATAATTAGGCTACGACGACTATTAGGACCTCCTTGGTCGGGTCAATGAAGAAAAACCACTTTCAAACACACTTTTCACACTTTTCTCACGTCTGGGTTGTTTGTGGTGCCATTATTGTTTCTGATTCTATGACTTAAGTGTTTTAGCTACTATAGAGCTCAGAGCAATGTATGTGATGTTGTTCCTATCTATGTACTAGTGGCGGTCCAGCTGTGAGTCCCGGGTTCGATTCCCGGACGGGTGAATATAAAAAATCGCTATGTCTACATTGGATCGGCTCTTGCTGTTTGTGGTACCTTCGTTGTTTCCGATTCCATAACAGGATTTAGCTTCTTACTTGGGGACAGCGCAATGTATGTGATGTTGTCCCAATCTGTATGTGTATGAATAATCTTACAAGCAAATCAAAGCAATCACATCAAATCAAAACAAAGCAAAGTGAATGTTGACGTCCAAGGCGTAGTACTTCGTTCGACAATCCGCTTGCCGTACATATCGATTATGGGTCATCGTAAGAGAGGCCGATGCCTATACCCCTTCTGGATGAGTTTTATAGAAACCATTTTGTAAATAAACAATTTTTGTTTCAGTTATCGAGATGGCAAAGTGTTTACAGTTTCGAGTTCCGATGACCCGTACCCTGGTACCTCTGGGTTAAGTTCGCGTGACATGAGCGAGAGTCCTAGGGTCGCATACGCCAAGAAACCTTTCTCCACGAACGTACCGAGCCCATTGCACATGCAGCCCAACTGTGGGAATCAACTTGAGGAGGGAATCGAGCCTTTTGAAGAAGTAAGTTACATTTTGTTTTATTTTAATATCTTTACGCCGAGACCTAATACTAGGGTAAGCCTCCTTATACTTCACAGATTTTTATTACAAACAATATTACAGATGTTTAATTTATGGCCGTATGTATTAAAATTTCAAATCCAAACTCTTACAAGGTCTTATGAATTAGAATTTGAGTCTTAGTCACCTTACACAGGTATAGCAAAATATTCATAATTATGTCATTCATTATACAATTAATACATTAATACATCAAAGAAACCTTTTATATTATAATAAATATTCTCATTGAGCCAAATGAGTTCTTTTTCAATTATCTTTCGTCAAGAGTTTTAGTTTAGTTTAGTAATATAACATACATGGCACTATATAAGATATATATAACATAAAATAGTGCATGGACTGTGAAAATATATTATATGGCACTATATAAGATATACATAATTGAAAATAGTTTAGTGCGCCGACTGTGAAACAAGCCCGTTCGGGTCCACTATTCCGATAGAGATTGCAGCTTAGTTTTTTTTTTATTTTACTCAATACAATTTCAAATTTTAATTACATGTTATATCATAACGCTTAATCCCTATAGGATTTGACTGTGGCATGAGGCGACTTGCACTCGCTACCGTTTGCACTTATATAATTGTTATAACTTTAAAGTTGGAGTAGTTAACAAGAATACTTATTTAAGCAGCGTTAGTATTCTTTAAAAAAATATATCTTCACGCATCTACCACCAGCTTTTGTTGTTACATGAATGGGCCGGCTCGACCGGGGAAGTACCACGGCCTCACAGAATACCGGCGTGAAGTAGAAGTTTAACAAACTTCTACGTTTCGTCTGGTGAGTGCAGGTAACCGGAAGCACACATCTTTCTCAAAGACCGGCAACGCATCAGCTATGCCTCTGGTATTGCGGTTGTTTGTGGGCGGCGGTAATCACTTACCATCACGTGAGCCACCTGCTCGTTTGCCTCCCTTTTCTATAAAAAATACTACAATTTATATATAATAATATATTATAATAATATAAAGTAAAAAAGTTTATTGTTTGAAATTTATAATCCTGATTTATTAATAATTATCATTTACGTTATATTTCCTAAAATTTGTATGCCGTTTATGGCTAATGATATTCTCGAATATAATTTTATATTAACCTGTATATTCACATTATACAAATATAATAAGTATATTCGTTTGCCTTTATCATATATAAAAACAAAACTATATATCCATTACAAGACTAAGACAAAAACGAAATCCGATGAAGCGGAATTACCTAATTTTTTGTATGGTACTGACCAAGAATGCCCCCCCAGGAGTGGAGTATCAAGTGCTCCAGAGTCAAGTAGCACAAGCATCACTTGACGTTTGTTTGTTGTACTTGAGTCTTACCGCGGTCTCCTGCAGGTCAGGGTCGCGCCCTTGCGAGCCTACACCAATTCGTATGGGAAACGCGTTTGCCGCAAGGATCGTTTGTGCTTTGCGACATGGTTTATTTGGACACGGCTATTTGACAATGTCATTTCGATATTGCTATTAATATTTTTTTATATATTCCGATTAATAGTTTTTTTTTGTTATTAACGACCTCCGTGGACGAGTGGCGTATATACCGGTTTTTGTTGGTATCTTCAGGTCAGGTATCGGGTTCGATTCTCGGTCAGGTCGATGTAGAAAAGACTTTCTCTATATATTCGTAGGTTTGGGTGTTTTCGTTATTTCTAATTCTGTAATACAAGTGCTTTTTCTATTTACTTTGGGATCAGAGTATTCTATGTGATAATGTATTTATACATGTATAGATAGGTATAATTTTTATATATTTTTAGTTTATTATATTTACACGCCATTCCCAATGCTGGGGTAACCAGATCCAAGCCAAAGATAATTTTACAGTAGTATGAATAATAGTACAAAACTAATCGTAAGTTTTGAAAAAAAAATGTACGATTGACAGGCTCACTATCACGTTGTCGCAAAGAAAATTGGTGAAAGATGAGTTGAAAACACTGAATTGTCTGAACCTCTGTCTGCCCCAGCATTGGGAATAACGTGAAGACATATTTTTATGCACATATTTCTACATATCTATTAATTTAATCTATGAAAAGACAAAATATTAATTTAGAATAAATATGCAGCAAGAAAAATATAGACTTAAAATTGCTTGCACAAACACATCCTTCTATTGTCTTTCTAATATGATTAATAGCAATATTGTTACGATACTCTTAGAAATTAACTACGCTTCAAGGAAAAAAACCAGAAATAGTAGAAGTGACTTTAAAAAATAAAGTAGCAATCTATTGATTCCCTAATACAATTAAGCGCGCAAACAACGTTGACGCCTTCGAATTTCAAACAAAACATGATCAAGTTAATGCATTAAGTTTTAAAGGGGGCAATACGGCGTGGATTAGGTACCGCTGAGGTGGCCGGGGCAATCGCTATTTACGACGGAAAGTACGGTGTACGCGTCATTCGTTTGACATAGGGAAGCGATGTAGCGATCCTCATGACCTATTGTTTCGATGGGGCTACCTTGAACACGCACCGTCCTGCCCATTAAAATTAAACATCACAACTCATTCTAAATTCGACTGTCGATAGAGTTGACACGGCTACACGTGAATCTCTTTAAAGTGTAGACTAAAGTGAGCAAAAGTCGCAAAAGTGAACGTGCAGATCACTAGCTTAAATAGATGTCTTAATTAATTATAAAACTCTTGACCTCAGTAGTAAAAGTCGCGTTAACTCAAATTCCTTTAATTGAAACCACGAGCCAGGAATGCGATGTCGTGACAGACCTGCCTAACAGTTACACGATACAGATCTCTCTACAATTTGTCGAGGTGCTTTAATGAGTCAATTTCTTTCGCCGTTCAATTTCTTTTTCAATCTACGTCGCGATGGACACTACGAAATTATGAGTTGTGAGTGTTGAGTTGTTTGTGTCACGTTGACTATGAGTCCTGTGTACACGATTCAAAAAATTTCTATGGGCAGCGATATGGTTCAGGTGAGTTAATTTCTAGCTATTAAAAAAATATCTTAACACGTTTTCTCAATTCTGAGATAGACAGACAACTAAGTCATTTCGACCCACGCTTCATCGAATCCTACTTGGGATAGCGTGTCAGGTGGTGGAGATTATCGCTGTATTTTTGTATAATCAATCGTTACAATACTTATAAATATAATTACGCCGATAAATATTTTAAGTGGTAGAGCCACGCATCAGTTTTTTTGTTGCATGAATGGGCCGGCTCTACCGGGGAAGAACCACGACCTCACAGAATACTGGCGTGAAGTAGAAGTTTAACAAACTTCTGCGTTTCGTCTGGTGAATGCAGGTAACCGGAGGCCTACACACCCCTCTCTCCCAATTGGGGCTCCCTAATGCTGGCAACGCCTCTGGTATTGCGGGTATTCATGGGCGGCGGTAATCACTTACCATCACGGGAGCCGCCTGCCCATTTGCTCGTTTGCCTCCCTTTTCTATAAAAAAAATATTCATGCACTTGCATATTTGCCTCCTCATAAACAATGCAATATTTGTCTCCAACTGGACTCAAATCCGCAACCATTGGCTTCGGAAAGCAGGCTCATTACCAACTTGGGTATCGGTGCATCAAATTTTAATCTGGATTTTGTAGATGTCATAAGTATAGACTAAGGGAAAAGCTGTCAAAATATTTACGTGCAAAACTCAGCATAGAAGTCACGATAGGCGTGTGATCGGGTGATCGGATTTCGAGTAGGAGACTCAAGTTCGATTCGCGTAAATACTAAAAATTATTAATATTTGAAAGTCACGATAGCCGGGTGGTTGCGTGATCGGAATCCAAGAGATCCGAGTTCGATCCCCAGGTGGTCGGTTCGTACCAAAGGGATTTTTCAAACACTTTTGTACGATTATATCGTTAGTTTGGATATAAAGATAAATATGTATTGCAAAATTGTCGTACAATATTTGCTAAAGTTATTAAAAAAATAGACTATGTGTATAGATATGCACCACTACTTCGTAATCTGGCGGGCACGATTTAAACTTTCGGCCATCACTGAGAATCTATTTATCCAATTTCATGAAAACTGGATAAAATGTGGTTTACTTCTTTATATTATTGTGTACTAGCTTTAACCCGCGGCTTTACTCGCGTTGATATCTCTAAATAATAGTCAAAATTAATAATAATCATTATAAAGTAAACAAAATTTTTATATAATTATTTCTCAAACAAATAGAAATAGCTGACACTACACTTAATTAAAAAACAAAATGGCGGCGCAGGTCAATAACTTGTATAAGCAATTTTTGATGGCTCGGGTGGAATTATGGTAATTTTCGGAGGGATCTCAAACCAAAAAATATGCTTCTTTTAATCGATGATAATGTAGCTTACTATTGGTGAAATAATTTTGAAAATCAGTTCAGTTGTTAAAAAGTCACGATAGCCGAGTGGTTAGGTGGTCGGAATTTCGAGTCAAGAGACCCGAGTGCGATCCCCGGGTGGCAGGCTCATACCAATAGGTTTTTCAAAACTTATGTACAAATTGTATCGTTGGCTTAGACATAAAGACGGCGACGGGCTCACCACCTGTCATGTTGTCCCAAAAATATATTCGGTGAAAGGTGGATCCAAGGGACTTAATTGTCTAGAATAGACCTCTGTCTACCCCTGTATTGGGAATTGCGTGAAAATATTTATTCATAGTTCAGTTGTTTAGGCAAGAAAGTTTATCGAGAAACAAGTTCACATTTGCATTTATTAGTTTAGATTATTATTATTTCCCTGTGAGTTTAAGACGTCAAATATTTTTTTATGTCTCATTTAACTCATACATACGTTGGTACGCAATTTTTTATTGATTTTAAAGCATATAAGTTTAAAGCATATAACAAAAATCTAATGATTTTTGTTAATAAATTAAAGAGAAAAATGACACGGGCGGTTTTCGAACCCACGACCTTTGCCACTTTACGGTTTTTCTCTTTAATTTAATATACGTAGGTAGTCACGACAACCGAGTGGATGAGCGATTGGAATTCGAGTCAAGAAACCCGAATTCGATCCCTAAGGCTATGGGTTTTTTTTTATCCAATGGGTTTTTTTAAAACGTTTGTACAAATTGTATCTTTGGCTTGAACATAAAGACGAAGACGAGCTCACCACCTGTGGTACCAAAAGTGGATGGAATAAACTTAATTGTCTATATCTCTACCTACCCTGGGAATGGCGTGAAGATATTTATTATTTATCTAATTATATCGTTGCTTGAAATTATAATGAATATCTATTGGCATGATAAACAGAGGAATAAAGGGGGAGGTATGGTGGATACTGATTCCATAAAGAGAGGATATTACATAAGTTTAGTGCTCTACATTTCAGATCGTAAACAGTCCGGCATTGTGTTATTAAATTTATGCGCAAAATTTAAAAAGCTGAACAGGGAAAATTGAATAACGCAGAACAAGCGATATTACTTCGCGAAGCTATATTACTTCCGTCGAGAATCGATACACTAAATAATATTTGCTCTGTTGGCTTTAAGCGTCGCAGCACGAAGAAGAAAAGCGAGGTTACTAATTGTTGCGGAGTTTAATAGCCGTCGCAAATGTAGCGTTCGTGTCTGGCACAAACAACACGCCACATTTGTTGTACGTGCTGTTCCAAAGATTACAAAGTCTATGTATCTTGTCTTTGGTTCTTCTTATACTGTTGTAAGCTTTAAGCTTTATTAATTTCGAAGTTTTAGTTTCGCTGTCTTATTTATTTAAGGTTTATTAAATTCAATGTTTGTGTCTGTGTTCTCTTATTTATTATTTTATTCTCATCACGTATCGTCTCTAATGGGATAGTCAGAGGAAAAATAACTAAGTGTTATAGTTATTGCTAAGTGATACTTTTTGAATTAAATGTTTTTAATACTTAATTTTGAAGTTTTAGTTTTTATTGCAGTCTTATTTATTATTTTAACATCTTCAAGCATAGTCCCTGATGGAGTAGTTAAAACAGATAACAAATAATGACCGTCCCCTCTTCGAGCGGGACTCGGTCCCTCTCCCCTCTCATCCTCTTCAATTCGGTCTGCCTCGACCTTTTTCATAGTTAACTTACACGCTGTATATTTTCTTCACTCATTCGTTCAACATCCAAACCCTCCAAGCGCGCCCTTATCCATTTTAGTGATAAGATAAAAAACTATAATCCTTTTCCATAAAAAATTCAGATCATCCTTCAAACATGCCTTAAGGCGTATCGCTTCCTCGCTTTTCCTTGTTACCTTGTTTGTATTGCTTTTGTTTCTGCCTTTATGTCCGCTATTATAATAATTAATGTTATATTTTCACGAATTAACCTTGATGGAGTGTTAACTGAGAACCAATCGCCGAGTATTTTCCGTGAAAAATTGTAAGAAAAGCCGCGAGGCGTAACATACATACATACACACATATAATCACGCCTCTTTCCCGTAGGGGTAGGCTGAGACCACTTCTTTCCACTTGCATACTTGTCATCCTTACATACTTGTTTCGCTTCGTCCACTTCAATTATTCCCTTCATACTTCTCTTCGATTCAGGGTACTCTTGACCTGACCTTTTTTCAGGACGTCCCTGATTTGTTCTCGAAACGTCCGCCTAGGTCTTCCCCTTCCTACACTTCCATTCACACTCGCCTTATATGCTTTTTTCGTCAATCGTTCGACAATATATATATATATATATATATATATATATATATATATATAACATTTTAGAAAGAAATCGGATAGCCGAGTGGTTGGGTGGTCGAAATTTCGAGTCAATACACCCGAGTTCGATCCCCAGTTGGCAGGCTCGTACCAATGGATTATGGAACTTAAAGCTTTGGCTTGGACATAAAGACGGCGACGGGCTCACCACCTGTCACGTTGTCCCGAAAATATCATCGTTGGAAGGTTTGAAGGGACTTAAATGTCTACACTAGACCTCTGTCTACCCCTATATTGGGAATTGCGTGAAGATATTTATTTATTTATTTTAATAAAATACTTATATTTTTGGAAGGCGAAGGTGGGGTGGGAAGATATTTTCGGGACAACGTGACAGGTGGTGAGATGGGCTCACCACGCTCTCTTTATGTCCAAGCCATCGATATAATTCGTACAAAAGTTTTTGAAAAAACCCAATGGTACGAGCAACCCGCAACCCGAGTTTGGTCCTTAGGTGGCAGACCTAAGGATCCAACTCGGGTCTCTTGACTCGAAATTCCGACCACCCAACCCCTCGGCAGCAAAATATTAGTATTTTATTCAGTAATAAAAAGAGTTATAAATTATCCTTTGTATTCCATGTCATAAATTATCCGCATTCCATTCCATATTCCATTGAAATCTATGCATATTTTTTTGAGATTGAACGTCAATCATTCAAAAATCGACACATACAAACAGAGAAAAACACAAACACACGATATCAAAACAAAGCAAACGTACAATTTCACATTTACAACATCAGTGGGATATTGATTGCGCACAACGTTGGTACATTTGAACTTGACACTGAGATCTCCTAAAATGTATTCAGCCTCAAACGAAGCGATAAACCAATATCAATTTATGAACTGGCAACAGACGAATGTCACGGCCAGAGCTCACCACCTGTTGATATTGAATCTGTGGCAAATGTAACGGAAATTTTACGCGCCATTTCCGCACAAAGCAAACGTCAGAATTTGTTTGGATTGAAAATTTATGTTTCAAATTATACAATCGCCTATTTAATAGTATTATTCAGATAATTATATATAGTAATATATTCACGCCATTCCGAATACTGGGAATGGCAGTTGTCTAGACTATAAGCCCTTTCGACTCACATTTCACCTAAGACATTTTAGAACAACGTGACAGGTGGTGAGCCTGTCGCCGGCTTTAGGTTTAAACCAATTTTTTTGTGTGTGCAAATTGGTCTCACAGAGTATTCCACTTATTTATTCACATAAACAAAATTCTGTCTCATTTAAATACTAAAACATATATGGAATAATCTGTATAATATCTGAAATCATATGTATTCTGACCTTTATTAATGGGCCCCCTATTAATAAAGATCAGAATAGAGACTATTTCAGTTATAGAATCAGTGTGATAGTTAAATAATTATGTGAATAACGTGAGCTTTTATGTTTATTTATTATTATTCTGAATCTTATTCTAATATTAAAGTGATTCTTAATCTGAATCATTACAAAGAGCATTTCGGCACATTAAATTCGACACAGACTTCATCGCGCGTGTCCCTCTTTTTACAAATGAGTATTAAATTAAATGTTTCACGTACTGATATTGATTGAGCCTTCGTTTCAGCGTGTTTTAAATAAACACATACCGATAGTAGAGCAAAGCTGAAACTGAGATTATTTTCCATTAATTTGCGGGTAGAATAAGATTAATTAAGTAAGGAACTAAACGATAAAGTCTATTCCATTTCAGTTATAGGGGTAACTATGTTTATAAAACCGCAGGAACGAATCCCAGATAGAGAGGCTTGCCATTACCCCCACGCTTGGCAAGCTGCTTGACCGTCATAGTATTTTTAAAATATTTATTCCACAATACACATTCCAATATATCATGAATGGCTTTCCTTTTTTCGAGCTAAGCAGCATAAACAGGTGGATTATCTTTGTAATAAATACATTTTATGCATTCTTCTTATTCTCTGGTTCTTTATTATTATTTTTTAAATTATTTATTGCTTTTTTTTGTTTGCTTAATTTTTATTTAATTTTACCGTATATGTAAAATATGAATGTCCTTTTTCATGATTTCAATATATAATTTATTTGTATTTTTTTGTTTTGATGACTGCTTAATTGTTAATGTGTATTATGTAATCTGCTTCTTGTAAGTTGCATATGCCAAATTGCATTGTGCAAAAGAGTTCTTTCTTTCAAACTATCGGCAACCGACTGATTTTCAATTCTCCTACTACACCTTCAGAAGAAAACAGGGGGGTGGTAAATGGCCGTTACCACACAAACCTAACAGCTGTGACTTCATTAATATGTAAACAGATATGTCACCGCGTCTTCAATTCATAATAACAGTCGTAAACTGCAACTTTATAGATATGTATCGCCCCCATGCGCGTTAACCGAACGCCCTGCGTTAATGAGACACTAACTAAACACAAAGCGTCGTTGCGACTGTCCGAAGTACATTGTCGGAGGATATAGTTACGATACTGATGTCATAACCGAGTGCTTGCAGTTTTATTGTGTATTTTATTGTTATATTTTATGCAGAGACACATGAAATTCAATTTTTTTCATGTATCTGTTGAGTGGCTGACCGTCAACTACGTCTGTATCACGGTTATTTAATTTAAAAAAAACCTTTTGGCGGAATATTTAAAATAAATATAAATATAAGACAAATAAAATTCGTTCTTAATGAGCATGCGTTCTCGATTTCTTTATTCAACTAAAAAAGGAAATAGTTTCCCTTATCGATAGTCATTTTTTAATCTACCACGAGTTTGTGATGAGATTCCCTTTCAACCCATTCCCAATACAGGGGTAGTCAATACACAGAGGATTTTTTTTTGAACAACGAGACAGCCCGTTATCGACTTTATGTCCAAGCCAACGATAAACTTGGTGTCTCTTACTGTTCTGACTCGAATCCCTTAACCCAAAATTCAATTACCCAACCACTCGGCTATTGTGTATTAATTAAAATGTAATATAGAATAATATAGAAGATAATGTATAGAATAAATAAAAAAGATAAAATTTTGTTAATGAGCGTCCCAAATAATATCAAGTTATTTATTCAACGAAATATTAATTTCTTTGTCGAATGTTTATTTAATCAACCATGGTTTTGTAATGGAGTACATCTAACTGAGAAAAATAAGCGAAAGAAACTCCGTAAGTATCCTCCTTGGTCACGACAGCTAAACACACTATTACAGTAACATAATTACATTGAATATTTGCTTGGTATTAGTGCGCAAGCCAATTATAGGTTTGCTCATCATTTTTTAAAACTAAGAATTAATTGTCTATACTAGACTTCTGTCTACCACTGTATCGGGAATTGCGGAAGATATTTTTTTAACATATCAATAAAACAATAAACGCACCACCCCCGTGGGCGAAATCTGGAACATGATAATGGTTTTTAATCGTTAACTAGGAAGTCCGAAGAAGGACATATTCAAATCAAATCAAGTCATTAATTCACCTTATAAGTAACAACAATTATTACATCCAGCGATTGTCACTTTTAATCTACCACCATTTCGTGATGAGGTTCCTCTAGCTAAGATTCATTACACTAAATGTGGGTACTTCTTTATTGTGTGTGGGTGGGTATGTGGGGACTATTATATTAAAAGTAATGAGTAAGATATTAAAACGTAAAAGCTACCCTCTAAATGGTAATTGTAAAATTTATGTGGATTGTAAATGTAACATGTAAACATTTATATACAACATAATAATAAGAGCTTACTGTGCAGTGAACAACATCACATACTTTGCTCTGATACCAAATGTAAGCTTAAGCAATTGTATTATGGAATGACAAACAACGAACGTATCACATACACCCAGACCCGCGAAAATATAGAGAAAGTGTTCTCTACATCGACCCGACTGAAAATTGAACCCGGAACCTCTGAGGTCCACCGTCAAAAGCGGTATGTACGCACATTGTTTACGGAGGTCGTCAAAAGAGGCCCTCGAGAGAATGTAGTGAAAGTATTCTCTTCACCAACTCGACCTGGAATCGAACCAGGTAACAATCCGTCGATACCATAAAAACGGTGCATACGCCACTCGTCCGCAGAGGTCGAAGAAACTCCTTAGGTACCCTCTTTTTGTCATTTTCAAAGAAATAACAATATTGAAGATATAATTAAAAATTGTAAAGGAACGTTCAATTCATACCTAATAATATATAAAAAATATAAATATCTTCACGAAATTCCGAATACAGGGGTAGACAGATGTCTAGTCTAGACAAGTCCCTTCGACCCACCTTCCACCCAAGATATTTTGAGACAACGTGACAGGTGGTGAGCCCGTCGCCGTCTATGTCCAAGCCAACGATATGAGTTCTACATAGGTTTTGAATATATCCAACGGTACGAGCCTACTACCTGGGGATCGAACTCGGGTCTCTCCCCTCGAATTCCGGTTACCTAACCACTAGGCTATCGTGACTTTTTACAATAATATATCGTTTAAAGTGATGAGATACTCTTCCATTAATACTAAGAATTAATTGTCTATACTAGACTTCTGTCTACCACTGTATCGGGAATTGCGGAAGATATTTTTAACATATCAATAAAACAATAAACGCACCACCCCGTGGGCGAAATCTGGAACATGATAATGGTTTTAATCGTTAACTAGGAAGTCCGAAGAAGGACATATTCAAATCAAATCAAGTCATTAATTCACCTTATAAGTAACAACAATTATTACATCCAGCGATTGTCACTTTTAATCTACCACGAGTTTGTGATGAGATTCCCTTTCAACCCATTCCCAATACAGGGTAGTCAATACACAGAGGATTTTTGAACAACGAGACAGCCCGTTATCGACTTTATGTCCAAGCCAACGATATGAGTTCTACATAGGTTTTGAATATATCCAACGGTACGAGCCTACTACCTGGGGATCGAACTCGGGTCTCTCCCCTCGAATTCCGGTTACCTAACCACTAGGCTATCGTGACTTTTTACAATAATATATCGTTTAAAGTGATGAGATACTCTTCCATTAATACTACAAGAATTAATGGAAGACATGTCCTCGGTAATAATAGCAGAGAAGTGTCGAAACTGCAAGGAAAATTGTAATCGCACCTTTTGTAAGAGGAAGCTATATATAAATTGTTTCGTGTACTGACTATAAAATAATATTTTGTCAAGGTGTTATAGCGCGTGCCTTTTTATTAGTATCCAAGTATTTCGCAACACTAGGGCAGTGCAGAGGTCTAGACGATTGTGTGCTTTAAACTAACTTCCGAACGGAGCTTGTTTAAGACAAAGTAACCAGTGGGGAACCTGTCGTCGTCTTAGTGTACAAGTCGACGGTAAATCATAGATACATATGTTCATATTCATCCAAAATTCAAAAAGCCGTGAGAGCAGAGTGGTTGGGTGATCGGAATTCGAGTCAAGAGAGCCGAGTTCGAAGTGTCGAAACTGCAAGGAAAATTGTAATCGCACCTTTAGTGTCGAAACTGCAAGGAAAATTGTAATCGCACCTTTTGTAAGAGGAAGCTATATATAAATTGTTTCGTGTACTGACTATAAAATGATATTTTGTCAAGGTGTTATAGCGCGTGCCTTTTTATTAGTCTCCAAGTATTTCGCAACACTAGGGCAGTGCAGAGGTCTAGACGATTGTGTGCTTTAAACTAACTTCCGAACGGAGCTTGTTTAAGACAAAGTAACCAGTGGGGAACCTGTCGTCGTCTTAGTGTACAAGTCGACGGTAAATCATAGATACATATGTTCATATTCATCCAAAATTCAAAAAGCCGTGAGAGCAGAGTGGTTGGGTGATCGGAATTCGAGTCAAGAGAGCCGAGTTCGAAGTGTCGAAACTGCAAGGAAAATTGTAATCGCACCTTTTGTAAGAGGAAGCTATATATAAATTGTTTCGTGTACTGACTATAAAATGATATTTTGTCAAGGTGTTATAGCGCGTGCCTTTTTATTAGTCTCCAAGTATTTCGCAACACTGGGGCAGTGCAGAGGTCAAGACGATTGTGTGCTTTAAACTAACTTCCGAACGGAGCTTGTTTAAGACAAAGTAACCAGTGGGGAACCTGTCGTCGTCTTAGTGTACAAGTCGACGGTAAATCATAGATACATATGTTCATATTCATCCAAAATTCAAAAAGCCGTGAGAGCAGAGCGGTTGGGTGATCGGAATTCGAGTCAAGAGAGCTGAGTTCGAAGTGTCGAAACTGCAAGGAAAATTGTAATCGCACCTTTTGTAAGAGGAAGCTATATATAAATTGTTTCGTGTACTGACTATAAAATGATATTTTGTCAAGGTGTTATAGCGCGTGCCTTTTTATTAGTCTCCAAGTATTTCGCAACACTGGGGCAGTGCAGAGGTCAAGACGATTGTGTGCTTTAAACTAACTTCCGAACGGAGCTTGTTTAAGACAAAGTAACCAGTGCGGAACCTGTCGTCGTCTTAGTGTACAAGTCGACGGTAAATCATAGATACATATGTTCATATTCATCCAAAATTCAAAAAGCCGTGAGAGCAGAGCGGTTGGGTGATCGGAATTCGAGTCAAGAGAGCCGAG
This sequence comes from Sericinus montela, assembly GCA_029286605.1. Taxonomy (NCBI): domain Eukaryota; kingdom Metazoa; phylum Arthropoda; class Insecta; order Lepidoptera; family Papilionidae; genus Sericinus; species Sericinus montela. The sequence goes on along the minus strand of JAGSMR010000066.1, from coordinate 1,429,661 downwards.
TTCGATCCTCAAGGCTCGTACCAATGGGCTTATTCAAAAACTTATGTACGATTTTTAACGTTGGCTTGGACATAAAAGACGGCGAAGAGCTCACCACTTGTCACGTTATTACTTAATAGTCAACACCTTTGTCTACTCTGGATTGGGAATGGCGTTAGGAAATATTTTTCATCACACAAGTGTTTGCGCCTTGCGGGTTTCGAACCAGCAACCATTTGTTTTGAAGTTACGGTCACTACCATCTAGGCTATCGGGGTGCATGTTTATTCTCTGTTATTTAAACAAGGAGCGCCCAGCATCTTAGATTAAATTTGTCTTAAAATACATACTTACAATCGTAGATAGGGACAACATCACACACGTGCTCTGTTCCCAAAGTAAGTGGGTAAAGCACTTGTGTTATGGAATCGGAAACAATGAGTGCACCTCAAACGCCTAGACCCGAGAAAATGTAGAAAACATTTTTTCGTCATTGGGCTGTCAGTAAATCGAAGCCGGGACCGCAGTGCTGGCGACACAATAAAATCCGGTGTGTAAGGCACTCGATTACTGAGGTCGTTAATGGTTGCTAGTGACCCGGTTTCCAATAGTTAGTCTTCTTAGTGGGTTAATGTTTCTTCCTTATATTTTTAGTGGGTAGGAGGTTTTTTATAGTAGTGGTTATGAATGTGTATGTTTGTACACGAATCAGCCAGTCAGACTGTTTGAATATTTTTCCATGAAAGTATGTTGCACCGTTAGCTTGGTTACAAAGACGGCGACTTCACCACGCTGTCCCAAATGAACTACGTTGTAAAGTGGGTCGATAGGACCTAATTGCTGCAACCTCTTCTATCCCGTCATTCTGAAATGCGTGAAGATACATAATTGAGAATTTAACAAAAAAATAGTGACTCGTGGCAAGATTATTCGGCGAGGTATTATAATTTTTTAAATATTTTATTTATTTGTGGAAAAACAACAGCTTAATTTCTTACATGGTTAACTAACTAACAACTATAAACATATAATAGGTTTTCACTAGCAGTATTTTAAATGAATTATGTCAATTAATTAGCAATAAATAAATAAAAAGCTATTTATTATATAACTAATTTATTTAGTTGTAGCTTAATATACAATTATTTATTTATAGGCCATTTATTTAAAAGATTTTTTTTTTCAAATTATAAAGTGCACTCTATTAGAATAATGAGGCCCCATCGGTACGCCGGGCGAAGCCGAGTCGAGGGTAATTAAAATTGAATTTTCTCAACAGTACGCGTACCCGGATGGTATCAAGTTAACCGGTTTAACCCATTAGTCCCTTGTATCAAACCTTTTAAAATCATCTTAATGAACCCGATATCCTAATTACCAGTGACCCAGCTTTGTAGAGGTTGTACGTTTCAAATGAAATCATTTATTTAGCGATAAAAGTAAAGGACATTACATCCATCGATAGTATTTTTTAATGTACCACCGTTTCGTAATGTGTTTCCTCTAACGGAGACGAAACAGGCGAAAGAAACTCCTCTTTTTTGTAAAATAAACATTAATTTAATTAGAAATTATCATACGAGTTATCGATTCATTCCCTCAGGTATATATATATATATATATATATATATATATATATATATATATATATATATATATATATATATATATATATATATATATATATATATATATATATATATATATATATATATATATATATATATATATATATATATATATTCACAATTTACTGTATACAAAACAGAACAAAACTGTATCAACAAACAGAACAAAAAGAAATGTATTCAAATCAGTCAATATTTTTCAAGTTTTTGAAGCACAAACTCACTCCGAATGATTTTATAAATATATTTTTAAAACGCGTTCGAATTTCGAAACCCACTCATTTATTTTTCATTTGTAAAATAAACAAGTCACCTTGAAATGATTCGAAGGACTCGCGATAACCACTTTCATCACGTCACTTGACAGTAGAAGCGTGACAGGGTGCCTGAAAGCGGTTTTCAATGTGTAAAGAAACACAAGATCAATTGATTTAAGTGCAGTGGAGTACGAGCTGTAAACGGTCCCTCGAGACTTGGACACCACTCAGACTAACTATGTCAGCTACCTCCTTATCTAACCTTTTACATCTGAGACACACGTACAGAACTGTCTGTTACTGTACAACAAGAAATACATCTCTACCATAAGGGTTATGGGCTACGCTTCGCTAGCGGATTAGCGATCGCAGTACCAGTCTATCTGCTATTATGGTCTGGTGTTTTTCGAGATAGTTATTGCGCCATCTATTGGCCTTACGTCGCCGTAATCACATGGCAATTAGCTATGAAGGGACAAAATTAAGCTATCACGGGTCTGCAAACCTTTATATTTTTTCAACTATTATTTGTCTTAGCAAAAAGATATAGTCGCGATAGCCGAATGATTGGGTGATTGGAATTGGAGTCAAGGGACGCGAATTCGATACCCAGGTGATAGGCCCGTATCAAAACATATTTTATAACTTTTGTACGATTTATATCGCTGGCTTGGACTTAAAGATCACCACCTGTCATGTTGTCCCAAAAAATGTCTTCGGTGAAAGTTGGGCAAAGCGAAAGCTACCCCAGTTTGAGAATGACGTGAAGTTACAGTTAATTTTTAGGTATAACTTCGATAAATAAACATCCACGACTCGTGTACATACAAACGTTTACATTTATCATACAAATGTTTGCCTATTTGCTAAACGCAGGTTACATTGATCACTTAATATTGTGAACCCACAAGGGATTGTATTGACATCCAGCCACGCATACCAGTTTATAATATAACAAGTATTTACAAGTATCGTCTTCGTCCAATAGGCGGTGAGCGAAGTCGAGACGACTACCAACTGGGTGCAGAAACAGGTGTCGCGGTTCACCAGGAGCCTCCGCTGTCGGATCAGCGGCGAGGGTCGCACCAAGCCGCCGGACTGGTTCCTGGACAAGTTCGCGGCTCAGACCTTCACCGATCCCGAGGAGCCGCTGTACCAGGCGACGAGGTCGAAGCTCCTATGCGGCCTGCAGCTTGCCTTCGATCCGACGCTGCCAACGCATTATCATGTAAGTAGAAAAATAAATAGACTTAGTCTTCTTTTGAAATCACGCAATTTCACATACTGGGGTGAGTAGACTAGCGCACTGATGGCCTTTCGACATAGGTATTCGAAGGTTATTTTTGACCTGACAGGTGGTGAAACTACGTCCATGCTCATGGTGCAACATTTTACATTATCTTTTTACTTACATATCCATGTAAGTAACATAGATATATAGCCGACTGGTGGTCAGAATTTCGAGTCAAGAGACTCGAGTTCGTTCCCCAGGTGGAGGCCCGTAACAAAGGGTTTTTCAAAAAACTTATGTACGAATTATATCGTTGGCTTGGACATAAAGAAGGACTAAGGCTCACCACCTGTCACGTTGTCCCGAAAATATCTTCGGTAGAGGGTGGGTCGAGGGGACTTGATTGTTTGGACTGAACCTATGTCTACCCTGTATTGGGAATGGCGTGTAGATACTTATTTATTTTATAAATACATAGATAGGGGCAATAGCACATAAATTGCTCTGATTCCTAAGTAAGTACATAAAGCACGCGTGTTATGGAAACAAAAACGACGAAAGTACTGGAATACCTAGACCTGACACAACGTAGAAAAAGTCGTTTCATATTTTGACCCTTCCAGGAATCGAACCCGGGACCTTCGAGTTCGTGACACCGTGAAAACTTATTCCACTTATGATTACATTTCACATTTACTTTACTAATATTTATTAAATACTAGATCACATAACGATCGACGAACAGGACTAGTGGTAAAACCACCGGTTCTCATGATGTCGCGAGCTCTAAGGTCCCAGGTACGATTCCCAGTCGGATCAATGTTGAAAACACTTTTTACATTTTCTTGGGTCTGGGTGTTTGTGGTACTGGTCTGATATTATACCAACTCTAAGATGGTTATCGCGCCGTTTATCGGTTACCATAACAATATTCAAGGCTGTTTACCTTAGACACCTCTTATGACATCCTCGGAAGAAAGGGAGTCGTAATATTCCTACGCCGTTACCACACGGAGTCATCAAATGGATATTTACTTAGATACATAGATATTTATATTTATTTATTTTATAAATACATAGATAGGGGCAATAGCACATAAATTGCTCTGATTCCTAAGTAAGTACATAAAGCACGCGTGTTATGGAAACAAAAACGACGAAAGTACTGGAATACCTAGACCTGACACAACGTAGAAAAAGTCGTTTCATATTTTGACCCTTCCAGGAATCGAACCCGGGACCTTCGAGTTCGTGACACCGTGAAAACTTATTCCACTTATGATTACATTTCACATTTACTTTACTAATATTTATTAAATACTAGATCACATAACGATCGACGAACAGGACTAGTGGTAAAACCACCGGTTCTCATGATGTCGCGAGCTCTAAGGTCCCAGGTACGATTCCCAGTCGGATCAATGTTGAAAACACTTTTTACATTTTCTTGGGTCTGGGTGTTTGTGGTACTGGTCTGATATTATACCAACTCTAAGATGGTTATCGCGCCGTTTATCGGTTACCATAACAATATTCAAGGCTGTTTACCTTAGACACCTCTTATGACATCCTCGGGAAGAAAGGGAGTCGTAATATTCCTACGCCGTTACCACACGGAGTCATCAAATGGATATTTACTTAGATACATAGATATTTATATTTATTTATTTTATAAATACATAGATAGGGGCAATAGCACATAAATTGCTCTGATTCCTAAGTAAGTACATAAAGCACGCGTGTTATGGAAACAAAAACGACGAAAGTACTGGAATACCTAGACCTGACACAACGTAGAAAAAGTCGTTTCATATTTTGACCCTTCCAGGAATCGAACCCGGGACCTTCGAGTTCGTGACACCGTGAAAACTTATTCCACTTATGATTACATTTCACATTTACTTTACTAATATTTATTAAATACTAGATCACATAACGATCGACGAACAGGACTAGTGGTAAAACCACCGGTTCTCATGATGTCGCGAGCTCTAAGGTCCCAGGTACGATTCCCAGTCGGATCAATGTTGAAAACACTTTTTTCCAGATTTGAGTTTGGGCGTGTGTGGTAGCTTCGTTGTTTCGGTTTCCATAACACATATGTTATGGAATCATGCTTTAACTACTTACTTGGAATCAGAGCAATGTATATATTAAATATTATATAATATTATATATTATTATATTATATATATATTATATATTATAGAAATTACTTACTTGTCATCGACGCGATTGCAGTACTGGTTAACCTAAAACTTCGAACCATAGATCTGTCTCCCCGTAATCGGACTTCTTAATTTTCTTTCGGTATTTTTTGAGATGAATATCCCGTCATCTGTGAGCAGTCTTTGTCATTTTCAAGTCTTTACATCTTCTTGCGAATGGAGTGTATGATTCTAAAACTGCTACAAAGCTTTACACACTTTACTGAGCATTTATTACACAGATAAAAAGATAAGGATTTGAGTGAAATCATTTTCAATTTGATAATTTAGAGACAAATATATTGATCCATGTTTTACAAATATTTCACAAATCACTCTTGAAATTAGTAAGCAACGAAATGTATAAATAAATTAATGTTTGTACAATTATTTTCATATTTGAATGGGAAAAGTGTATAAAACTGGTGCTGACGTAGTCATCTCTCTGTTCTTCCTAAATGTGACATTAACTTTTCAGAGTACATAGCCGCTTATATAAGGTGATGAGGCAATTTTAAAATGACGTATGTGTCGGAGTATCTAGATACTAGTTCCATCATAACACCTATATCTCACGGATATTGATACTTAAAAATTAGATTTTCTTAATGATTTATATTATGTCAAAAGCGCATATAAATGTTTAACGCTTTTTTTGTTTTCATGTTTGTCCAAACACCTGTAAAAGGTTATTCGTACTCTGTTATTCCTTATGAATTTTCAGTAAATCCGACTAAAAAAATCTATTGCCACGTAATTTGTCAGTTTTCAAATACAATTTATTATATATTTTGTTAACAACATTATTTGTTAATAGCATTTTTAGCGTTCTTTTTAATCACATTAATCAAATTCCAAGTTTGAACTGAAGTGTCATGATGCGAATATTTTTATGTCAAAGTAAAGATTGTGTACGGATCTCGAATTACGCTATTTACTTAAATTTTGTTCTGCATAAAATTTTGTTTTTATTTGTAATTTATTTTTATATTCGATATTCAAACTTAAATTTTTGTCCTATTATATCCTAGTATATATTGTATACTTTAATACTTAGTATGAGATCACAGCGTCGGTCTAGTCGCGTAGCATCCTAACCCTCTCTAGCGGAGACATGAATCATTAATTAGAACAACAAATTCGCTATCTATAATAGACATTCGATAATCTTTTTCATATCCTCACCCCCGCGGCATTAGTGCAGCCATCCCTTGTCTGAGATAGATTGCATTTGCTCTCCTGAGCTCTATGTGCAATAAAGTCATGCCTTTGTTAATTAAATTAGTCGAAAGTCGTACGAAAATTTTGGTAATGTTTTTATACTGTATTCTTTACTGTTGATGCTTATTTAATAATGATTATTTAATAAATATTTTTAATTATTCGTTTTGTCTCTCCATAGTGGTTGGCGGTGGTATCTCTTGCCATATTGTACAATGTGGTATTCGTGATCGGCCGTGCTGTATTCTGGGAGCTGGACAATCTCACCTCGCTGTGGTTTGTGCTCGACTATATCTGCGATTTCATTTATCTCATCGACATCATCGTCCACGTGCACGAAGGTATAACATATTTGAAACCACCATTTTGTTGATCACCATTTTGGGCGTGGCGATGCGAAACATTTGTGAACATTGCTCGAGTGCTAATTCATTAGTTTTGATGCATTTATTAGTATTATTAGTGCGTGAACTTAATTAAATCGGCAACATAAATTTACCCAATCGATACAGTTGCATAAATCAGTTTTACCTAATGATTTTCTCGTTTCAAAGTTAAAAAAAAAAACAGTGCTATCAAATCAAATAGGACTCGTAGCGAAGTATGTTAATAGTGTAGCTTTCGGGGTTGAGTCGCAAATCAACAATTTGACACCCATATGCCGCGCGGTGCGCCGCGCCCTGCGTCATCAAATTTAGCTAACATGTGGACAAACATACGACCCCGAGTGGTTGCTTTTCCGCTCAAATATTGCAATGCGGCTTTCCTCACACAATCGTACGTAACCGGAGATGGATTAGATTAACTTAATTCATTTTCATCTGACGTTTTTACTGAAGCTCGGCCGTAATCTGTTTCGGTACAAATCACGTCTATGTTTGTAGCTTTAACAACGAAAGCTTTTGCAATTTAGAACGTATTCAAAAGTATTAATTAGCAAATAACAGTGATGATATCTAATAAAGTTTTCAAACGATATTTAAAGTTTCAATAGCCTAATGGTTAAATGGTTTAAATAGCTAAATGGTGCGGACGGTGAAACATAACTTGGCAGGGTTGGACACACAGTTATCTTTAACCACTGTAGACAAAAGCATTGCACGAATTGTAGTCACTATATTAGGCTCTAAAGAAGTTGCTTAAAAAAGTGATAATGACCTATTAAATTTCTTGCGTCTAATTGAGCTTGCGCCCTTATGAAACGTTAATGTTAGTTTTTGGAATTCCAGAAACTATATTTTTTACTTTGCAGGCTATCTCGAACAAGGTCTAATGGTAAAGGATTTGAAGAAACTTCGGAGACATTATTTTAAATCCGGCTTATGGTGGAAAGACCTGATATCCATGTTCCCAACCGACTTAGTGTATTTCCGGTGGAATGCCGGTTCCTGCGATTACGTTAGTATTCGACAATTTTGTTAAATAATCATTAAAGTTTTAATTAATCATTTACGAATACAACAAGAGTGTTATCCGTCTGAGTGTTACTGTGATCGTCAATATTATTTGTGTTCCAGAAACGTTTGCCGTGCCCTGTTATCGTACGACTTAATAGGCTGTTCCGCCTGCCCCGAATGTGGGAGTGGTTCGATCGCACGGAGACCGCCACTAGTTATCCGAACGCGTTCAGGATATGCAAGGTCAGATACTACATCTCTTTCACTGTTGTGGTCTGCATCATTGGATGTGAATGTGCCTTAACATATACAATTTCTTTTAAAGGTCGTAATGGCAATTCTCGTGCTGATCCACTGGAACGCCTGCCTCTACTTCGCCATCAGCTATGCCATTGGATTCGGTACTGACAATTGGGTTTACAACTTGACCGGCGCAAGGAACGAGTCTCTCGCACATCAATACATTTACAGCTTCTATTGGTCCACTTTGACGCTCACAACCATTGGTGAAACACCACAGCCGGAGATCGACGCGGAATATCTCTTTGTCGTTGCTGATTTCTTGGCAGGCGTGTTAATCTTCGCGACGATCGTGGGAAACATAGGATCGATGATATCAAACATGAACGTTGCTAGAGTCGAATTTCAGAATAAAATGGATGGTGTGAAACAATACATGGCATTCCGGAAGGTCAGCGGAGAGCTGGAAGCAAGAGTTATCAGGTGGTTCGCATACACTTGGGCTCAAAGTGGCGCTTTAGACGAAGAGAATGTTCTATCTTCTTTGCCCGATAAGCTAAAAGCGGAAATAGCTATTCGAGTTCACCTCGACACCCTGCGACAAGTTAGAATATTCCAAGATTGCGAGCCTGGTCTTCTGGAAGCACTAGTACTGAAGCTGAGGCTTCAAGTATTTAGCCCCGGCGATTACATCTGTAGGAAGGGCGACGTCGGCAAAGAGATGTACATTGTGAAGCGCGGAAGGCTGCAAGTGGTTGCCGATGATGGTCAAACCGTTCTGGCAACACTCAGCGCTGGATCTGTGTTCGGTGAAGTGAGCGTATTGGAGATAGCTGGAAATCGCACTGGCAATCGTAGGACCGCGAACGTACGCTCCCTTGGCTATTCGGATCTGTTTTGTTTGGCCAAACGGGACTTGTGGGAGGCTCTCGCAGACTACCCCGACGCCAGGGCTACACTCACTGAGCGCGGTTGCCAATTGCTGAGGAAGGTGAGTTTCAATCAGGTTGAAAATTAGAATTTCTTCAACAGGAAATAATGTACATATTTGTTTGTTTTCAGGACGGTTTACTCGATGAGGATGTATTCGAAAATGCGCAAACTTCACAACAGAGCTTGGAGGAGACTGTTCACAAATTGGAAACAACTGTTGACATACTTAGCAATCGTCTGCAAGGCATACTAGCTGATTTCGGAGAGGAACAAGCTAAAATGAAGCAAAGGGTTAACAAATTGGAAGTGAGGTAATATAGGCACAAATTTAACGCTTATTTTAAAAGCTGCGTGCGAATTTGTAAATTTCTCTAACGCGCTTTATTGCAGAGCGAATGAACATTGATCGGTCGAGGGCTTTTTTCAACTGTAACTCTCTTTCAGATTGATCGAATCGGACGACGAGGAAAGCGCTTCCGATGATACATCCGCCGACGGTTCTGAATTACGAAGCGACATTGTTCAAGTCTATGATGAAACCTCAGCACAAACAATCAGCTCGTCGCACGATTCCGCTATAGGGTATATAAACCATCCCGTCCGCGACAGGGTGCACTCCCTCACTGTAGAGAGGACTCCCGCTTTGGTGCATTTCGCGCCTCAGCCTCGCAGCAAGTCGCTGCGTCTCAAGTCCCATCCCGGGAACTGGGCGAAATAAATTAACCTACTTAATATATTCCAATGATGCATACATTCCGTTACATTACGAGTATGTATTAAATATTTTAGCGGTTTATTAACTGTAATAGTAATTCCTTCTTCACATTATTATTATATAAAAATACGATAAAAATTAATAATACTCAACCACACATCTATATAATAGTCATTACTGAAATCCTCAAAAACTTAATTTTTATTTATTGTCATTCTAAATATAATTTTCATAGACTGTATCATTTTTGTTACTTTGATTTCTTTATTTCGCCATTTTTACCAAATACTTTATGTGAAATTGAACTTTGTTTTAAAACGCAATCCTTTTCGATATGTATCAAAAGTATAGACATATATATTTTCATACACTCATATTTTTATAAAAATTTAGGAACATGTTTTATCAATTTGTAAACATCTATATCAACTTTCTACAGATTCTCGTTTGCCAAACCAAAGATATAGAAACGTATGTATATTAATTATTAACAGTAGAGTTTTAGATGAATAGTTGTAGAATTTTGAAATCTTTATGACTAGTTAAGTAAATATAATATTATAAATATAATATTTGAACTTTCGAAAATGTATTTATCAATGTGCTATTTTAATATTCAAATAAAAATAATCAATTCAAAGTACGAGTATAACTGATTCGCAAATATTAATAACCAACTGACATGATATATTTTGACTTTATCAAATCCTTCTGCCATATTCAAATTGATTGCCGTTATCTCGTGGACTGCGTCAATTGATCGTACAACTTTTGCTATAATCTAAAAAGTTTATTGCGAAGTCCATTTCGATTGTTGGAAAACCTTATAATATTTATGTAGTACCATAAGACATTAGAAACGTACCTGTTTCAACATATTAATTATAAATGGATATATTACTAAATACTAGCGTATATTAATCACTGATAATCATATTATATGTACTATCTATAGATATAACGGTATACCTATAAGTATACTTACTTACTGTATGTCATTTGTAGTTTATAGAATTGTCAATTTAAACTTTAAAGCTCTGTGATGTTGTAACGTATACTGAATACGATAAAAAAAAACTATTTAACCACAACTTTCACAAGTAATGTGTAACTGTTCACCTGTTGGTGACGTACAGTTATCATATAACCTTTTTTTTTAATATCAAAACTTTATTGTTTATTATTTATATTTAAATCACTTTGACATAAATATATGGAACTGTTTTTTGTTATTTATGACTTTCAATATCATACGTACAGATAAGAGTTTTGAAGCATGATTATAGTTAGTATTATTAATATTTTTTTAATAACGTGTCGTCTTTTCTATTCTTCACTTAAATTGAGAAATCACAATAAAGTGTCTATTCATGTCATAGAAGTAGCAAAGTTTACATTATAAATATTGTGTAATGTTTATAACAATATACTTATTTAACGGCCTACAAATGCCTAATGTAGGTCATAGGCCTCTCACAAGGCACATTTGCCATAATCGCCATGCTTGGTTAGCGGATTGGCGATCGCAAATGAGACACCGCTGTGGACCGTCTATGGTATGTCTAATTTGGATCTGGTATTTTTCAAGAAGGTTGTCCAATCTTTGGTAGCTATTGTCATTTACAAGGCCTATTCCTCAATCTTCTCTTACGACACACGTGAGAATACTCCTCCCATAAGAAGAATGGTAATATGCTAACGCGATAGATGAGAGACACAAGACCGATAAGTAACTTAATAAACTTTAATTACTGTAGACATAGATTTTCTATTCGTTTAATATGTAAACAAAAATATTAATAAGTAAAAAATTGTATTTTACAAACTTTTGCATCTTTGTACGATTATAAAAAAAAATGTATTTTTTTTACAAATTGTATACAATGGCGTAATGAATTAAAAAGATATAAAAATATTTGTAAAAATTTAAAGATTTCTCATATAATATGTTCTTTTCAACGGTATTTCTTCTAAACAATATATATGGGGATCATTTCTGTTTAATGACACAAAAGACACTTCCACTGAATCCTGACTGGAAGGGATGTTAAATGAAAACAGATACCTGTCACTATGGCTACATTATTGACAGGGTTTGTTTCTGCGAAAGTAATGGAGGAACCATTGAGTGTCAAGTTACACTTTTCACTTATTGAGTCTTTTTCTTCAATGTATTCCTCGTTAATTAACTCGGTAATTCATTGTTTTCTTTTCTTTTTATTTCGAGGCGGGCAAAGGGCTCAAGCTACTTACATTTCTTTATAAAATTTCCGTCAAGGAAGTATTCCATTTTAGTTTAAAAATTATGATATTGGTTTTGTTTATAAATAATTATGTATTTATATATATTAAATAATTATTAAGACTGGTTGTCATTTAAAATTAAAAAGTATTAAATTTAATTATATAATATACTTTTATATTTACGATATCATGGTATCTAAGAATTAAGAAAACTTTTTAAATCAATTAAGTTATAGTTTTCTTTTTTATAAATTGCACCAGGCTAATACGCACCAGTACTACATTTTCAATTGCAATAAGAACTTTTTTATTGTATTTCTTGTGGAAATAATTTAAATATTGTTCGGAAAAAAGAACAAATATTAAACGTCAAAACACAACTTTGTATGTGAATATGTTCGTATGTATAATTATTTCAAATTATTTATGAATTAATTTATGTGTATGATTAAGTTTAATGTTTATTTAAAAGAACTGAATCATGCGAAAGCTTTTACCAAAGTACGAGAGGTTTATTGTTCTATTTTTAATTCAACATTGAAAAGTTAGTTGTTACTTCATTAAACATATTATTTATATATATAATTTAATGTATTATGTGATTTTTATATGTTACGAAATAAATAAACGCAAGTTTGTAACTATCCAACTCAATACAGAACATTTTCTAAGCTATTTCCTCGACATGATGCTTTATTACCAGTAAAATTACAATGCTTTTGTATGTTTCACTATGATATAGTCAATATATTTATATTAACAATGCATGTAAATGTGTATTTTCTCAACGGTGTAATGTAGTTGATTTCCTAAATAAATTACGAATGTAACCGTGCGTTTTATTTTGTGATGCCTTTCGAAACTCAATCTAGCAATTTATATCCATATATAAGTAATTAAATACATACATAGATAGGGATATCATCGGATACATTGTTCTGATCCCGAAGTAAGTAGTAAGCACTTGTGCTATGGTATCGGAAACAACCAAGGTACCACAAACGACCAAATCTGAGAAAATGCAGTGAAAGTGATTTTGTAAATTGAACGTTCGGGAATGGAACCCGGTATCTCTAAACTGGCTATACATTGATAGCCGATGTGTACGCTACTTGCCCAAGGACTTCGGCAATTGATACAGGTGATTTCTACCTGTGTAGTTACTCATCATGATATCACTGGAAACAAAAGGCCTAGAGAATTGAAATTTTGCAGAAGTATGAGTTCCATCAAGCAGAAGTCACCTCAGAAAGGATTTTAGGAAACTTCACTCGTAAAAGATTAAATTATATATGAAATGATTATAATTTGTATCAATTGCAATTAAAAATGATATCGGCATGAGAATACTACCTCCTTGTATCTTAATTATAAACATTCATTTAATTAATATTATTTAATCAACCGATATTAAAAATATTAATAAAATACATGCCAACGAATCTACTTCTGTTAATAATTAGCAAGTTGACTGAGTACCGTTCTTTGAGACGAATTCTGGGGAATATTCAGTGGACTCTTGATGGGCTGTAAAGAAAGAAGAAGCGCAAGTAATATATGTACTAGAAACATTTTGCTATTCGATGCCCTCACTGACAACGCTTTGGATTTTCATCTATATTAACTCAATCTCCTTTGCCGTACATCCATAGCAAATCACTACTGTCCTCCAATGCCGTGGAACCCCAAGAGGTATTCGAAGAGACTAGGGTACCTCTGAGCAGAGTTTGAGTGAATTATCTTAGGCCGACCTCTTCGTATGACTCACTATCTGTTATATACAAAAATACTTTTTTATCTACTGGTTAACTTAACCGTATAGGAGACAGAACTAACTTAACAGTAGAGAAGATTTTTTTGGGACAACGAAACAGGTGGTAAGCCTGTTGCCGTCTTCATGTCCAAGACAAAAATTTCGTACATGTTTTTTGAAAAATACTCATTGGTACGAGCCTACCGCCTGGGAATCGAACTATCGTGAAAATAAAGCTAAATATTAAATATTTAGATATATTAAAGATATTCTATAAAATTGAGGTATAAATTATGTATATATTGTATAGAATAAAACAATAACGACATAAATAAACGCATAATTTCCATTCAAAATAGGTGTTAAACTGATCGCAAGCAACTTTCTGCCTTAATACAAATTCAAACATTACGTTTTGCGACGCAGTCTATTGCCTGTCATCCGCTCGTGTCTCTTTCGACTCATTGAATTCTTGACAGCGCGCAGACGCGGCGCCTTGCATTTTCTATCTTCACCTATTTCTCAATACTGTGGTGGTAATACACTAGGGCTTTCGAAGCAAATTTTAGCACACTTTATTTTGAACCAACGTGACCTCATAGTGAGGCTCACAGTGGCCAAGCGATTGAAACCATGTACTTACATCTCTTATTCATCGATATATTAAATACATTACATCCCTTGATTGTATTTACCACCGTTTTGTATTGTTTTATTTGTTTCCTCTAATGGAGAAGAAACATGCGAAAGGAACTCCTTGGGTATCCTCATTATTGTCTTTTTTAAACAAAATAATAAATATATAAAAACTTACATAGATGTGGACAACATCAAATAAATTCCTCTGATACCAAAGTAAGCAGCTTAAGCACTTATAATGTGGAATTAGACCTAAGAAAATGTAGATAAAGTGTTTTCTACACTGACCCGTAATATATTCCATTTTTTTTATGAGGAAGGGAGGCAAACGAGCAGGTGGCTCACGTGATGGTAAGTGATTACCGCCGCCCATGAACATCGGCAATACCAGAGGCACAGCAGATGCGTTGCCGGCCTTTGAGAAAGGTATAGGCTCTTTTCTTGTAGGGCCTTAAGTCGTATCGGTCCGGAAAAACCGCTTGCGGCAGCACATTCCATAAAGTGCAAGTGCGTGGCACAAAATTCCGCGAAAAACGCACTGTGGTGGAATGCCAAGTATCAAGATGATGTTGATGGAATTTTTGACTATGCCGTAAGGTTCGATGGTGAAATTCAGCGGCTATTATATTATAATAACCCTTCCTAGAAAGTTTTTCTTCAATAAATTTCTAAAACCTGGCTTTGCTCATTTACCGGTATTTTGTTGTAGAAAGGTATATATACCCCAGGTATATATACCCCTATAAACGAGTTACTTACTCTATGAAGTCTAGTAACCGCTGTTACAAGCTTGTGTTTGTTCCTAGTATTTACATTTTGCACATCAGAAGTCTTTCTAAAAGTATTAATGTTTTTATGCACATACATTAAATTTTCATATAAGTATTGAGAGGCCAGTGTTAAAATATTAATTTCTTTAAATTTCTCCCTAAGTGATGCTCTGGAATGTAGACGATATATAGCTCGTATGACTCTCTTTTGTAAAACAAATACTGTTCCTATGTCAGCTGCATGACCCCATAGCAGAATGCCATATGACATTATGCTATGGAAGTAACTAAAATAAACAAGTCTAGACGTTTGTACATCAGTTAAGAATCTTATTTTTCTTACAGTATACGCTGTACCGTAATAGTGTTATTTCCTGATAAGTGTTTAGAGAGATCACAAAAGACACACAAAGCATCCTGTGATCTCTCCCAAGCCTCACATATATGCCCAATTAGCTCACCAGCATCGGTTGCAGATTGTAGCGTAATAGTTTGTTTAAATTAAAATACCTTAACAGTTGAGTAAGAATAATTTTTAAAGTGTTGGTAGTACCGAATAGGCCTAAAGTTAGTGGGGTCCGAAGTACCACCAGATTTAAATAGAGGTATTACTTTACTTCATCAAGTCACAATAGCTGAGTGGTTGGGTGATCGGAATTTCGAGTCATTAGACCCGAGTTCGACCCCCAGTTGGTAGGCTCGTACCAATGGGTTTTCAAAAACTTTGTTTGTACGAATATCGTTGGCTTGGACATAAAGACGGCGATAGGCTCACTACCTGTCACGTTGTCCCGAAAATATCTTCGGTGGAAGGTGGGTCGAAGGGACTTAATTGTCTAGACTCGATCTCTGTCTACTCCTGTATTGGGAAGTGCGTGAAGATACTTTACTTCATAAGATTTGCTTGATGAGGAAATATACCAGATTCTACATTACTTTTAAATATTATGGACAAATGACGTCCAAATAAATCTATAACAGAAGCAATTACTTCAACGGACATTCTCTATGGAGAGAGAGAGGAAACGGCAGATCTATGGATCTGCCGTTTTCTTACATTCAATAGTGTTAAACATTCTCACAATATTTTTTGAACTAAAAGCCTTAAACTTAAAGGTCGAGGAGCAAGCACTTACATATTCCTTGAGTAACGTCTCGGACACAGCAGAAGAAGAATTCACTGACTGGGTAGTCAAAATTTGAATTTCAGAGTCGATATAGTCAGAACTTCGTGACATATTCTTCCCCGTTTCACTATTAATAATATCCCAAGTCATTTTTACTTTATTAGAAGCATTTTTAATTTTATAACTTAAGTGGCTGGACTGCAATTGACTTGGCTACAAAACAGGACTTTTTAAAAAAAAGTGAATAATTTCTAAATCGTTACAAGCCTCGCAATAATTGTATGACCTTTCGCTGTAAAGTTCATACAATCTTCGCCTACCTCGGTGAATTCCTACTGTCGCCCAATCATTTAAAAGTTTTCCGTTCTATTCAAAGAGAATGTTTTAGAAGTAAAAACGGCATTAAATTCAATTTTTAAGAAATTAAATATTTAACTGTACAATGCGTTAGTATTGTCATGGTAGTATTGTCACTGAAAGTTTTTTTTATTAAATTACTTCTAAATTTCTCCTCGCGATATAAATTTGTTCCGATACAAACACAGCTTTCCTAATACGTGTGATTTTTCGGTCGTGAGACAAACAAATTGACCAGAGTGGGCTGAATGAGATAATTCATAAGTTATGAATTATTAATCTGTGCAATGGTTTGACATCTGTAAAAATATTGTCTATTCACGTCGCACTTGACTCTGTTATTCTTGTTGGCTTATAAAACAAGTTCATAAGATTAAACAACGACTTTAACAATGATAGGAATCTAATAGTAATAGAAGAAGCTTCCAGGAGATTATAAAAGTCTCCGCATATGACAACCGATTTATTCTGTTTATGAAGTTTAAGTAAACTTTTCCCATAATTCTTTCAAAACACTCATATAAGGCACAGGACGGACGGTATACAACAACTACAATGAGATGCTCAAGCTCAACGCAAGCCATTTCTATAGTTCTCTCAACAGAGAGGCAATCTCGGCGATGAGATCCCGGGTTCTTTTCCCAGACGAGACAATGTAGAAAACTCCCCACTTCTTCTACATTGTCTCTGGTCTCGGTGTTTGTGGTAGCGTCGTTGTATGTGTTTCTTGTTTCTGATCTGTTTCCTTTGGGATCAGAGTAATGCATGTAATGCTGTCCCTATCTATTTATTCATTATCTAAATGGAAAATGGAATAAAAAAGTTCCGGTTGAGAGTGACTGTTTGAGAAGAGTGGTTGGGTGTTCGATATTCGAGTCAAGAGACCCGAGTACCATTCCCAAGTGGATCGTACCAACGGGTTTTTTCATTACTTATGTATGATTTATATCGTCGGCTTGAACATATGAGTCACGATAGCCGAGTGGTTGGGTGATCGGAATTTCGAGTCAAATGGCCCGAGTTCGATCCCGAGGTGGCAGACTCGTACAAATGGGTTTTTCAAAAAATTATGTACGAATTATATCGTCGGGTTGGACATAAAGACGGCGACGGGCTCACCACCTGTCACGTTGTCCCGAAAATATCTTCGGTGGAAGGTGGGTCAAAGGGACTTAATTCTCTAGACTAGACCTCTGTCTACCCCTGTATTGGAAATTGCGTGAAGATATTTTTTTAGACATAAAGACGGTGACAGGCTAACCACTCGTCACGTTGTCCCATAGAACGTCCACCGTGTAAGGTGGGATTGAAAGGACTTAATTGTCTACACCTCGATCTAGTACAGTATTGGAAATGACGTGAAGATATTTGTTTAAATGGACCAAATGCTATAATAATAACATCGACTCACTTATCGTCGACAGGAATTATAAACATGTTCCGCTTCTTCCGAGTTTCGTCCGCTGAGGGAGGTAACTGGAGGTCTCCTCCTTAAACTCCCCCTCCAACTACCCTTCTAATATAAGTTGTCAAAGTATTTAGAGTTACACTGGTGTAGTTGGTGTCAAAGAACATTGAATGCCTTATTTTGACGACCTGTGTGAACGAGTGGCGTACACACCTGTTTGTATGGCGTCGCTAGCTCTGAAGTCCTGGGTTCCGTCGGTCAAATATTCCTAGGGACATTCAGATGTTTGTGGTACCTTCGTTGTTTTTGACTCCATAACACAGTTCTGCTTTGATGAAGAGCATTGTATGGGGTGTTGTCCCAGCTTAGGTTAGGTTAGGTAGGTGAAAAAGGCTTATCGCATTATAGTATGTATGAACTTGTAATAAAATCTCTTTGGCTATACTATTTGTATGTGACTGGTTTTGGTATCATTAAAAGTGTTAATTTTAAAGAAGACAATTCCAAATTCAAATTAGGAAAATGTGTGATTTTTATTTATTTTTCGTAGTGACAAGATGAGTGAATCTAATGAAAGAATTTGATACATTTTACTTCAAAAAAGATAAAAATGCATCGCAAGCCGTTGCAATTTTTTTTATATAACGCAATTTCTGAAAAAAAAAAATTGCGTAGTTTATGGACCTAGTGCAGTGTCTGTGAGAGAAGCACAAATTTTGTTTAAGCATTTTCAATCCGGAAATTTTGATGGCAAAGATGCACGTCGCTCTGGTCTGATCGATTACGTATAAAATGGATGCCATTTTTGAAAAAAGTGGATCGACGTAATTCAGTAGTTCAACGATATTGGGTACCTCACGAGTTAATACACGTGTAATCATTTGTGATTCTTTATTACTACGTAATGAAACCGAACCATTTTTGAAGAAGCTGATACTGAAACACTGATGATCAAAAATGGATCACGTATGACAGGAACGTGCGAACAATGTCGTGGTCAAAGGCCAGTAAGGCTTCACAGACTGTGGCAAAATCCAGGTTAACTCGCAACAAGGTGATGCTGTGTGTGTGGTGGAATTGGAAGGGCATTATTCATTATGAGATGTTACCACCAGGCAGGACCATCGACTCTAAACTCTACTGCGAACAAATGATGAGATTAAAGGGAGAAGCTGAGAGAAAGCGGTCGGAATTCATCAACAGAAGGGGTGTGGTTTTTCGTCATGATAACGACCTCACACATCTCTAGCCACTTAGCAAAAATTAAGAGAGCTTGGCTGGGAGGTAAGTGTTTATGCATCCGCCGTATAGTCCGCCGTGTATTCGAGTCGTGACTGTTTATATATGAAAAATATATTTTTTTTTATAGAAAAGGCCGGCAAACGAACAGGCGGCTCACGTGATGGTAAATGATTACCGCTGCCCGTGAACACCCGTAATACCAGAGGCATAGCAGATGTGTTGCCGGCCATAGAGTGCGCCCCCCCCCCCCCGAAATTGGAGGGGGGGGGTCTCCGGTTACCTGCACTCACCAGACGAAACGCAGAAGTTTGTAAGACTTCTACTTCACGCCGGTATTCTGTGAGGTCGTGGTACTTAGAGGCAGAATTTTTACAAAAAATTACGATGTATATTCTTGGCATGGACATCACCAGGTTCATAGGTTCATCACCAGGTGGAATGAAGTCTTCATTGTTCAGACCTCTGTCTACACCAGTATTAAGAATATGGTGAGGATGTTTTTATTATATATTTAAATATATATGTATATATTTGTAAGTATATTGTACCGTTAGTTGGATACTAAGAATTGTCCCAAAAACGCTTCAGTGACAAGTCAGTCGAAATAACTTCAATTCCTCTAGCCTCTGCCGACCTCAATGGGAAATTGGGTGAAGATATAATAAAAAGTATTAAGGTTAAGGACTTTAATAAACAAAAATCAAGTGTATAGATTCAAACCAGTTGAAGTGAATCCTCTAGGAAAAGTAGATAAGTGTCATCTGACGAGCGACAAAATATTAGCATTCGTTGATGTTTTTACACACATCATTACCGTTTGTTTCTTTATGGCTTCGTTTTGTCTTCTTTCAGTATATCGTTGAATTTCAAATCACAGTAGGGCAGAGAAAGTTTTGTCCAGAATATATTTCGTTCCTCTGCATATCTTGCCGTGAGTGTCGTAAGAGCGACTAAGGGCATTTTAAAGGCGGTTGCTTATAAATACAATTACCGAGAGATGGTAGTTGAGTGATCGTAATTCGAGTCAAGAGACCTGAGTTTGATTCCCAGTAGGCACCAATGGGTATTTTCAAAAACTTATATACGTTGTATATTGTTGGTCACGTTTGCCAAAAAATATCTTGGGTGGCAGGTTGGTCGCAAGGACTTAATTGTCCTTACCTTGGACCTCTGTCTACCCCTGTATTGAGCGTGGTGATTGCGGCAATACCTTCCGTACGGAAGGGCCTAAGTCCTACGTTATGACGATGAACGAAACTTCTATAAATTAAGAAACAACCCCACAGTATAATGAATCAAGGCCGGGGTAGATCGCCGGGGTATTATAATAATTATTATAAATAAAGAATTATCATATTATGTGAAGACAATGAAACGACAGATTAAAATAACCAAAATTTTTGTCTTGTGTACATACATATCAACATCAAGAAGAAAATCATAAAGTGAATTGGCTTAAACTAATAGAATGGTAATATATTTTAACTGGTTAAGAATCTAACAATATAACTAAATATACATGGCTTTGTACAAATTTAAATATTCACTTGACTGATCTGAACATGTAGGAGAATCGCTTTAACAGAAAATTAGTGAATAAAATATTTAAATTATACAACAACATAAAAGTATAGTACGAGTAAAAACGATTTGCCAAGTAGGCAAAGGATTCTAAGGTCTGGAGCCGCGAAAGAGCCGTCATGTTGCTGCAGTACAAAGGGCAACGTCCTCATCTTTGTGTAAAACTTATTAAAGTTTTTGAAGTAAAACTTCTTTAAGCACGCTAAACTTACTAAGTATAAGAGCGTTACGAAAAGTGTGATCGGACGAGAGGAACGGAAGTTAAGAGGGAAATATGTTAGAATATAGAAAGAGCTTTCTCTCATAGCCAGTTATGTATCCGATAATGAAAATGATAAAGAAAAATAGAAAATATATTCAAAAACGTTAATTTATTAATGGAAATCAACAATAAATTTAAATATTTGTACTAAATTAATATATGTATATACATGTATATGCTATACATATATACATAAAAATAGATGGAGCTAAAGAAGTTTTACTTCATTCGAGTAGTCTTTAGGGCACTCGTTTTTGTGTGCAGGTTATCTCTCCTGCAACCTGCACCAATGCACTTGACAAATTTTAGTGACGTGAACCGAGATCGAACCCGAGTCTCAAGGTACTAAAGCACGCTCACAGTTCCTAGCGCGGCTCCCATAACAAACTACTAATAACAACATAAAAATCACATGCGATAGTATATAAAAATTTCCGGTAAACTTTACTTAATCTAACATCAAGTACACAGATACAAAAACTATTTTATTGTCATCAGGTGCCATTTATTGTTTCAATCTACCCTCTAAAGATTGATATAGAAATAAATTACATATTTATTAATTGTATATATGGCTGCATAGAAATATTTTACTGAATTCTGGTATCTTCTATAATATTTCTTATAAAATTCTAGCTCAAATATATCGACCATCTGCCAGCCTTATTTTGAGGGAATCGAGTTAGCTCGAAACCTATATTTAGTTGTAAATTGCTGTGGTTCTACTGACGAAGATGCTGTGGTTCTACTGACGAAGATGCTGTGGTTCTACTGACGAAGATGCTGTGGTTCTACTGACGAAGATGCTGTGGTTCTACTGACGAAGATGCTGTGGTTCTACTGACGAAGATGCTGTGGTTCTACTGACGAAGATGCTGTGGTTCTACTGACGAAGATGCTGTGGTTCTACTGACGAAGATAGATCACCACTGTTTTTCACTTCATCTGTTCTTGTTATTTACAATCGATAAGATATGCCTTAATTTGCTCCGTTATTATTTTAAAACAGTCACGAAAAAAACAATTAACCCAGAAGATAACAGGTGTACGAATTATTAGGAACATTACTAATTTCCTTGAAATTTTTACTTGTATCAATTTTATTTAAAAAAATTACAACATGTAATGTATAATGTTTCAGGGACATTTTTTTGTAATTTATTCTTGCGATTGAAGGCGAAATTTTATGATATAAACATTCATATTTACACACTTGTACATATTCACTTCAATCGCTTACCTTTTATCTTTTAACAT
Organism: Sericinus montela; assembly: GCA_029286605.1. Lineage (NCBI taxonomy): Eukaryota > Metazoa > Arthropoda > Insecta > Lepidoptera > Papilionidae > Sericinus > Sericinus montela. The sequence goes on along the minus strand of JAGSMR010000066.1, from coordinate 1,407,213 downwards.
GTTTGTGTAATATAATAAAATCAATATTATTGTTGAAACCGGATGGCCTAATAAAATATATATAAGTGAATGTGTATAAGTCCGTAACGAAACATTTTAAGATATTTAAAAAAAATACATATTATAAAACAATAATGTGAAATTATCCTTAACTTTATTAAAAAGGAGTACTTACCTAGAAGATTCATAAAGATGAGTACTGCTCTTAATAATTTAACCAGCCAAGTAGCTTACAAAATATGCAAAAATAAAGAACTATGAGGTTTCTTCGCATGTTTATTTTCCTTCAGTGGAACTTTTTCCCCCATAGCGCCAGGTTGCAATTTAAAAAAATATATATAAAATTTCAAAGATATGTCGTCAAAGAATATCTATGTCAGAGAATAAATTATTTATTTTCAGAAAGGTATATCATAGATCAATAGTCCTTGGCAAATGGCACAAACATATTTTATTCTCTTGCTCAGTTACCCTTCCTTATGAGTCCACTTACAAAATTAACTTAAATCTACATGCAATATATATTATTACGGTAAATATACATATCCTATATTTTCTTTGAGATGGTTTTACTGCCATATGCTGATAGCAATTGCGTCCTCTGTTCTTTCCTTAGTCGCCTCTCACAACACCTACTAAAAGAAAGGGGATGCAGGATTCTTATAGTTCGGTAACTGTTTGATAACTCTGATAAATAACTTATAATAAACTAAATGGGGTGTTCCGCTTATAGCATTAGTGTCCATGAAAATGATTTTATGCCCCAAGATATATTGTTTCCTTTATCATTGGTAGACTTTTGCTATTTCACCAATTAGAGATTTCTTTATTCATCCAACTGTAATAAATCATTCATATCTTCACCCATCATCTTTGATAGGGTAGCCAGAGTGAACGTATCTGCTGCGTCGATACCACCGCCCAAATAACCTTTTGTAATGTTAGAATTGCACAATAGCGGTTATTCTCTTATATAAATGCACTCTTAAATAGATTTTATACACTGAGTACTAACGACTTAAAACTAAATTAACATAGTATTCCATTTTATCATACATTTCACGCAAGTGCAGTTACAATTCATATTGCTGGTGCTGCCCCTATGGTGTTAACGATTTACATGAAACACTTCGAATATGGAGTCCCGTTGGACATCAGGCTTGATGATGCTTCTTCCTTCACTCCAACTGGGAAAAAAAGTTAAATTAGGTACGATATTTTATGAGGTCACGATAACCGAGTGGTTGGGTGATCCAATTCGAATCAACAAACTGTCGACTGTCTGTCTCAAAATAACAAAACAAATAAAAATATTTATTCACGAATACTATTGAAAAAGAAATATAATTTAAAAAAAAGTGGTTGGTTTAGTCAAGACCCGAGTTCGATCCACCGGTTGTAGGCCGTACCAATAGGTTTTCTCAAAAAAACTTATGTATAAGGACTGCGAAGGGCTCTCCACCTGTCACGTTGTCCCAAAAAATATCTTCGATGGAAGTTGGATCGAAATGACTTAATGGTCTAAACTTCTGTCTACCCCAGTATTGGGATTGGCGTGGTGTGGTCGGCCCCCCTTTAAGATGGTGGTGGAAGACGATGGCTGCCACATGCGTCATGCTTGTGAACAGCAGCTGCGTGTGAGTGCTGCCCGGGTTAGCAGTTTATGATATGTTTTTCCTCTTATATATTTATTCTGCAGTATGCTTTGATCGTCTGTAGAAGGACGTTCATCTTTCTATAAAAGGTTTATAGAAAGATGAACGTCCTTCGACGATTTCTTCTCCGTTGCAGAAAATTCGTTAGGAAACCGTGGTAGATTTTAAATTGAGAACGATATATGAAAAAATTATGTTTCTATGTCGTAAAATGAATATGTTTACATAACTTTTTGAAGGTAGATACAATAGCAGATTGGTTGGGTGATAAGTTCGATTCCCAGAAGTCCGGCTCACTATCAGATTCAGTTTAACTAATTTGACGTCCGTGGACGAGTGGCGTACATCCGTTTTTCATCACTGAGGTACCGGGTTCGATTCCCGGAGGGGTCAATGTAGAAAACAACTTTTTCTACATTGTCTCGGGTCTGGGTGTTTGTGGTAACTTTATTCTTTTCGATTCAATAACTCAAGTGTTTGGACAATTCAATAACTCAAGTAGCTTAACTACTTACTCTGGGATCAGAGCAATGTATGTGATTATGTTCCTATTTATCTATTTATTTATTAAAATTTGTGTCGTTAGCTCAAGCTAACTGTCTACTGACTGCTAAGCTGTCGACGTAGTAGTGTTCAAACACTACTACGCCGACAGACTCATGACCTGTCACGTCATCGAAAATAAGCTCTGCAGTAACGCGGACCTAGGGAAGAAAGTTCTGTAGAACTTCACGCTTTTTACAAATACCGATGTTAAAAGAGGTAAAAATAAAATAAATAAATATCTTCACGCAATTCCCTATACAGGGATAGAAAGAGGTCTAGTCTAGACAAGTAAGTCTCTTCGACCCACCTTCCACCGAAGATATTTTCGGGCCAACGTGACAGGTGGTGAGCCCGTCGCCATCTCAATGTACAAGCCAACAATAAATTCGTACATAAGTTTTTGAAAAAACCCATCTGGGGATCCAACTCGAGTCTCTTGACCCGAAATTCCGTCTACCAAACCACATGGCTATCGACATAAATAGAGATCTAGACGATTAAGTCTCTTCGACCGAATGCATAATATACACAACATAATGGCCTATTAAAGTCCACTGCAGGACATAGGCTTTTCTCATGGGGAGGATTTGCCATAATCGCCACACTTGGCAAGCGGATTGGCGATCGCAATATCAGGCACCTCGCAACTTAGACGCTGCTGCTTATCTTCGGTATGATTATTTTGGTCTGATATTTTTAGAGATGTTTATATCGCCATCTATAGACCGCATTCACCGAAACCTATTTAGGACAACTTGCCGTGTACTACTAAAACTATCGAACTAATCTGATTTAATCACAAATCGTATGATTGCTATAATCGTCATCGTACTGGCTTATTTTTAGCTAGAATTAGCAGTGTGCGTGTCACGATAGCCGTGTGGTTGGGCGGTCGGAATTGCGAGTCAAGAGACCCGAGTTCAATCACCAGGTGGCAGGCTCATACCAATGGAATTATATCGTTGGCTTGTATATAAAGATGGCGACGGGCTCACCACCTGTCACGTTGGCCCGAAAATATTTTCAGTGGAAGGTGGGTCAAATGGACTTAATTGTCTAGACTAGACCACTGTCTACCCCTGTATTGGGAATTACGTGAAGATATTTATGATATATATTTATTTATAGAATTAGCTAAGCTAGAGTATTTGTTTTTTTTAAATTGAAATGGACAGAAGCCATGTAAATCTTCCGGCAGCCAGAGCAGTGCGCGCCCTACATTGTTCTCGTGAGCGTCAATAGAATGATGGTTTAGGGTGTGGACTGAGAATTATGACGTCACATTTCCGAGCTGACCGTTTGAATGTTATCAAGTCACCGTTTTTTATCCTGTCAACAGCTTGGTTCCGGGTTCGATTCCCGGTCGGGTGAATGTAGAAAACACTTTTTCTACTTTCTTCGTACGTGACCAAATGTTTATGTGCAATGTATGTTATGGAGCGTACTATGAGAAATTTTGAAAATCAACTGACACATGCGGGATTTAAACTTGCGACCTCTGCTATGCTGTGGCATCACTCTTAACTTCATAGAGTCTTATGACTTCGTAGAGTAAGCAACTCATTTTAGGGATGCTTCTACAACATAATCCCATTAAATATGCCTAGTAAGTTAGGTTCTAATCCTTTTTCAAATAATATAAAAATTCAAAACTAAAGATAAAAAGAGAAAATATTCTTAAACCTGCTTTTCTTCCTTCTTCCTTACATCCGCCCTAGCTCGCTGATTAGAATCCCGCCCGTTTCAATTAAATTTTTAAAAAAATATTCTCTTTAATTTAGTAATAAAAAGTTCAGCATAACTGATACGCTTTAAAAACAAACAAATAGCATCATAGAAAGACATTACAAAAATAACATCGGCAACTAGTGAATGAGAGGTAACGTATAAATTCATATGTGCGTATGACAGTTTTCCAATTACCGTCCGGCCAGAATGAGAAGCGAGTGCCGGCTGCGTCTGATGATGTGACTGCCTCGTGCCTCCTCGTGGGTGAGAAACCAGCGGAGGGGGCGTACGCTGGATTGGGGCTGGGGGAACCACCTTTAAATGGAAACAAACTTACCTTTTACACACTTATACATTTACATACATAAAAATAATAAATAAATATCTTCACGCAATTCCCAATACAGGGGTAGACTAGACTAGTCGAGACAATTAAGTCCCTTCGACCCACCTTCCGCCAAAGATATTATTATATAATTCATACATAAGTGTTTGAAAAACGACGGCGATCGAACTCGGGTCTCTTGATTCGAAATTCCGACCACCCAACCACTCGGCTATCGTGACTTTTTACTTATAAATGAAGTTGAAAAGTTATTTACATAAATTATTGATTATAATTGAAATGATGAAAGTCTAATGATCCGTTAGCCGGTTGGTAGGCTTTTGGAACTGAGGGTCGCGGGTTCGAATCCACGAACAATTGCGAGATAGATGAATGTTTGTACTCTGGTTATGGACTTTTATGGGTATATGAATATTTGTCTATTTAAAATATGTAATGCAGTCACGACAGCCGAGTGCTTAGGTGATCTCAATTGGAGTTAAGAGACCCGAGTTCGATCCTTAAAAAAACGTATGTAAGATTTATATACTATGGCTTTGATATAAAGACTACGACGGGCCAACCACCTATTACGTTGTCCCAAAAATATCTTCGGCGGAAGGTGTCTCGAAAGAAATTATCCCAGTATTAGGAATAGCGTGAAGATTTTTTTAGTAATGCTTACATAGTCAACTTCAAATTGTTATTGACCGTTAAGTTGCGGATTCAAATCCCGCTATTTGGTGTAATAGCCATGCTTGGCGAGCGGATTGGCGACCGCAGTCCCAGACACCTCATATGCTGGTCAGTCACCGGCCTTTTGAATTTTTGGTTTGATTTTTTTTGCGATTACTATCTCGCTCGCGTTAGTCTAGTTGGTAGTGACCTTGCGAGCCTGCCTTCGAAGCTCAGGGTCGCGGGTCGATTCCCGCTAGGATATTGAGTTGAATATTAATGTTTAAACTCAAGTCATGGATGTTTATATGAATTTATATGTTTATTTATATACGTATGTAAGTATAAAGTACCGCTAGCTAAGACATGAATACGCCGATAGAGTCACCACCTGTCACGTTATCAGAAAAAAGGTTTGTTAAAAAATAGCCCGAAAGGACTAGATTGTTTAGACATCTGCTTACTTCAATATGAGAATTAGCATGAAGATTAAACAACACTCAGAACAATGATTGATTTTCATGCGATAGCTATTTAAGGAAATATTATTTGGTAATATAAGGCATCCTCATCATTGTTGTGATCGCAAAGTAAGCAGCTTGAGCACTTGTGTTATGAAAACAGGAACAATGAAGCTACCTCAAACATGTGTATGTTTGAGGTACCCGAGAAACTGTAGAAAACTGATTTTTTTACATTGACCCATCCGGGAATCGAACCCGGACTTCAGGGTTGGTGATAACATGAAAGCCGATGTATATACAACTTGTCCACGGAGCTCGTAAAAACAAAATAATTCACACCAACATAATCAGATATCTCTGACATCGAACGATTTAATGTCAAATATGTCCTATTCCAAATATGATAATCATACTCTGATGATAGAATGTCAAGGAAATCAAGAAAATTCCTCAACTTTTACAAGCATTTTGAGTAATTCAACTATTTTGATATGTTATACTGTTGTTTGATTTCAAACAAAAAAAAAACAAACAAACGTCTTCACGCAATTCCCAATACAGGGTTAGACATAGGTCTAGTCTAGTCGATTAAGTCCCTTCGAACCACCTTCCACCAAAGATATTTTCAGGATAACGTGACAGGTGGTGAGCCCGTCGCCGTTTTTATGTCCAAGCCAACGATGTAATTCGTACATAAGTTTTTGAAAAACCCATTGGTAAAGGCCTGCCACCTGGGGAACGAACTAGGGGGTCTCTCGACTCGAAATTCGGACCACCCAACCACTAGTCTATAGTGACTTTTTTGTGTGTTTGAGTTCAAGAGACATTGAGTAAGAAGGATGATAGAAGGACGCTTGACATATATAAATAAAATATAAATATCTTCACGCAATTCCCAATACAGGGGTAGACAGAGGTCAAGTCTAGACAACTAAGTCCCTTCGACCCACCTTCCACCGAAGATATTTTCGGGACAACGTGACAGGTGGTGAGCCCTTGACATATATGTCGCATATTAATGTCTAATATGCGATTTATCTGTAAGAACTGCTCAGTATTTGTATGGAAGATAAGACGTGAATTGGGCGTTAAATGGTTTTCAACGACTGGTTTAGTAGGGTTTTCTTATATTATTTATGATCATCAAGAAGGTCAGTATCAATCGCTTGACCTCCAAAGTTAAAAAAGTATAATAAAAAAAAATACCGTTTTCAAAAGTAAAACAGTAACTTTCTTAGTCATACTTGTTACTCTACTATTTCTATGAAATATTGTAATAAACAGTAGACGTGCGTGCCAAGATATAAACAAAATATAACAGCAAAATGTTAAGTAAAAAAAAAAATACTATTGTTTTTTGTGTTCTTTCGAAGGCGGTTCAATTTAAAAATAAAAGTTCGTTCGTTCGAGTCACGATAGCCGAGTGGTTTGGTGGTCGGAATTTCGAGTCGAGAGACCCGACTTCGATCCCCAGGTGGCAGTACCAATGGGTTTTTCAAAAACTTATGTACGAATTACATCGTTGGCTTGGACATAGAGGCGGCGACGGGCTCACCACCTGTCACGTTGTCCCGAAAATATCTTCGGTGGAAGGTGGGTCGAAGGGACTTAATTGTCTAGACTAGACCTCTGTCTACCCCTGTATTGGGAATTGCGTTCGTTCGACTGCACAACGCTAGCTGGTTTTATTACCCATTGCTCCATCTCATTTGAGAAACGTAAATCTAAACTTTAGAAATCACCGACAGATGGCGTAAAACTCAAATTAGGTCAATAATGTTACTAAAGTATTAATAATTTTTTACATTAACATAAAAATATTATTAATATACAGCTGAAGCAATCGCTAGCATTAATATAATGTTACTAATAAATATAATTATAGAGTTAAAATATTGTTGCACTAACGCCCTCTCTGCTGATAGCTTCACATAAAGTAAAACAAAGTTTGTTTTTCTCTATCTATGGTTGTTTCTACCTTCTTGTTGATATTTTACCGAGAGATGTCTCTCAGGTACTTTGGTAAAACTTACGCAAAACAACACTTTTTATGAAAATAATAATAAATTTGAAAATTATTGACAGTGAAATAGTTTTATATTATTCAAATAGTAACTTTTACAAAGTACTAGGTTTGTTAATTTTTTGTATTACCAATACTTTATTATACATGTAAATATAATTACAATAAATCATTTATACCTCTGTCAACCTTAGTATTGGGAATGGCGTGAAGACATTTATTTTAATACTTATAATAATGTAACAGATTATATAGATGGTGGGATAACAATCACGAAAAATTAAGCATTTCGGTAATGATATCTTCAATCGGCTTGCCAAGTGTGACGATTAGATAGATTAATTTAAAAAAAAAACGAGGAGAGAGGACCTTAACAACTTTAAGCTGATGGGTATATCACTTATGGCGTTAATATTATTACGTATGAGCTCTTTTAAAAAAAAATCATAGTTCGTATCTTTTTAGTTCTATTATGACAAGACCACTGTTAAAAGAAGTCACTTTAGACTCTAGACAATTTTTAGGCGTTTCGAAACGCATCGGAGTAATTTTCTGATGTGACAGATAGTGAGTCTGTCATCATTATGAGAAGGATTTGCCATTAACAAAATTACATATTTCTTTTCAAAACATATGTACGACTTACATCGTTGGCTTAGACGTAGAGACGGTGACAGAGTCACCTGTCACGTTTTTAAATAGCACCAATGAAATGTGGATACAAAAAGACTAGATTTACTAAACCTCTAGCTACCCCTGTATTGAGAAAAAAAGAAGATATAAAAGAAAACTCAATGTATTAAAATATGGACACCGTTTCATACATAGCTACACCTCACCTTCAGGCCAAAAAGAGAATCTGGAAGCGGCCGCATCAGAAGACGTCACGATGTCATGGTGTCGAGTTGGGGAGAATCCCCCTGGAGGGGCGTAAGCGGGACCGGGGCTTGGTGAGCCATCTGTCGTGAACGTAAATAATGTGAACAACAGACATTGCTCTGATCGTACATCTCCCAAAGTAAACAGCTAAAGCGCTTGGTGTTATGAAATCGGAAACAATCAAGTTACCACAAACACCAAGACCCGAGAGAAATATAGAAAACGATAATAAATAGATTGAAGATCATGTTGTCCCTATCTCCGTAAGTTAAGGACAATATCACATACGTTGCCCTGATCCCAAAGCAGCTAAAGCACTGTATTATTGAAGCAGAAATGACGAAGGTACGATAAGGGTCTTCCATATTGGGGGGATGTGAAAGGCTCCCCCTTACGGGTTGCGATACAGGTGTTCATGGGCGGCGGTAATCACAAACCATCACGTGTGCCACCTGCACGTTAACACTCAGACTAGAGACGATACAGAAAAATAAGTTTTCTAGTTCGACCCATCCGGGAATTGAACCCGGAATCTCAGAAATCTGGCAATACCATGAAATCTGTCTCGTCCGTGAAGGTAAAATATACAATGAGTTGGACTTATTTGTCTTTTTAGTTTTTTTTTATTTAACAGTCGAAAGTACCAAATGCGTGTATAAAACAAAAGATGAATTTGATAGGAGCTTAAGATGTATGTAAAGATCATGGCACTAAGTTCTCTCTGTTTATACCTTCAGAGATGTAGCAAGAAGATTTAATAATTATAATTTAATTTGAAATTAAACCCAATGGTATAGACATTTTAAAATTACCTTTTTTAGTAATAAAAGATAAAATGAAATAATGGTGAATAATTTTATATTTTTAACAGAACTTTTGGATTTGTTTCGGTGTTGAAATAAAGAAAATCTTTATTATTTCTCAATAATTATAAGGGTATACATTTCTAAATATTAGCTGTTATTAAATTATATTAACTATTAGGCATCTGTCTATGCACATGCGTAATTTATTAGTAATAGTACGATACATTTAAAATATATAATCTGTGTTTACCGTTATACGCACCGATGGTAACTCCAATCGAATTGTAAGTATTCATTGACATCGTCTGCATAGGCTGCAACTGGCTTTGGAGCTGTAGAGAAGGAAGGAATATCTCAATAATTAAATTACAAACTGTTAATGAATGAATAAGTTCACTGACAAATTTTCTCAGTCGCCATTCCTGCGTTTTACCAAATGAAATCGCTTTAACCTACTCTTAAGCCTAGTTGTAATACTTTTAATTATATCTTTAACTGATATAGTAATACTACAATACTATGATATTATGTAACCAGGACTGTCAAACTCCGAAAAATAATATAGTTAAGGAAAAAATGTTATAAGAAATAATTTCAGTGTACAGTGTACAGTGTTTGCATTTCAAAAACAAAAAAAGGTAAGAATAAATGGTATGACAGTTTATCGAATTCGCGAATATCTCGAGGAATTATGATCTACTAATTTTTATTCGCAGATATATGCGCAAAACTGATTTTTTAGTGATATAAAGAATCATACGTCCTTCCCAAAACTTCGGACCAAATTTCTTGGCCATCGGGTGTGACGCGTAACCGTAAGGGACAGACAGGCAGAGAGAGTAACTTGCATATTTATAATATGGACAATTTATATTATATAATAATATTTTGAAATATATATTATAAATATAAATATCTTCACGCAATTCCCAATACAGGGGTAGACAGAGGTCTAGTCTAGTCAATTAAGTCCCTTTGACCCACCTTTCCCTGAAGATATTTTCGGGTGGCAGGTGGTGAGCCCATCGCCGTCTTTATGTCCAAGCCAACGATATAATTTATACATAAGTTTTTGAAAAACCCATTGGTACGAGCCTGCCAGCTGGGGATCGAACTCGGGTCTCTTGACTCGAAATTCCGACCACCCAACCACTCGGCTATCGTGACTTATAGAAGATATATTGAATACAACACATTTGATAAATTGTTTTATTTTTCCTCTCTGCCAGATATATCTTTCAATAAGAGAACGGGAATGTTTGGACACTTGATACGACAAGATCAACTCATAAAGACTAACATAGTATCAAAAGTAGAAGGAGAAAGAGGGAAAGGAAGAACCAAGACGTAAAATCTGGGAATCATGTTATTATCACCAGGAGGGAGGTTCGTACCAATCAATATTTTCGAAGCCTATGAACGATTTGTTTCCTTGTCTTGGACATGAAGACAGTTACAGGTTCACCACCAGTCACCACTGTTGACTGGAATTCGCTCCGGTAAATGTTTGTCACTCAATTACGTAAAAACTGTAGAATGGTAGAAAAGTCACGATAGCCGAGTGGTAGGCTGATTGGAATTCGAGTCAAGAGGCCCGAGTTGGTTCCCCAGGTGGTAACTTCGTACCAATGAGTCTTACAAAACTTACATACGATTTATATCGATGTCTTGGTGATAAAGACGTGGACAGGCTCACCATCTGTCGCATTTTCCCGAACAATGAATTCTGTGAAAGGTGGGTCGATAAGACTTCATGGATATGATTTTATCTAGATTTCGTAAGGGGAAAGTTTATAAACTGGATTGAAAGCACCATTGCTGCTTGCACAAGTACTGCAGGAGGAATAGGCCTCTCCCGTAAAGGAAGTGTTATGAGCGTTTCGATAATCGCCATGCTTGGCAAGCGTATTCTCGATGGCAGTACTCGACTAGAACTAGAGTAACTTGAACCTTTTACGCTGCTGCCCATCCCCGGTCTGCTAAATTTTGGTCTGTAATTTGGTTTGTAATAGACTATATAAACTAAACTTACCTACAAAAACTGACATATTAAGTATCGTGTATGTCATATTTAATACTATTCACATGACAAATTTAAAGGAAGGGAAAACCACTTCTACATTAAAATGTACATACAATTATGTACACACATACAATAAGTAGCCATATATAATAACATAAAAGAATTAATTTAACCGACGTGGACGAGTGGCGTAAACACCGGTTTTCAAGGTGTCGCCATCTCGAGGTCCCGGGTTCGATTTCCGGTTTATTCTGATTATTCTACATTTTCTCGTGTTTGGGTGTTCTTGGTGCCTTCGTTGTTTCCCATTCTCATACCAAAGTGCTTTAGCATCCTACATTGGGATCGAAGCAATGTGTGTGCTTATGTCACTATCTATATATGTATTTATTTTTATTAAAGATCTCCATGAACGAGTGGTGCACACACCGGTCATTTTGATGTCGCCAACATTGAGGTTCTAGGTTCGATACCTGGCCAAAACCAAAATGCACAAAAGCACCTTTTCTACATTCTCCCGGGTCTGGATGTTCGTCGTACCCCCGTATCGCTTCCATAACACAAGTACTTTAGCTATTTACTTTGGAATCAGAGCAATGTATGTGATGCTGTCCCTATCTAAATATTTACTCGTATGTATGCAATATCGATATAAAGTGTGTACAAAATCGCGTTTAAAACAAGTAAATAAATCACTTAAAGCACGCAAACATTGCCATGTTTATGGCAACTGTAAATATATTAAGTAGTCATTACGCCAATTTGCCAGTACGAAACTTTATTGCTTATGCACTACTAAAAATTTTAATCTCGATTTGATTAGGTGCTGAGATGAAAATAACGGTGCGCCTTATCTAAAATTCATGCGTGTTTTAAAAACTTTATGTTTATATAAAGTGTGTACAAAATCGCGTTTAAAACAAGTAAATAAATCAATGTGTTAATGTTATATATATATATATATATATATATATATATATATATATATATATATATATATATGTATATATATATATATATATATATATATATATATATATATATATATATATATATATATATATATATATATATATATATATATATATATATATATATATACATATATATATATATATATATATATATATATATATATATATATATATATATATATATATATATATATATATATATATATATATATATATATATATATATATATATATATATACATATATATATATATAACATTAACACATTGATTTATTTTGCGAAAGTAAATTAAAATTTATGTCTAACAAATCAACGAATCTGTAACACATATATGTATTATTATAACGCATATATGTATATGCCACGATATACATATATGTATGTATGTGTCACGATAGCCGAGTGGTTGGGTGGTCGGAATTTCGAGTCAATAGACCCGAGTTCGATCCCCAGTTGGTAGGCTCGTACCAATGGGTTTTTCAAAAACTTATGTACGAATATCGTTGGCTTGGACATAAAGGCGGCGACGGGCTCACCACCTGTCACGTTGTCCCGAAAATATCTTCGGTGAAAGGTGGGTCGAAGGGACTTAATTGTCTAGACTCGGCCTCTGTCTACCCCTGTATTGGGAATTGCGTGAAGATATTTTTATTTTTTTATATATGTATAATTCTGTTTGTTTGTATATATATATACGTATAGATTGTCTTGACTTATTGTATTAATTTTTAGTGAGAACTGGCTTTATATATTTTTTTATGGGGAAGGGAGGCAAACGAGCAGATGGCTCACATGATGACAAGTGATTACCGCCGCCCATGAGCATCCGCAATACCAGAGGCATAGCAGATGCGTTGCTGGCCTTTGAGAAAGGTATAGGCTCTTTTCTTGAAGGTCCCTAAGTCGTATCGGTTCAGAAAAACCGCTGACGGCAGCACTTTCCATAAAGTGCAAGTGCGTGGCAGAAAATTCCGCGAAAAAAGCACTGTGGTGGAATGCCAAGCATCAAGATGATGTTGATGGAATTTTTGACTATGTCGTAAGGTTCGATGGTGAAATTCAGCGGCTGGGATTAATCCGAAAAATTCCTCAGAGCTCTCCCCGTTGTAAATCTTGTAAAAAATGCAAAGAGATGCAACATCTCTTGCCAGGGGATATAGTCTAGTTGGCCTTCCCTTCCAAGTGACCGCGAAAGTGAACGTCGCTCGATATGTCGACGCTAAGGATTCCGATACTGGCTGAGGCAACTAGGGGACTGCTCTCAAAATGAGGTGACACGATGAAGGGTTTCTTTTTTGCGGTAAACGCGCAAACTTGTGTCTTTTTAGGGTTGAACTGGACTAAATTTAGTCGTCCTCAATCCGAGACTTTGTCTAACAAAATCTCGACTTCAGACACAAGTTTGTTCCTGTACTCGTCGACGTGTTCCCGAGAAATATTGGCACGGCCGGTGTATAGGGCATCACCAGTACTATCGTCTGCATAGCAATGATTTGTTGCAAATTACTAATTTGTAACAAATCATTGATATGCAGAAGAAACAGGGTTGGCGATAGCACACAGCCTTGTGGGACACCAGCATTCACAGACTTGGAGTCCGAGCATGCACCGTCAACGACCTTGGTGCTCCGGTCTGTGAGAAAACTAGTGACCCAATTGCAAAATTTCTCGGTAAGCCCATATGATGGAAGCTTCGAGAGAATCGCTTTGTGCCACATCCGATCAAAGGCTTTTGCTATATACAAGCTAACTACCAGGACCTCCCCCTTGCTCTCTACTGCCTCCGCCCATCGATGAATGAGGTACTCCGACGGAAGCCGTACTAGCGGTCACTAATCAACTGGTGCTCCTCCAAGTACCTCAAGAGCTGGCAGTTTATTATGGACTCCATTATTTTGGAGAACAAGGAGGTGATAGTGATCGGTCTGTAGTTGCCCGGATCTGAGCGGTCGCCTTTCTTAGGGATCGGGTGCACCAAAGCTGTCTTCCATGTCATGGGGACGACGCTTTCAGAGTAGGAGTACCGAAAAAGACGCGTTAGAACCGGTGCCAACTCTGAAGCACACATCCTCAGCACAATTGGGTGTGTGACCGGGCCCATTCGACTTCTGGATGTCCAGGGAGAGGAGTGCTTTTCGCATTGAGCTCTGAAAGAACCGGATGTCCGGCATAGAGCACTCACTGCACGGGATGGTCGACGGTGAGTTCCCCCTGTCATCAAGAGTCGAGTTGGAGGCAAAAAGAGAACCTAGAAGATCGGCTTTCTCTTTTGCGTCATGGGCTAGCGAGTTGTCGTCCCCGTGCAGAGATGGTAATGATGGCTGACTGAAATTCCCTTGGACAGCCTTGGCGAGGGACCAGAACGCACGAGTTCCCGAAGGAAGACAAACCAGTTTCTCGCCAATTCTGCCAATGTGCTCGGACTTTGCCGCAGCAACTACTCTTTTGAAAGACCTGGCGGCAGAGTTATACTTCTTCTTAAAAACGCTAGTATCTTTTTCTATTTGAATCCCGGGACGCCGATGCATTAACTTAGGCCAGTTAGCACTGCTGCTTTTGACGAGATGCCATTCTGCATGCGCTACCAAACCAAGGCTTACATCAACCACCGATGGGCACCACAGAGGAAGGAACGAACAGTTCCATTCCTTGAAGCATGTCCATGTCGGCGACGGAATCTGCAACGGCGTCGGGACTATCCAGCGAGAAGCAAACCTGCCCCCATGGGTAGGATGCAAAGAAAGATCGCATCCCTTCCATCATCAATCTGCCGACCTGTAGTGCCACATACGGCGGTGGCCTGCATATCGCGACCGCAATGGGCACATGATAGGCACTTTACTCCGAATCAGGCAGTGGTCCGATGAACCCAAAGGGGCATCAACGGAGACCACATAGCCGTCCGGATGAGAGGTCAGCAGAAGATCCAGCAGGGAAGGGGAATGATCTTCGACATCCAGAACCCGCGTTGGCGAAATAACCAGTTGTGTCAGATCATATTTTTTTTTATAGAAAAGGGAGGCAAACGAGCAGGTGGCTCACGTGATGGTAAGTGATCACCGCCGCCCATGAACACCCGCAATACCAGATGCATAGCAGATGCGTTGCCGACCTTAGAGTGCCCCCCCCCCCCAAATTGTGGGAAGGGGGTGTGTGGGCCACCAGTTACCTGCACTCACCAGACGAAACGCAGAAGTGTGTTAGACTTCTACTTCACGCCGGTATTCTGTGAGGTCGTGGTACTTCCCCGGTCGAGCCGGCCCATTCATGCAACAACAAATGTTGATGCGTGGCTCTACCACTGTTAAATCATATGCTAAGGCAAAGTCGAAATCAGATGTCCCCGCATGATCAGTGGTTCGAGATCATAGCTATTCGGTGTGGTGCGCGTTGAAGTCGCTGAGTACCACGATCTCTGCGGAAGGGATCTGCTGTAGCACAGAATCTGCATCCATTTGGATGAGGTCGATGAGTCGGTCAGTTTCGGCATTACCGCTGTGGGACCTATAGTGGCACCCATAGACGCGAGGGTGGTCGTAGCTGTCTATGCGTACCCAAAGGGTGGACAGGTCCCTACCTTCAAGGCTGCCGAGGCGCTGAGAACATATATCCTCTCTGACGTATACACAAACCCCGGCCCGTGGCACAAAAGAATGTTCAAGCTTGTACCCCGGGTAGGAAAGATAAGAGGTATCCGCCAGAGAGGATATCTGCGTCTCAGTAAGAAAAAGCAAGGCTGGCTTTGCCGTCTCTAAGAGGTGCCGAAGGTTTTTTGCTTTGTTTGTCTCGGTCAGTGCGGGAACAGAGGGAAACTTTGCCCCAGAATACGAGGGGCAGCCTGAGCATCCACACTCGGGCAGCGATTGGTTGCCCGAGCGCGGGTGGCCAGAGGAGGATCTCCAGTAACGATGGTGCTGGTAGTAGACCCTGGGGTAGATTTTTTTCATCCGCTACCATGTTTTGGGGGAGAGGGGTGTGTGGCCCTCCGGTTACCTGCACTCACCAGACGAAACGCAGAAGTTTGTTAAATTTCTACTTGACGCCGGTATTCTGTGAGGTCGTGGTACTTCCCCGGTCGGGCCGGCCGGGACTGTGGCACTATTACTAAATGTTTAAAAATTTCGATTTCAAGAAAGTAAAGGATCAATGGACATAAATTTGAAACGATAGCTGAGTGTTTGGGTGCCCGGAATTTGAGTCAAGAGAACAGAGTTCGATCCCCAAAATAACAGCCTCATACCACAGAATTTTTTCAAAAACTTAAGTACGAATTATATCGTTGACTTGAACATTAAGACGGCGATGGGCTCACCACCTCACAAAAAAATTCCCGAAAATATCATCGGTGGAAGGTAGGTCGAACCGACTTAGTTCTCTAGATCTCTGCCTACCCCTGTATCGGGAATCCCGTGAAGATATTTCTTTATTGTTCACTTATAAGAAGTAAAGGATCAATAGAGTTAAATTCGAAACTTCGATCTATAAATAATTTGTTCTTAGTAAATAGCTTACAAAAACAAATCTGATCTTACCGATGCGCGCTATCCTAATAAGGTTTTATTAAGAAAACCTTTAACCTTATTTATTTTTGTCAAAGTTCCTTGGAATATATATTGTAGTTAGTTTAATTAAAATTATAGAAACACTACTCTGTCTTTATGTTATTTTGTATGTCTTGATTTCCTACCTTGTTTTTCTGAGAGAGTCTCATACTGGGGTAAGCAGAGGTCTAGGTAAATGAATACATAAATAAATAAATACATGTATAGATAGGGATCTGTATACAATACGTATACAGATCCCAATGTAAGAAGCTAAAGTACATGTGGTATGGGAATCGGAAACAACGAAGGCTCCACAAACACCTAGACCCAAGAAAATGTAGAAAAAGTGGTTTTCAGAGGTATGTATATGATGTTGACCCTATCTATGTATGTATGTGTTTAGGATATTTAAAGAAAAAGTATGACTTAAAAAAGAACGAATGTATCCACTCTTTTTAGTCACAGTTACGTCATAATAATACAATCTCTATTGTTCGAAGTGAACGCATTGACGTTGCATACATTCTGCTATGTCACAGTGATCTACAAGAATGTGCATTATAATTATATTTTACTTTGCAGTACTTTTATTAATAGATTGTTTTTTTTTTCTATAGTTTAGAATAAATTAATAAAAAATTTAACTTATAATCTCAATACTGGGATAGACAGAGGTGTAGGCTATTAGGTAGGCTATTTGAGTCAACTTAAGGACTTGGTTCGGACTGTAGGTTAGCTTATCGACGTCTTAGCATCCAAGACAAAGGTGTAATATATTTTAATTTATATTTAATTACATAGATAAATATTCATACCATAAATCGACTAAAGGAATTCGAACCCGAGAATCTTAGCTCCGACACCTCGGTCACGATCGCCTAGGTTATTGATAGCCCAAGCTACTTTCTTATAATATCAGCTATCTGCCAGTGAAAATCACATCAAAATCGGTGCCAGCGTCACGGAGATAAGCCGGGACAAACAGAAAGGGAAAACATATAAAAAATTATACAACATAGTTCCAATTTTAGTAAAAAAAAAAATCTAATATAATATTACGAAAAGCTTCTTAGATTTTATTTATTTATTATTTAAGGAACAAAAAAATTGCGAATACTAATAATTGATTTGACAGTTAAGAAATGTTCATCTTAGTCAAACACAGTCGACAAATAAAAAAAACATTTCGCAATCGACAATCGCTACAAATCGATGTCACATAAGACATTGCATCCTGTGACAGATTTAAATTAAAAAAAAAGTCTTACGAAGCATATAAACAGGACGCTACGAATGGGATCACGGATATTGAGTTATCTAAAGATCAAAACACACGAATTGATCCGAAACCTTTCGTGTATTTCGACCTTTATGATATCCTTAAACACATAAACATACGTGTTATATTTCTAAAGAATAAGTCTAAAGACAAGTTTATAGTCGATCTGACGGTATGAAGCTTATAGCTAATGGGCACTAGCAAACACTTTCAATAAAAATTTACAGGACTCATAACCCTACACCTAACTCATAATGTCTCATAGCCTGTGATCACACAGGCTCTGTATACCCTTCAAACTGGAGCACAACAGTTGGTACACTTCTATTTGGTATCAGAAACAGGTGACAGTTGGGTACTCAACTGTATAAGTGCAGGGTCTATCCAAAAAAAAAAACTCAAATCAAATAATTTATTTATCAAAATAAGAATACATATTCGATTATCCTCTAATGGAAAAGAAATAGGCGAATGAAACTCCGTATCCTTTGTTTTTGTATTTTTTTAATAATACACTGTCAAGATGGTTATCTAGAAATAGCTTTGGAGCAATCACATAATTCCCAGAGGCTACTGTCATTAAAGCTAAATATTATAGTCATCCACACTTTAAAGATTTTCTTTAATAAATTTCTTAAACCTTTTAATAGACAGGCTTTGGTACCTAATACCGAACCGGCATAGGTTACGGTATGTAACAGTTAGATAAAATAATTTAAGTTCAATTTCTGTAAAGCAGAAAAAGCTCACACAAGTTCCATTGTCGCAATATTGTTAGAAGTAATTAGTTATTAATAGCGACATGTACAGGCACGACTGAAGAGACGGAAAAGAAAACAAAAAAAACAGACAGGAATTAAGAAAGAAAATTAAAAAAAAACAGTGTAGAAAAAAAAGGTTTTGCATGTATAGCAGTAGTAGGTATATGTTAGAAACCGGTCGTTATATACCTGACTCTGCAGCTGATGTGTGGCAAATGGATTGACGGAGACAGGCGATGACTGATGCGGCAGAGCGCTGTGCGGCGAACAGCCTGGCGGACTTCTGCCCATACCACCGCAGGCGCTCGCATAGCCGAGACCACCAGTTGGAGGCCATGGGCTGAAATAAATATCATTTAATATTATTACCACTCTGAGACTGTACCATTGGAGGTAGGACTAGGATTACACTGGTAGACATGAAACAATTTTATTAAAACTACCTTAATTAGCCGGAACAAACAGACGAATTAAAAATTTTTTGTTTTTTATGTGATTAATGTAAATTCTTTCACATGCATTTAGTTTTATGCTCTTCATTTGGAATTAGAAAGAGACATGTCAATCTTATTTGTCTCGTATGTATAGTTGTGTATCTTTTGATCAAATAGTTTAAAGATGAGAATAAATTAAGGTGGTGAAAACATAGGTTGCGTTGTAAATCTTCGACTATTGCCACTTAGGCGTAGTAATGCTTACTGCTACGTCTGAATTAAGATATAGTAAGTAATTAAAGGGATGGATTAGATTTTACAATTAATAGTGAGGGAAAACCCGTTTACTGCATCATTATAAGCAGCACAACAAGGCCCACACAACCCCCTCCCCCAATTCTGGGGGTGGGGGGCACTGTAAGGGCGGCAACGCATCTGCTATGCCTCTGGTATTGCGGGTGTTAATGGGCGGCGGTAATCATTTACCATCACGTTTGCCACCTGCTCGTTTGCCTTCCTTTTCTATAAAAAAAAGCATTATTACTTGTGTAATATTATTACATTTATTTCTAGCGGGCTCGACGGACGTAGTCTTGACTTGGAATTAATAAAAAAAAACTTGATAAAAAGTATTATATCTTAAGCACGCCTTTAAACACAAAAAAAAGCGAAATTTCGGTTAAATTGTTTCACAGTTCATAATCCACTGTAACAAATAAAAAACATTTTTCTTGTATTTTTGCTTTCCAATTAAAATTCTACGTAAGAACAAAAATACAAAATCCGATACTTTTGTTGTGTATAACTATAAAAATAATTTTGATCCGCCTTCACAGAGCCTTCGGAACATGAAAACCTTAGCACGTGAGTTGTGACTAATAACGAATAGGCAGAGACAAGGTAAACGAACTCCGCCCATGCCATATTCGTGCGGCCAATGAGGCTGCGCTGTCTTTCACCAATTATTTGCCATAGCACGTAGCTACGCTTATATGTTTGATAAAAAAAAACATTTAAAGTGTAACTTATCATTGGCTTAGTTTTTGCGTGATCAGAAAGTTTAAAGTAACGTTTTATATTATTCATTAATTAATCTAACTGAAAACGCTGATGAAAGTCGTCACGCTGCGTCTGTTTACCTTTCTGTACGTGTTATGTTTTTCGAAGGTTGATATAAAACTACGACGTAATAAAATGTAAGCGTGTATGCAACCCGTTCGAAGCCGGAGCGTGTCGGTGTATATTTTTTTTATTTCTTACATTACTACTGACTTTGAAACGGTTAGTATTAAATTGTAATATTAAATCATTACAAAAAATACAAAGGAATTTATAAATTACGAAGGAATGAACCTCCATAGAAACAAATATAACCATGGAAATTAGCGTGTTGGAGATGATAGTTAGGGGAAAAAAGCTTCTCGAGTGGCAGCCCCGTATGCCCTGCGTTGTTTCCGATTCTTTCAACAACGCAGGGACAACCCCTACGAGATAGAACGACGACTTGAGAAAATTTGGGAGGAATCGATGGATGCAGGTGTCCGAAAAGCGTTCTTTAAGCCCTATGTAAAGCACCTGTTTTACATACTGCTTCTCTCGATCGACTGTAAAGTAGATGGCAAACAAAAACAGTAGAGTAAAAGAGGTGTAATGGTTGGACCGATGAACACTACTGCCCATTCTGCCTTAAAGAACAAAATAATGCATATCTTCCTGTGATATTCGTTGGCCGCAATGTCTTGCGATCGGGAGATCTTATTCATTTTAATCTTAATGCCAAAAAAATATGTGACCTTCTCCTTTTTAATATAAATTATCACAACTGGCCAGTAATTAAAACATAGATAATTATTTTTGCATATTGACGATATTGTTACCAAGTAGATACTGGCTCATCTCAACAATAATAAAAAAAGGTCATGTTTAGATACACCTGCATAGATAATAAAAAAAAAACACCGTCAGTGTTATGACACGCAACTGACATAATTGTCTCTGGCACAAGATGGACGCCGCAATGGGAACGGGAAACGTGTGGACTACGCACATATCAATATGTCACAAGTGTTTGTTTTGTAAACATAATACCGTGAAGCGTAAATATTTATTCTAATTAATTTGTAATTAGTAATGTGTCATTGATTATTTACATTATATTATGATTTGAAAAACGATCCAGCTTCATGATTAGAACGTATACTACCGAAATGATTGTTTCTAAAATTATATTGAAATAAGAGTTCCAGCAATTTGTGTATAAATCATTGGAATTTTTGTATAAAATGTTGGTCATAATTATTTTTATCTTAAATACAATGTATGCTAAAGGAGAGACATTGAAACGACTGAATAATAAAGAAGAACCATTCAATCTTAAAGGTTATCGGTGTAGCGGTCTCAATAACAAACCCAATGCCATGAAAATGTTTTCGTTAATGTTTCGGCGAATATTCTTAATTTTATGAATAAACTAGCTTAATCATAAAAAGTGTCGCCAGCTCTGAAGTCCCGGGTTCAATTCCCGAGCGGGTTATTGCAGGAAAACACTTTTTCTACATTTGCTTGAGTCCGGGGGTTTGTAGTAGCATCTGTATAACACAAGTGCTTAAGCTGCTTACTTTGGGATCAGAGTAATGTGTGTAATATATGTATGTATTTATTTATTAATGAATTTAAATAAAAAAAAAATAATAACAATAATTGTCTTTATTTAAATGACAGAATATCAATTGCATAAAAAATTATATATCTTTATAAGAAATTCTTGACATTTATAATTTATTTATTTTAATTTGTAAAATTATTATTAGCTTTAATAAATTTTGTATCTAATTAGCTAACAAAATCATTATGGTATTTGAATATCTGCCTCTCTGTATATATTCGCATGTTTTGCGAAAATGAATTTTAAGATGTATTGAATAAAATGTAAACTACTTCGACGACTCGATAGCTTAGTTGATGGTGACCCTGCCTTCGAGGCAAAGTGTTGCGGGTTAGATTTCTGCTGTAGGCAAACATTTGTGATATAAGTATGTCAAGTCATGTCATATCTGTGCAATTATATTGTACCAGTGGACGAGACGACGGAGGGGACGGATGATCATGAGAGAACGGATGATAGTCAAAAGATCCGAGTTCGATATCCCGGTCTGTTTAAAAACTAATGTACGATTTATATTATAGTTTGCTTGTACATAAAAAAGACGACAGGCTCACCACCTGTTACGTTGTACCCAAAAAAAATTTTTTGATGATAGGTGGGTTCAAAGGATTTGGTTTAGTTCCCCTATTTATACCAGTATTTGGAATGGCGTGAAGATATATTTTTTTATATCTATCTATTTATAACTGTACAAGATAATTCTGTTTGTAACAATGAAAAAACAAGCAAGCTTCTCCTGCCTTAATAAAAATAGGTATTTTGAAAAAGTTAACGGCAGCCTTGGTGGTTTAGTCTTAGGGCGCTCGCTTTTGTAAGCGAGTGATACAAATTCCATTCCCGGATCATAGAAATGCAGACTAAAACTGTTAATACTAGTTCTAAATTAAAAAATAAAATATCTTCACGCAATTCCCATTACAGGGGTAGACAGAGGTCTAGTCTAGACAATTAGGTTCTTCGACCCACCTTCCATTTTCGGGACGACGTGACAGGTGGTGAGCCCGTCGCCATCTCAATGTAAAAGACAACAATAAATTCGTACATAAGTTTTCGAAAAAACCCATTGGTACGAGCCTGCCATCTGGGGATCGAACTCGGGTCTCTTACTCGAAATTCCGACCATCCAACCACTCCGCTATAGGAACTGAATTTAGCACAAGTTTGGCTATGTCTGAGATATAATAATAGTAATATTTTATTGGCGAGTGGCGTGCAAACCAGTTATAGTGATATCGATAGCAGTAAGATCACGGGTTCGATTCCCGGACGGGTCAATTTAGGAAATCACTTGTTCTACATTATCTCGGGCCTTGTTGTTCGTGGTAACTGCGTTGTTTCCGATTCTTTCAACAATGTACTTTGGGATCAGAACAATGAATGTGATGTTGTCCTTATCTATGTATTTACTTATTTATTAATAATAAATGTATTTATATTATTATTTTCGAGATGAGAAGTCGAGATGTGTCCTTTGTCCAACATTTAACTTATATACATACATACAAAGACGTAAACCTAAAAGTCTACTGCAGGACATAGGATTCTCCTCCCATAAGTGAGGATCTACCATAAACACCAGGCTTGGCGAGCGAAGCACCAGATACCTCGCACGTTACACAATGATGCTCGTAACTGTTGTTGAAACGTCTGTTGAAATTTGTATGTTTGTTCGAGATGATTAGAACGCCATCTGACGGTAGCTAATTACATTGACGATCTCTGTGAACGAGTGGCGTAAACACCGGTGTTTTTATAAAAATTCTATAAGACTTCTCTAAGTCGTCTCTCACGACGATTATGACGAAGTGGGAGTGGTAGTATTCTTCCTTCGATACCACGCGCCATAAATCTACATTCTATTTCCGTTTTGCTGTATACTTATTTACTTACTTATGAGTTTTAGGTACAGTCTCTGACGGGTTTGCCAGAGAAAGAGCACATAGCTAAATATCACGATCGGTACATACCTCTCGCTTCTTTCGTTTTCTTCATTTTCTTCATACACGCACGTCTATGAGCCTCTCTTCCAGCAATTTCCTTGGTCTTAATAAGTGTTTACATAATTAACAGAGAAAGGCACGATGGTCACGACATTCCATATACAGGGGTAGACCTCTGTCTACCCCTGTATGTAATGTCGTGCTAGAACTAGACCTCAGTCTAGTCAAGACAATTAAATCCCTTCGACCCACGTTCCACCGAATATATTTTGGGCACAACGTGACAGATGGTCAACCCGTCTTCGTCTTTATGTCCAATCCAACGATATGAATCGTACCTAGTAAGTTTTTTTTTTTAAAAAACTCATTGGGACTCGGGGTCTCTCGATTCGAATTCCCATCACCCGACCACTCGGCTATCGTGACTGGAGAAATACATGAATGATAATTTATTACTTACGTGTCATATCGTGGATAAGATGGCGGATACGGCGATCCCGAACCGAAGTAATTCCTCGCGCCCAAAGGCAGCGGCTGCATATGCGCGTGCTGAGCTACATGCGCCACGTGGTAACTATCTCCGAACAGTGCCTTCGCGTACGGAGTGCCGCGGAAGGGTCTCTTCATACGACGGCGACGTCTATAATTGCCGCCCTCGAACATCTCGCCGCATTGCGGATCTGTAACAACGTACCGCTCACCACCCAAAACTAAACGCGTATGGATTACGCCTAATACGCTTCAGATCGCGAAGCATTACGCTTCAATAACGCCAGCGGCATTCGCAGTGCATTCAGCGAATACGAAAAGAAATACCTTACTGTAATATAGTATGAATGTGTAGTGTATTAAGTTTGTGAACTCACCGAGTGTCCAGTAGTTGCCTTTCCTCTCGCCTCCACCTTCCCTCGGCACTTTGATGAAGCATTCGTTGAGACTCAGATTGTGTCTTATAGAGTTTTGCCAACCCTTTTTATTCTTCTCGAAAAATGGAAACTCTTTGGTGATGTAAGCATATATCTCGCTTAGCGTGGCGCGTTTGGACTGACTGTTCTCAATAGCCATAGTTATTAATGCCACATAGGAGAAGGGCGGCTTGGTTAGCGCCTGCGAAGTGGGCGTAGTTGATTGCGGCTTCATTTCCGATGAGCTTCCGGGGCTGGCGGGTGTCGCTGGCTTGGGCTTAGCCTTCGTTTCGTTACTGCAAACACTGCGAAATCAATTATACGGTTCACTAAAGCGGTACACGTCTGTTATCCGTGTATTCCGTGAAACAACAAGATTTAACTGCGCTGCAGACGAAACGTAAACATGTTGAAAATCAATGTTTTTATGCGTTGCGTAAACAGATTGGTAGTGTCGATCAATGTCCGTTTTTTGTTATTATTGTTCAAGATAGTGCGACGTACTTCAGGGTTATGCAAAAAGGATCATGAAGAGTGCGCAGTACTTGTTTTTATCGAAACATTGAATACATATATACTGGAACAAATAAGTGACGGTAGGTAACTCGGATCTTTTGATTCGTATTCCGAATAATGAATTAATCGGAATACGAGTCAAAAGATCCGAGTTAGTCCTTAGGTTAGGCTCGCACTAATAGGTTTTTTAACAAGACTTAGGAACGATTTATAACGTTTTCTTGGACATAAAAACGGCGACCGGTTAACCACCAGTCACGTTGTTCCTAAAATGTCTTTGATGATAGATGGGTGGAAATAGATAAACATCTTCACGCTTTTCCTAATACAAATAGACAGAGGTCTAGATAATTAGGTCCTTTCAACCCACCATCTACGGAAGGCTTTAAAGTAAAATAGTCTTAAAAACCCAAAGAACAACAATAAGGGTAGAGGTACACCAAGAAATACTTTCGAAGGTAAATTGCTCTGAAGAGCCGCCCTCTTTTCTGACATCACACATGCATACAAAAAGGATCAATCGCCATCTCGACACTTGGCGATCTGTTGTCTCTGGCTACTACTGAATGATGCGTTTATTTAAACCTGCCATATGGATAATTATTTTGATATTTATAAAAACAATTATCCATATGGCAGATTTTAAAGATGACCTTATTACAAAAATTGATAAGGGCGTGCTTCGATGGTTTATGCACGTGATGAGTGAAGACCGAATGGTGAAGAAAATATATAGCCCAAAAGTTAATACTAAGAGGTGTCAAGGTAGCCCGAGACAATTTTTCAAAGACCATATGAGCAAATTGCTCGAAGAGCGGAGGGTCAAGAGTACTCAGATACCTCGACGTGCATGTATGAAGAAGATGATGAATCTGAAAGAAGCGAAAGAGGTAAGTAAAGATCGTCCCTTAGTGATCTGTTCTCTCTGGCTACACAGTCAGGGATTGTGCGGGAAGAGAAGTAAATTAGCTATGAACTCGGTGATGACGAATGCCATCGTTAAAGCATATTCTGGGAAATAATAGTATTAAAAAACAAAGGAATTTTACAAAACTGAATCTTTTCCGGCCTGACGTCTCTACAGTCTCCTTCGCACTTATCACTTTAATGTTATTGTTCCACCTGTTCACAGGATGTCCCAAAATGTTTATAAACACGTCTCAAAACCAACCACGAGCGCACGATTGTTGACGATCGTGATTATTATGCGAAGATTACTACCCTTGATTAAATAATTAAATATCCGTCATCGTATTGTAACTGGTAAAAGTCCACTTCAGTGTAGCCTCTCCCATACTGGAGCGTTTGTAAACGACACGCTTGGCGATTTTCGGTTGCAATACCAGACTCCTTGCACTGTAGATACTGAGAGATATCTTTCTCGTAGGTTATACGGCCATCTGTCGGCAACCAATTACATTTTCAAGGGTTTTCCTTTAGTCGTGTCTTACGACTTCCACGTTAAGAAAGTACATTTTACAGAAAATTACGTAATTAATATTATTGTGTGTTACATCGAATCTTGGTCGGGCTTAGATACACTGACTAAGCTGTTTAACTTATAAATAAATAATAAATAAATACATTGATAGATAGATAGAGACTGCATCATACGAGTTTATACATTGCTCTGATCCCAAAGTAAGTAGCTAAAGCACTTGTATTATGGCCCGAGACTATATAGAAATATTTAATTTCTACATTGACCCATGCAGCACCATAAAAACCTGTGTGTACGCCAAAGAGTTTTATGTTAAACAGAAATAGATAAAGTAAAAAGTACTTACCTATTGTTGGAGTTGTTTGTGTCTTCCCTGGTGAGCACGGGCATCGTGAGGGTTTGGTAGACGCGCGACAGTTCCTCCTCACCCTTGATGCTGGAGCTCGACGTATCAGCGCCATTGTTCTCTTGGAGACACAGCCGGCCGTCGTACGGCGACCCACCTAACAGATATTTCCATATCTTTATATATTCGCATTCGAGAATATTGAACTTCACCGCGGACATCGCGCACACAGAATCGATTACAGAAGCACGAATCGATAATACAATCGAAGTGCGCCCGAGTATAACGGCACGCAGTGGTATCACTTTACCATTAAAGTGTACGATGTGTTGTACGAATTTGCTGAAATATACGATTATATGCGATCGCGCCACGTCAGCGGCGTCGGGACATGCCATGGACGGCAAGGAGTCGATTTCTGGATTCCAGTGATCATCTTACACTCATGTCGTCCCGGATCGAATTACCCACTCTGTTACCGAACGCTTGTCTGATGATCGCGACTAGAAGCAACAGACGTATTTGTAATTTTTCATCAATTTAAGTCACATAGCATATGACTAGACAATCCAATAGCCTAATTACTTCTGTTTTGGAAACTAAGAGTCGGGTTTGAATGCCTATATTGGTATAGATTTTTGTGATGAATATGTATGTGCTCGATTAATGGATGTTAATATGTTTTTATTAAAAAAAATGCATTAAAGTGAGTTTATTGTACCGTAGTTATGGACACAAAGACGACGATATGCCCACCATCTGTCATGTTGTCCGCTATAAGCCCCGGTAAAAAGTGGAACGAAAAGTCTTAATTGTCTGCACAATTGACTACTGTTTCGGGAAAGGCGTGAAAATTTGAAAATAAGTAACGGTTCGATTTTTCTCAGGATTATATTTTTTGAAGAAAAATGTCTGTCTGGCTTCCCCGTCAGGGACAAAGCGATAAAAGGTTGGTTGATGTAAATTCAATCACGAGACAGGAGTTCAATTCCAATGAATTATTTAAGCTAAGCAGAGTTTTTTTTCGAAACTTGTATAATTTCATGTCATAGCGTAGTCTCAGAATGTTGCGTGTGGTTAGGACATCAGAGTACATCACCCCAAACGACTAAGGGAATGGTCTTGGAAATTTCATTGGCTACCGAAAGATGGCGATATAACCATCTCGACATACCAACTGGTGACGGACAGCAGGTGTCTGCGATACCTAATCCACTTGCGAAGGGTGATCATTATGCCAACTCATCTCTTACGGGATAGGTCTATGACCTGAAGTGACTTTTACAGGCGTTATGTAAGCACGTAAATGTATATCTTAAGTTAACAGAGGCATTGTGAGTCAAATCACTCTCAGCCCGCACTCACAAAATTTAACTCACAAAATAATATTTTGTCAACAGTAACTGAGAGTAACTGTAAACAAGAGTGCATCGGGCGCACGGCCGGTAAATTTTATTTATTTATTCATTACGAACTTAACTTGCAGATGTGGGTGCTCGTGACGCTTTGACGCTTTTCAAACACCATATATATATATATATATATATATATATATATATATATATATATATATATATATATATATATATATATATATATATATATATATATATATATATATATATATATATATATATATATATATATATATATATATATATATATATATATATATATATATATATATATATATATATATATATATATATATAATACTGGCATAAACAATTAAGAGCTTTCAATCCAAATTCCTACGAAGACATTTTTTGGAACAACGTGACAGGTGGCGATTCAGTTAACGTCTTTATGTCCAAGCCTACGGTATATACATCGTATATAACATAAAAAAATTAAAGGACTGGAAGTTAAAGACTTAATACAATCAAATTCAAAAATACTAGACAAAAAATTCAATATTCGGTGACGGCTGATGCCATATTAGTGCCTAGTCAGATGGTATAAAAAATTGTTGGTATTAAAAAGTCCTTTGCATCTTACATTGGGATCGGAACAATGTATGTAATGTCGTCCCTATCCATGAATTTGAAAAAAAAGTAAATAAGATTCCATCTATGTTTATCCTGTCTTACTATACCCGGAATTAATATAAAATTTGATTCGTGGTTTACGTAAATTTATCCTTCAACTAATTTTACAAAACTTTTTTTATCCTCACGTATTTCGTAATACAGGGGCAGCCAGAGGTGCATATTTTGGGACAACGTGATGGGTGGTGAGCCTGTCGCCGTCTTTATGTCTATACAAGCCAACGATATAGAATGTAGTAAAGTTTTGAGAAGACTCTTTGATACGAGACTACCTTCTGATGATCGAACTCGTGTCTTTCGACTCGAATTCCGATCACCCAACCACTCGGCTATCGTGACTCATATCGCTCCCGTTTTTTTTTTGTGTTTCCATTGCTCATAACGTTCATTACGTCACCTTATTTAACATAACAAAAGTCAGCATATCTAGATGTCTTTGTTCTTATTTGCCTTTTGTCGACTCTATATGCTAGTTGCTAATATTCCTGTCTTTAAAGCCAAAGATTGATATATATATATATATATATATATATATATATATATATATATATATATATATATATATATATATAGCACTTTCATTTTCAATGAACTATTGCAGAAGTTAGGAAAATAAATTTAACTTTAAATAATTCGTCTACTTCATTAGAAGGTTATTTAATAATATTGAGTAACCCATTCTTTACAAAAGTCTATAATTTATTTTAGAGGTGGTATGGTCGGAAATATAGCAACGAAACTCGAGTGATCGATTCGGTGAACGGAATTCGAGTAGGGAGACCCGTGTTCGAATCCGAGGATGAAAGCAGGTACCTTTATTGAATACTTAAGAACGATTTGTATAGTTTGACTTGGACACCTACAAGGCAATAGGTTCTGTGTTTTTTGTTACAACCAATTAAGATTCAACTGAAGATAGGTTTAAAGACTTAATTGTCAAGATGTCTGCCTACCGCAACATTGAGAAAATGCGTAAACAAAGAATTGTTACAACAAATCCATTCGAATACAAAAAAGGTTACATAAAAATTAAAAGATTTTCGATGGGATTAAAATTGCCTAGTCCCCTGACTATCCAAATATAGGTAAAAGCGTGAGCTCAACAACGAACCTGTTAATAAATGTGTTCTTTTCAATTTTGCACTCAGCTCAGTTGCAACGGCCTCGTCTAGGTATGATCTGGTGTATTTATTTAGCTACCTACATCGTAAAGAGAAGGATTCCAAGAAAACCGTATTGGGAGTCACGTACGCGCAAGATTGGCTAAATCTCAAGCGTTAAACTTAACAACATAATAACAATAATATTCTATAACAGCTTGCGAAACACGTTACCTTGAGATATACTCCAGATAGTAGTGATATGTTGAAATATACACATACGTTGATATGTTGAAACATACATATACATTGCAACTGCGGGTTATTCACCGTAGCTTTTCGTACAGTGAAATATATGTACATAATTACATACGTAATGTACTGTAAGTTTTCACGCCACGTTTGGGAAGTAAATTAGCCTACCCGGCTTGGTTGGTAGTAAAATAAATAAATGTCTTCATGCAATTCCCAAAACAGGGGTAGACAGAGGTCTAGTTTAGACAATTATGTCCCTTTAACCCACCTCCCACCGAAGATACTTTTGGGACAACGTGATGGGTGGTGAGCCCGTCGCCGTGTTTATGTCCAAGCCAACGATGTAATTCGTACATAAGTTTTAGAAAAATTTGTACGAGCCTGGGAATAAAACTCGGGTCTCTCGACTAAAAATACCGCCACATAACCAACTCGGCTAACGTGACTCGTTGGTTGGTAGTGATGCATTCAAAGCTAAGAGTCCTATAGCTGCGGGAGCAAACTATTGATGATTGCGACTAGGTAGGACTATCAGTATATTCGACACTGCTGAGACATGCATGTGTGAAGTTAATTTAAATTTAATATCATTATTGTACAATATTAACATATCATTTATCTTTATTTAACTTTGAATAAATATGTCATACTATTTATTTTAATTTAATTTAAAGTTAATTTGTTACTTGTCTGCCAATATATTATTATTTTTTATTTTTAATGTTAGTAATGCTATATTTTTATTTATTTTACCAAATTTTTTAGTATCTCAATTTTGAAAGAAATATTTTTAAGTTAAATGTCGCAATATGGGCCTTTGTAACCTGAAATTTATTATTATTATTATGTATTTTATTAGTGACCATGATTTCGTTATAACTTCGAATAATCGTTGTTTCTAAGTTTGTATGAATAATTAGCTTTGAATAATGTATCAATGTATGTTGTACAGTTGTCTCAGACATACAGACGGTGATAGACTAACCACTTGTCAAGCTGTTTCATATAAGCTTCGGTGAAAAGTTAGATGAAAAGAAAACATTATTTAGACCTCAGTCTATCTCAGTATTGTAAAATTTAATCAGCTACAAAAGGAATACAGGATAGTAGACGCTCCAACATTTTTATTAGGCAGTGGTGGTAAACTTTTAAACACTGACACATGCATGAAGTTCTAACTTTCAAAGACTGAATCGGGTAAATGTCGTAAATATGAGGCTTTGAAAGGAGACGGTCGGTGGGGATCTCCTGCGATGTGGTTTCTAAAGGAACTGTATCCGCGAATCGTCGTAGCCGCTGGTGACAAGAGGGCTGAGTCTTTAATTGCTCAACGGTTAATCCTATTAATACAATCAGCAATTTCATTCAAAGTGTATATCTAGCCATGCTACGAGTAGTAGGCCTCTACGATTATTGCAGTTTTTTTGTTAAGTATATATATAGTATTGTAAAGTAAAAATAATAATAATTTGACGCCATTCTCAATACATGGGTAGAGGTCTCGACAATTAAGTCTTTACGTCCCTCCATCCACCGAAGATATTTTTGGGACAACGTGACAGGTGGTGAGCCTGTCGCCGCCTATATCTCCAAGCCAACGATATGAATCGTACAAAGATTTTTGAAAAAAAAAACCATTGGTAAAAACATGCCACCTGGGGACCGAATTCGGGTCTCTCGACTCGAATTCCAATCACACAAACACTCCGCTTAGACTTAAAGTCGACAATATATTGTATAGTATTGCAAATATAAATAGTTTTATTTCTGTAAATAAAGTATCGGTATACAATAAAGATCATTCGTAGTTTGAAACGTCTTTTGAAACTCGTACAAAACGCACCTACATAGACGTATAAAATTATTACGCCTAAATAAACATATAATGGCATAATGTTACTCCATTACGAAAGTTTGATAATGGCATATTTCAAAGGGAAACACGTGTCGCTATGTACTCTATGGTGTTTGTTGCCTGACGTCAAGTGTGCCTATATAGTGATGGTGAAGTATGTAATGCTTGCGTCTGTGCTAGGAAGGATTTTGTTTTTATTATCCACACTTCTACATAATACAATCTATGTATAAACAGAATGTATTAAATCTGTTACGAGTTTGTCCTATCCAACCGAAATGCTTTATTCTTTTTTTTTTATTAGAGATTTTGATGCGTCGATTTGTCATCAAGCATTCTTAATCATCAAACTTTCACCATTCTCATCTCTTACACATACACGATTTCTTCCCATATTATTTTTTATTTCATATACTTCTCTTTGTAGATCTCTCGTTCCGAGTCTAAGAACACGAGTACTTTCGTTTGTAGTTTGTAGTTAATGGAAGTTATGACCATTCAACCCTAGAGAGAATGATATAGATAAAGTTTGAATATAAAACAGGGTCTAAAAAAAAATATTGTAACCGTTAGAGAAGATTTCGCGGGACCCATTTATAAATTAATACAACCAAGATTAGATTACAAATAATAAATAAAATACTATTGATGGTTACCCAAACGAGTCTGAAATGCACTCAATTTCCATAAAATTTTATGTAGTATTATTCCTTCTTAGGAATTTGTAGTAATTGGTGACAAAAGAGCAGGTTCTTTTCTCACTCAACGGTTAAGTCTAACCATTCAACGATGAAATGCGTTTTAATACTTTGTACTTCATAGAACATCACCTTGCACGTTTATTAACGTCGTTTCTAACGTCGTTTACAATGTTTATTGTCGTCGCCTTCCTTCAATGAAGTACAAATTTATCAACTGTAAAAAAAAGTACTATTTACCTACTTAATTTTAAATAATTAAAATAACGTCTTATTAACACATAATGCAATCCTATGCCACCTGCATCCATATTTCCACTATGCAGTATTTTTAATGCGTACAAAATTATTTTATTCTTAAGCGCTTGAGGGTCGCTTCGGTTTTAAAGGTTTTATTACCTCGATGCGTTTGTTCGTATTGGTTCTTCTGACTTTATTTGAAATAATGATCGATGTGGACATTTTAAAATTTAATTTTAATTATAAATTTGATGAAAACTTACAAAAAAATACAACTAATACGTGCAGGATTTGAAAAGGTGATCTTCGCTGAACCGAGGCTAGCCTAAAACCATATCTCACAGTCATCACTTACTATTTTAAATCTTCTCCCTAAGACCGTAAGGAGCTTATAATAAAAACTTATTAACTTTACTACAGTCATTGTCTATAAAATCTATAATAAAGTGAGGAATAATCTGTTTCTAATTCTTCTATCATATAAGGGATATCCCGATCGTTTCCGGAGGAATTAATACAATTTTCTTTCTACATTTCTTGCTTTGGCGATTATATGGACCAAAAAATAGTCACCTGTCGAGTCGTTTGGCAATTGAATCAAATCTAATCAAATCATTAATTCTCCGCTATAAGTAACATACGAGTAACAACCTAAATAACAACCGTTGAGGTTCCTCTAAAGGATGATTTTCAATAACTTGTATGTACGAATTATATCGTTACCTTGGAAATAAAGACGGCGACGGGCTCAACACCTATCACGTTGTCCTGAAAATATCTTTGGTGAAAGGTGGGTTGAAGAAACTTAATTGTCTAGACTAGATCTCTGTCTACCCCTGTATTGGGAATTGCGTAAAGATATTAATGTATATATTTTTTTATAAGATAATAAAATTATTCAGCTAATGACAACTCTAAGGGATTTGGATAGTTTGGTCAGTCTAGTCATAATATTTATCATTACGGCCTGTAGAACACAGGCCTATGTTCGGTCTATGCCTGCGTTTGATATAATCACCACTGATTGATGGATGCTGGAACTTCATTTTCTTTACAGTCTATCAAAAGCAAGTCTAAAAGACATCGGTCTCCCACAGTTTTCAACTAAGTACTGTCCCATACCACTTACAGCCATGGACTACCCGCAATAAAATGTAGGTCGTCGCTACATATTGTAGTAGATCTACCTACCATATTGCAGTCCACATATCCATATTGGAGTTTCCACATTTCCTTTGTTCCTTTGAGAATTGATTAATACTTAATGCTTACATAGATACCCATATCTATGTAAGCATTAAGTATTAATCAATTCTCATAATAGCACCTAAGGGAATGATATCCCTTTCTGAAGGAGCAACTAACAATAGGACTTTCAAACTGAAAATCTCCACCAATATATAGCACTATAAGCATCTCCAAAAATACCAAAGTTAAAAGATCGGTGACTGAGTCTATAAGAGCGTAAAAATTTTAATTCTCACACCTGTTTTCATGTTTTTTATTACACCATTTGTGTGATTAAAAGCAAAATAATTTCATCCAGATCTCCCAATGACAGACTCTGGTTAAGTATTACGAACGTACGAACAAATATCCGGACAATTTTACTTGTATCGTGGAATGCGTCAGACAGGGGCCCGAGCGTCGAGGTAGCTGCATATCGGTTTCTAGCTGGCGCGAACACGGCACGGTATTGTGTCGCTTATAGAACAATGCGTCGTATTTATAAAACATTAAAAGCGGGCGTATCGTTCGTGAAATTAATAACAAATAACAATTGTGAAACGTTAGTTCGGGAGCAGTGTGAATTACCTATGCCGTTGAATAACTTAGCACTGGCAGCTGGGATTGATTTCACGTTGATTTCGTTTTTTTTTTTCTGTGCAGAAACTATTGCGTACTAGCTGGTTACGAGAAATATATGACAGCGAATACTATTTAATTAAATAAAAAATAAAGTATAAATTTGAAAAAATCAATGTTATAATAATAATTATAACCGAACATTTCATTTCTTTATTTAAACTTCGAATTGGAATAAGTTTTCTTGTGATTTCGATAATCATTCCTTATTAATTATTTTTATTTTAAACGTTTCTGTTTAGGTTTAATTTTATCTAATTTAATGGATAGGAGAATATTTAATATAAATAAATAATAGTTAGTAGTATTATGTTTATGAGAACATACTTTCCTTACATAAAATGCATAAAGTCCTTCCAAAGTCACTCTTGTACACATGCCTCTTCCATAAGGGATAATTCACCAATATTGCTTCGCTTTTGGGTTAGATAAAAAGACTGCGACATACTACACCTGTCACGTTGTCCCAAAAATGACTTCGGTGAAAGATGGGTAAAATGACTCAATATGGACCACCTACGCCATATCTATTGAGAACCCCTATTGAGAACTGTGAAGATATTTATCTTTTTTTCCTTTGTCGTCATTTACAACACCCATGGAAAAATCAGATGGCTTATTCTTCAGCGACACGGCAAGTTTTTGTAAAAATGTACGAAAATATTAATTAATCGTTGAGACAAATCGTAAGTAATACACAATTTAGGGTGCGCAAATTCTTCTCCATTCCTAGCTCGAGGGGGTGTAACGTGATCTTTCCGCTCAATTAGCGTAGGTAACGGAAAGGTGAAATACCCCCTGACATTATAGAACACCTGGTTATAGGCAGAAAAGAACAGGAGTAAAATACGAAAATTCTGTTTGAATGTAACTAGGTTAACTCAGCGAAGCTTAGCTATGGCTAAGTATGTCGTAAATTTAGTAAATTTGAAGATAGCTACTGAATAAATAAATAACTAAATAGGTAGGGACATAGCATATATTGGCGCAACGATTACTTAATTTATTTACTGTATGTTACCTTAATTTATTTTATGTAGCTGAAACAACAAAGCTAATCCCGAAAAATTTTAGAAAAAATTCCGACGTCGATACATGGAGGTATCGAACACAGGATCCGCCTCAAAGATGGCGACACATTGAAAACTTGTCAGTACGCCACTCGTCCATTGAGGTCGTCGATAGAAAAAGCTCAAGCGGGAGATGTGTCAAACAATGTAATTGAATTCGATAACGAACATAGGTCTTACCCAAATATAAATAATATGTCCAATATATATTATATATATGTAATTAGCAAAGTATATACGTAATTATACTTTGTACTTTACTAATTGGAAGCTGAAATAAACAATAGTGCGGTATTGATCCAATTATATTAATTACAGTAATTTATGTTATTTTTACACGATTGTGGTTGTTATTCATCTTCTTTGGAAAGCAGGGTCTCATGATTTAATGTAGTCAATCATTTATTTATTTATTAACACTTTATTGTAAACCTTACAAAGAAAGTTATACAAAGGGCGGACTTAATGCCTTTAGGCATTTTCTGCCAGTCAACCCGAGGCGTGAAGAAATATTGTTACGGTGCTTTAAACTGGGTTACAAAAAAAATCAATATAGGACCTAACCAGATAGATACAATATAAAATATATATTACTACAAATAATAAATATAATACATACATACACACACACACACACACATATATATACATATATATATATATATATATATATATATATATATATATATATATATATATATATATATATATATATATATATATATATATATATATATATATATATATATATATATATATATATATATATATATATGTATATATATATATATATATATATATATATATATATATATATATATATATATATATATATATATATATATATATATATATATATATATACACCACCCAACCACTCGGCTATCGTGATCTACACCCAATATTTTGCTTGTTATCTCGTGGAGGATTGGTCTATATATTTTTACATTGCCTTGTCTTGTGACACTGCTACTTGAGAACTCTTCTCTAAGAGTTGACAGTTCTTCGAGCTACGTGGCCGGACTATTGCCGATATGTAACGCGTGCTGGTCCTTACGGCTATGTTGGCTACCCTGCTTATTCAGTGTGTGTATTCGTTAAGGTTTCGATCATAGCTGAGCAAAGGCTTTCTCTCAGATACTTAAGTATTTGAGAGGAAGCCTTACAAACAAAATTGCTAGTAGCGTCCGCCATGATGCTCCAGTCCGTTTATATTGTTGCTCACTTCACTATCTCACATCATGTAACTTTTCACTCATACTTATTTATAACCGAAAAATATGTTTGTTTCAACCTCGACCTTGATAGCGACTGTTTGCGAAAGTTGCGATAAGGGCGCAGGAATGTTTCGTCAACAATAACAAAGTACCGTTATGTAAGTTAAAGCGCAAATTCATTTATTATTACTTTTTATCTTCGCTCGTTTCTGACAACGTGACAGACGGTGAGCCCATCAAAGTTTGAATGATAAACGTTCACAAACAGTAAACATCCATAACTCGTACAAACATTCATATTCATCACACAAATGTCTGCTTCTGAAAGGCCTCGAACCTGCAACCCATAGCTTCGAAGGCACGATCACTACCGACTGCAGTCGGTAGTGATCCTGCCTTCGAAGCTCTCTCTCTCTCGATTTGTTTATTACAAGGCAATTCCCAATACAGGGGTCTAGTAATGAAAATAAAATATCTTCACGCACTTCCCAAAACAGGGGTAGACAGAGGTCAAGTCTAGACAATTAAGTCCCTTCGACCCACCCAGGATATTTTCGGGACAACGTGACAGGTGGTGAGCCCCTCACCGTCTTTATGTCTAAGCCAACAATATAATTCGTACAAAGGTTTTTAAAAACTTTTGAAAAACCTACATAAGTCACGATAGCCGAGTGGTAGGGTGGTCGAAATTTCGATTCAAGAGACCCGAGTTCGATCCCCAGTTAGCAGGCTCGTACCAATGGGTTTTTCAAAACTTATGTACGAATTATATCGTTGGCTTGGACATAAAGACGGCAACGGGCTCACCACCTGTCACGTTGTTCCGAAAATATCTTCGGTGGAAGGTGGGTCAAAGGGACTTAATTGTCTAGACTAGACCTCTGTCTATCCCTGTCTTGGGAATTGCGTGAAGATATTTATTTATATATTTATTTTATTTATTTGAAAAACCCAATGGTACGAGCCTGCCACCTGTGGATTGAACTCGGGTCTCTTGACTCAAAATTTTTTATAACGTAAGAAATAAAAAAAAATTCAAACGGGCAACAGCGCCTAAGATGAAAGGTATCTAGAACCACAATACCGTTTACCGAGTCTATACTTCTCAGTGTATGCCATAATAGACCAAACAAAAGCATCTCCTATTAGGATCGGAGATTGTTTTTGTAGGCTTATTGCAGTAAGCTTTTGTAAGCCGTTACGGCAGTAAGTTTAACGTTACACTGTATAATTTGTATGTTGAGTTGTTTTTGGGCGGGATGTCAGGTGTACTTCGTCCTGTTACTTAATACCCAGGACCTCGCAAATCAATCTCATGGATAGCGTTTGCATATTGAAATATGTATTGCAAAATACAAGATATTCAGTCGCTGGTCTCTCTACTTAACCTAATTACTTTATTAAATAAACGAGAATAAAAAAAATCGTAACGTTTACTTTCTTTTGTACAATGAAATACCATGTAGAATAGAATTGTCGCGGGTTCGAATCCCGCCCGTGTCAGTTGAAATTTTAATTGATTCACATGGAATGGTTGGATTAATTTTTTTGTGATTTAATGGCACTTTGCGTTTATTTTTTAAAGTTATGACGACCTTTTTTTTACAGAAGAGGGAGGCAGACGAGCAGCTGGCTCACGTGATGGTAAGCGATTACCACCGCCCATGAATACCCTCTGCATAGGAGATGCGTTGCCGGCCTTAGAGTGCCCCCCACCCCCCAGAATTGGGAGGGGGG
The DNA here is from genome assembly GCA_029286605.1 of Sericinus montela. Lineage (NCBI taxonomy): Eukaryota > Metazoa > Arthropoda > Insecta > Lepidoptera > Papilionidae > Sericinus > Sericinus montela. Next base: position 1,368,197 of record JAGSMR010000066.1, on the reverse strand, counting down.
TGTGAGGGTCACCGGTTACCTGCACTCACCAGACGAAACGCAGAAGTTTATTAGATTTCCACTTCACGCCGGTATTCTGTGAGGTCGAGCCGGCTCATTCATGCAACAACCAAAGCTGATGCGTGGCTCTACCACTGTTAAAACTCCGTGGACGAGTGACGTAAACGGCGGTCTTTAAAGTGTCGCCATCTCTGAGGTCCTGAGTTTGATTCCCGGGCGGGTCAATGAAATTTAAATCACTTTGTTGTACCTATGCAAGTTTGTATATATGTTTATTTATTTTATTATTGTTGTTGTTGACTGAATTCTAAATCAGAAAAATTTTATTTCCTATTTGTGTTTATTAATGTTCATTTCTTTTCTGATTTAATAAAACATTTATATTTTTAGTTGATTAAATTATAAATTCATTTAATGCTCTTTATTTTTGAAGGCATTTTCTTTGGTAAAATATTTGTTACGGAACTTTTTATTGAATTTAAAGCATGTAAGTTATGCTGAACTTTTTGTTATTAAATTAATGAGAAAAAAGATCCCAAAGAAAATTACAATAACAGAAGCCATTATTAAATGAAAAATAACTTATTTAAATTATAAAAAAGTTATTACTCTACGTGCGTAGCCATTTTGTTATTCGTAAGAAAATTTTGATAACTATGAAGATCCCTTTGACACGTAACATTCAACTTTGTATAAGCGTAAAAAAGTACTTATAGGCGTTCAGCACTTTACAAATTATACCATCAACTGCTTTTATTTTTTTTAATTTAATTACTTTCAAATAATAATGACATAACTTTGACAATTTTTAAAGACACCAAAACGCTTTACGAACGGTGGTAAACAATACATAGTTCAGATGCCTTCACACTTAATTTAATTCTTTCCATCTAAATTTCACTAGCATATAGACAAACTCATTAGTAAGAGACTCTCTCATGGAGAATCGATATGAGATGACCCTTGGTCCATTGTGGCAATTTTTAAGCTCACGTAAGCTTTTTTTCAGCGAATTTTTTTCTTTTTCATTCAGTAAAGTATAGTCACTACATTTATCGACCAATTGCGAGTTTTAGAAAAATACCAGACTTAAATAAGTTAGACCAATGGTCGGCTGCAAGTCACGTGGTGTCTCTTGAGAGAGGCTTTTAAAGACCATTAGAAAGTTAAGAATATCTGCTAAAAATAGCATTTTTAGTAAATTTTCTTAGACTTATAGACTTGTTAGTCTACGTTTCGATTTAACACTGGCCATTTCAGTGACATAAATTACTAATAAAAAAAAGTTGTTAAGTCACTTTATCAGAAGAAAAAGAAATAATTCCTATTTTGAAATAAATAAAGTTATTATTAGTTCCATTTATGAAAATTCCATTCAGTTATCGCATTGGACTGGATTTTTTTCTATTAAAGATCCACAGAAACGGGAACAAAGCATTATTAATTAGGCATTAATTGCAGCTGCGTGTTGCGCCAAATTGTCGAACTCGATACTTGAACGTTAGTTAACGCGCGTACTGATAATGTCGTCCATACACTCGTACAAAAGGTAATTGTTCTCTTAAACAATAAAGTTTAATAACGTAAGGCTTCTAGGTAAGGTAGGCATTGTGGAGCGGTAGCGTTCAATGACGTCGATAGGGTATAGTTAGATAACACTCCTACGGTTGTTTTTTTTTCTTTTCTTAGGTTGGCAATGCTTCCGTAATCCTCTTAGCGCTTAGGTCACGATTTGTGCGATTGATTTATTAGGTGTATCATTTTACGCGTTGTATTTTTTCCCCGAACAGATTCATAATTATGTCATTAACAGGATTTTTTGGTTTGATATTAAAATAAAAATGTATTTACAAAATATTTTCTCAACAAAAATGTTGGTCTTTTATATACAAGAATTATTGTGAACGTATTCAACAAGTTCGTAGAAATTTATTAAAGACTATAAAGGCATATTAACTCAACTATAAAATTTATCTAAAATGTAACACTAAAAAAGTCTCCTTAACGATATTTATTAACGATTTGGGCAATGTATTTCGATTGCGCTGACTGCTTTAAATGTACTAAGTCTATTATTAATAAGCTATAATGATAGAACTTATGTAACTAGTAGAAAAATTACAAGGTGCCTATGACACATTCGTTGTTTCTGATTCCTTGACACAAGTGCTTTAGCTACTTTTGAATAAGCTACATTTGATGCCATCCCCGTCTATGTATACATAGACACATAGAGAGACAACATCATACATTGCTCTGATCACAAAGTAAGCAGCTTAAACACTTGTATTATGCAACAACAATGAATTTATCACAAACAACCAGACCCGAGAAAATGTAGAAAAAGTGTTATCTATATTGAACCGACCAGGACCCGAGCTGTGAACTGGCGACACCATGAAAGCCGGTGTGCGCCTCTCGTCCATAGGGGTCGTCAAATCCAATGTATGTATATATGTATATACTTATACAGTTATGTATTAATAAAACACCTAATCGATTTTATAGCAGAAGTATTTATCAATGCTTTTCTAGCGTGTACGCGTATCGTATTATTTTTTTATTGTAATCGGATTGAGTTACATACGGTTTGCAACAAGAGCGCGGAGGTTAAGGGGACGTGACCGCTAACTGACGTCAGGGGTTCGAGACCGATTGGTGCGCCCGCTAGATAGCTGCGATGTCGCTGCGTTAGATAAGAGTTAAATCTCAACATAAATTATTATTTAACTATTCGAACGAAAATTTTAGCCACGAGTTTGTTCAATTAATTTTTGTAATTTTTACTGGGTTAAAAAAATGATAAGCATAGAGCTTATAATGTATAGACAGGGCATTTTACTTATTCTTACCAACTTAATACATAGATATTAGGGGTCGGACAGTTTTCCTGCTTGTTCAGCATATTATTTATTTATTTATTTATAATACATGAAGGCGGACTTAATTGAGGAATTCACGAATTATTGAAAAATAAAATAAGTAATAATGAAAATCTAAATAAATAAAGAAATTAACAGAGTCACCAGAAAGAAAAAAACAGAGCCACCTATCGGCTCCTGACTGTCCATATCTAAAGTTCAATCATTTTACACATGTGTGCAAAATTAAGATTGGATGTGAAGTTTAAGAGGTCATCGCGGACACCTTGACACTGGTTTAAAATATAGATTTAAAAATAAGTAAACTCACTACTCAGTAACACACGCTAAAAATAAAACAAAATCTTCAAAGAAACAAACGAAGTTAACAATATTCTGTAAATACTTTTCAATTTTTATTCTGTTTTTAATATTTCTTATACTGCTCCTATCGTGCTACAATTTTTGTATTTGGAATTACTTAATAGTCTAATGGCGGATGTGAACCACTGATTTTAAGTTACGCAGTTCGCGTCCTATACCATAATGTATATAAAATAAGCGTATAGACAACAGCTTAATGGGGTTAAAATCTTTAAAAAAATAAGATTAAAAGAAATATCTTCACGCAATTCCCAATACAGGGTAGACAGAGGTCTAGTCTAGACAATTAAGTCCTATTGACGTGCCTTCCACCGAAGATATATTCGAAACAACGTGACAGGTGACCCGTCGCTGTCTTTATGTCCAAGGCAACGAAATAATCCTTACATAATTGTTTGAAAAGTTTTGGTATGAATCCGCCACCTGGGGATCGAACTTGGGTCCCTTGACTCGAAATTCCTACCACCCAACCACTCAGCTATTGTGACTTTAACACTTCTTATCCATGTATTATTTTTTCCGCAAATTTTCTCAATGGCGAAACACAACGGACATGTGATGATAAAACGTATCATAAAATAATTTATCGCGTGCACAAATCGAATCAACTCGATCGATGTCCAATCGATTTAGGTGTAAACTGTTGTAAAAGCATCGACTTTGCCGCACCACATTATAACCGAGAAGTGTATGCTCCTATTTGTACTGGATTCGATACGGGCTACTTTACGACCACAATTGCGCCTTAAGGGTCACTCGGACGGTCGGGACTTTTTTTTCTTTTCCAACGGATTAAAAATATTTAATCAGGACGCGAAGTGGACCATTTTATTAGTTTAACTTTGTTGTTTCTCAAGCGAATATACAACAACATATAATGTGTAACGCGATTTATGCACTTTTACCTTCGTTATTTCCAATTACACATTACAAGTGGTTTAGCTACATAGGTCGGAATCGAAGCAATCTATATAATTTTGTCTATAAGTATATCATATACGGTTGTGAACTGATGATATAATTCGCTGAACTCCTTAATGACTAGGAATTAGGCAATAATATACGATTTGTTAACAGATCTTGTCTGTACATATACTGTGCAGTAGAGGACAATAGACGAATTGGGCGTTTAATAGCTTCCACCGACTGATTAGAGGATTTACGCATATCGTATTTAATATCATCATCATTAAGACTACCGGCAACCCTTACTGCTTGGTATGCGTCTCCCTAAGGGACTTAATTGTCTAGACTAGACCTCTGTGTAGCCCTGTATTGGGAATTGCGTGAAGATATTTATATTTATTTGTTTATGCGTCTCCCTAAGTGTGCCTGTCTTTGATTTTTGATTAGATTCCTTTTTAGATTTTGTTGACAACTAACGTGGTCGACAGACGTTCATGCCAGTTTCCTAGATGTCGCCAGCTCTGAGCTTCCAGATATTAATTTTGGAACAGGGTAATTTAGAAAACGAATTTTCCTATATGGTCTTTAGTCTAGTAACTTGTAGCACCTCCATTGTTTCCGATTCTATAAAACAAGCGCTTTAGCTGCTTACTTTGAGATCGAAGCAATGTATGTGATGATGTCCATATCTATTTGTGTCTACGCCTAGCTTTCCCCTTACTGAGATAATTTAGGTGGAAAAAGAAATAAAAAAAGGTCGAATGAAAGAGGTCGTTTAAGCGAGTGCTTTTAGATGAGACGGTATTTCTCAATTAGAACGGGAGATATAGAGAAAGAAAAGAATGTTCCGAAAACATAAGAAATTTATGTGAATGAAGTTCTGTGTTACATATTAAATTCTGTTAAATTTCTCTCTTTATTTATCTATGATATCATCGAATTCTAAAAAAGTATTCAAGTAGAATATATACAGCCTAAATATTTTCCACTTCTTTCATGTGTGTGTACCTCACCTCTCTCCCTGACTTAAGACAAATTATAAAAAGAAGGAAACTTTATGAACAGTTAAGTAAACAGCTTTATGATATTAAAAGCATTGAAATAGTACCAAACAATTGAATAGTTTGCTAAATATCGCCAATCCGCTTGTTAAGCGTGCGATTGTGGCACGTAAGGAAGAAGTCTGTGTGTCCTACAGTGAAATTTATTGGGCGCTGTGGATTGAATAATATAAATAAATAAATATCTTCACGCAATTCCCAATACAGGGGTAGACAGTGGTCTATTCTAGACAATTAAGTGCCTTCGACCCACCTTCCACCGAAGACATTTTCGGGACAACATGACAGATGGTGAGCCCGTCGCCGTCTTTATGTCCAAGGCAAGGACATGATTCGTACATAAGTTTTTTTGAAAAAGTCATTGGTACGAGCCTGTCACCTGGGGATCAAACTCGGGTCTCTCGACTCGTAAACCCAACCACTCGGCTATCGTGACTTTTTTATTTATTGCATAATATAATATATTACAATCTATTTATGTTTATATATATATATATATATATATATATATATATATATATATATATATATATATATATATATATATATATATATATATATATATATATATATATATATATATATATATATATATATATATATATATATATATATATATATATATATATATATATATATATATATATATATATATAAATATATTTATACATATATTAATAATGCGTGAAGATAAAAATATTAAGGATTAAACACTCTCATTCAGACACTGTGTAAACACGATTTCTCTAAATCTACTTGACCTGTGAACATTAGAATTGGTATTGAGAAGGAGTGCCAGTTGTAAAAGTTATAGGAAACTCTCTATATAAAATGATTCGAAGTTCGAGGCGAGCGACCCGAGTTCAATCACAAGGTAGAAACCTCGTTTCAATGACTTTTTTCCATTATTCATGCAAGATTTAAATCGTTGGCTGTCACGTTGATTTCATTTGAATTTAACAACCTCCGTGGACGAGTGGCGTAAACACCGGTTTTCAAGGTGTCACCATCTCGAGGTCTCGAGTTCGATAGGAGGAATATATGTGATGTTGTCCCTATCTATATATGTATTAATTTATTTATTTCAAGAAAGATTAATTTAAAAATTAATTAATGATTATCTACCGGATTTAGCTACCTACTAGCGTTAGATTGACGTAAATCGGAACCCATTTCTGATCCAGTCGAACACCTCGCACAATCGGAAATAGAACCCAGTTTTTAGAACAGTACGGTATAACCGGACGGCATTAATGACCGCGCGATTTACTCCCCCGAATCATATTCAGCAATAAGTTATTTCAGTGCTGGCGCGATTAAATCTATCAATGAATTTCCGGCACCGGTTCGCTTGACAGTTTTAATACAGCTAATCAATCTGAGCCCTGAGTACTGAATGAACAATGGGCATTATGGTCGTAAATTATATGCTCCTAAGTTCGCGCCAACAAGGAGCCATTTGAAGTGGACTAAGTCTGACCGACACCTACAGTTCGTTTGTTCTTTAAAAACATGTGAATGATACACTCTTTGTTTTCCTTGCACGTTTAATTGTTGTTATTTGATACATTTGATAAAGTATGCAGATTGTTGTGTAATTTAGGAAACAAATTGGGTTGTTTTAAGAGCATAATATGTTCAAATCTAATCAATCATTCAACAAAATAAGAAAATACATTCGTTTATCGACGGTTAGTTTTTTGATTTACCAATATTTCGTAATGAAGTTCCTCTAACGAAGAAGAAACAGGTGAAAGAAATTATACGCATTCTTTTATTGTAATTTTTTAACAATGATATTATATAGTCACGATAGTGGTTAGGGGATCGGGATTCGAGCCAAGAGGCCCGAGTCCGATCCCCAGGCTCGTACCAATGGGGTTTTTCAAAAACTTAAGTACTTAATGAGCTTCTAATATGCGATGAGCATGTGTATAGAGCTTACATTGGTAAAGGTATTGAGAACCAGTGGCATACTGGCTGTAAAGCATATGTACCATGTTAGTCCTTGGTGGTATCAACGGATTTGATTCACTATGGAAAAATGTGGATAGAAAGAACTAAATTGTCTAGACCTCTGGTTCTGTATTAGAGTAGTGCGTAAAAATAAAACAGCCTCGGCTACTATTCTATTCTTTATTATGTATATATTAGTCACAATTTGTCTGCACAGTTCCTTTTTTAAAACTGAGAGGTATACCAAATATACTACAGATAAATGTTATATTTTGATAAAATCTTAAACATTTTATACAATCATTTTACAGGTCAAAATTTGTGATTTTTTTATTTGTAACTCTGGACTTTAATAAGACAGAAGTTCAAGTGTGTATCTATGTGAAGAAAGAAATAAATATATAAAATATAATATATAAAAATCATGACAGATTAATTTCTGTAAATTAAAAATGTCTCAGTAATCATTTTCGAAATTCCACAGGATAATTATTCAGTCGGGACCTTTCTTGAGTCACTAACACCCGGATAAATATGTAAATTTTGTACATTATTTATAATTATTAAAGAACGTGTATTCATATAGGATATGAACATTACTTTATTTACCGAAAAAAATTATGTTAATATTTACAATATTTTTTAACTAAAAACTATAATAATCGTAGAGCCCTACTCCTCGTGGCATGGTACCAAGAACGCTGCCTGCATTTCCACGTTGAATGGCTAGACTTAACCGTTGAACGTGAAAAGAACCAGCCTTCTTGTCACCAGCGGCAACGATCAGTCGCGGATACTATTCCTTTAGAACGCGGGGACCCCACGGACTTTCACGTATCATTCGTATCGTTGTCCCAATGTCATCACGATGTTCCAATACTATCGTCGGTGGGAGGTGGGTCGAATAAACTTAACTATCGAGACATCTGTCTACCCCTGTATTGAAAATGGCGTGGCGTATATTGACAATATATAAGCCTAGGCGATAGTGACTCTATCTTCACGGCTAAGGGTCGTGGGTTCGAATCCCGCTGGACGCAAATATTTGTGTAACGAATATAAATATTTCAACTCGAGTCATGGATCATTATTCTCTATTTGTTCCAGGTTTGACTTTCGGAGAATACCATAAGGCGTTAAGTCCGCTCATTATTACTTCATTAACGTGGTCAATAAAGAATAAACAAAAAAAAATCACATATCATTAAATCATTATCCCCAGCGATAGCAATCCGATATATTCGTACTTGGCAAATTATTGGCTACTTTTGGCCTAAGGCAAAATATGGTAGGAGCGTGCCGCGACTCCATAACGCACTCTCCTCTCGACCCCTTAGCCTGTATCGAATTGCTTTAGGAGTATTTAATTTATAAATAGTCCATTATTTCTGGAGATTAATAACGGCACGGACATTTTAAAATAAGACAACTTATATTTCTTGATGTGTTTTATGCGTTATTTCTAATTAATCTCACATAAATAAATATCTTCACGCAATTCCCAATACAGAGGTAGACAGAGGTCTAGTCTAGACAATTAAGTCCCTTCGACCCACCTGCCACCGAAGACATTTTCGGGACAACATGACAGGTGGTGAGCTCGTCGTCGTCTTTATGTCCTGGCCAACGATGTAATTCGTACATAAGTTTTTGAAAAACCCATTGGTACGAGCCTGCCATCTGGGGATCGAACTCGGGCCTCTTGACTCGAAATTCCGACGATCCAACCACTCGGCTATCGTGACTTCTAATTAATCTAACGATTACATTTAGTTAGGGTATCTTTACACAATTTTTCTCTATACTGTAGTAGACAGAGGTCTAGTCAATTAAGTCCTTGCGATCCATCTTTCACTGAAACCTGCATCTATTATCATCTACATCTATAATCAACCACTAAATAAAATAAACAATTAAATATCTTCCCCCCCATATATGACTATGATTCTTCTAATACCTCCTGTACAAAGTTAAATGATGATCTGTTGATTAGTTTTCGCGTGAAAGCGTAACAAACAAACTTATACATTCATACATGTAACAAACCGTATATATTCATACATGTAGTAAAAAACGGTTATTTCAATATTACAAACAGACACTACAATTTTAATTATTAACGATAACAATTTGAGGATACCAACGGAGTTTCTTTTGCCTGTTTCTTCTCCGTTAGAGAAATCTCATTACAAGACGGTGGTAGATTAAAAAATTACGATTGATGGATAGTATGTTACTAATATTGATATATGAATTGATTTTGATTTGATTTGATGAAGTTACGAAATAATTCATGATTTTTGTGTAACTGACCTGTGTGCTGTAGGCTCACTGAACATAAGTTAGAAGATGGCGCTAGTGAGTACGAAGGCTCATCCTTGGGCTTCAGCAGCTCATGTGTAGAGACTGCGTGAATCGACAGCTCCTGGACAGAAGAATTCGAATGTTTTACACTTCAATAATAAACAAAATAAATAGCTCTACGCCATTGACAATGCAGGGATGGACAGAGGTCAAGACAATCAAGTCCTTTCGACACACCTTACTTTGAAGATATTTTTGGGACAACGTGACTGGTGATGAGCCCGTTGACGCCTTTATGTCCAAGCCATCGATATAAATCATACATAAGGTTTAAAACCATTGGTACGAGCCTGCCATCTGGGGATCGAACTCGGGCCTCTTGACTCGAAATTCCGACGATCCAACCACTCGGCTATCGTGACTTCTAATTAATCTAACGATTACATTTAGTTAGGTATCTTTACACAATTTTTCTCTATACTGTAGTAGACAGAGGTCTAGTCAATTAAGTCCTTGCGATCCATCTTTCACTGAAACCTGCATCTATTATCATCTACATCTATAATCAACCACTAAATAAAATAAACAATTAAATATCTTCCCCCCCATATATGACTATGATTCTTCTAATACCTCCTGTACAAAGTTAAATGATGATCTGTTGATTAGTTTTCGCGTGAAAGCGTAACAAACAAACTTATACATTCATACATGTAACAAACCGTATATATTCATACATGTAGTAAAAAACGGTTATTTCAATATTACAAACAGACACTACAATTTTAATTATTAACGATAACAATTTGAGGATACCAACGGAGTTTCTTTTGCCTGTTTCTTCTCCGTTAGAGAAATCTCATTACAAGACGGTGGTAGATTAAAAAATTACGATTGATGGATAGTATGTTACTAATATTGATATATGAATTGATTTTGATTTGATTTGATGAAGTTACGAAATAATTCATGATTTTTGTGTAACTGACCTGTGTGCTGTAGGCTCACTGAACATAAGTTAGAAGATGGCGCTAGTGAGTACGAAGGCTCATCCTTGGGCTTCAGCAGCTCATGTGTAGAGACTGCGTGAATCGACAGCTCCTGGATAGAAGAATTCGAATGTTTTACACTTCAATAATAAACAAAATAAATAGCTCTACGCCATTGACAATGCAGGGATGGACAGAGGTCAAGACAATCAAGTCCTTTCGACACACCTTACTTTGAAGATATTTTTGGGACAACGTGACTGGTGATGAGCCCGTTGACGCCTTTATGTCCAAGCCATCGATATAAATCATACATAAGGTTTAAAAAAAACCATTGGTACGAGCCTGCCACCACGAATTCCGATCACACGACCAATCGGCTATATACTATTGTTTTACATTTAATAAATAAATAAAACATAAAATACAAATACCAGTAACATAGAAAAAAAAATTTCTACAGTTTTCGGGTCCAGATGTTTGTGGTACATTCGTGGTTTCTGATTTCATTACACAAGTGCTTGCTTTTTCCTACCCTATGAGGAGGATTTTCCATGATCGCCATGTCTGGCAAACGACTTGGCGTTGATAAGCTGCTGTCTATGACCGTTCTACTGAATTTCGGTCTGGTAATTTTCGAGATGATTATCCCGCTGTCTATCGGTATCTAATTGCATTCTTAAGGCTTGTCAAGTTATTTTGTCACTTATATCAAACTCCTTTCTTTCATGTTACCCTAATATTGATTTATTTACTATTCATATACACGCCACATTAACCTACCTGTTACTGGCAAACTTATATTATATTAAAAATAGACTAATCTTTTACTAAAATATTACACCGTCCGGAGGAAATTAGCACCCATCGAATGGGCACGTGTGTACTATATATTTTTTGTCTAATTTTAATATTAAATCGAATCTCAAAGAGATGGCCAATAAATATTCGACAAAATCTATTTTTAAATACGTAGGATTCTTTCTCCAATCTTGAATGAACAGCAAGTCGACCCTTCTCGTAATGCATTCGTAAGTCTCTGGATACAGGCAAAGCGTAAGCGGTAAGAATAATACATCATGATGTAATTATACATGATGTTTTTGGATGTTTTAAAATGTGTAAACATCAAAATATACAATAACATCATAGACACGGACAACTACGTATACATTGCTTCGATCCCAAAGTAAGTAGCTAAATCACTTGTGTTACGGAATCGGAAAAACGAAGATACTACTACATACATCCAGATCTGAGACAATTTAGAAAAAAATGGTTTCCTTAATTGACCCGTCCAAGAATCGATCCCGGGACCATGAACAGCTGCGTACGCTCTTCATGTCATGGAGAGCGCTTTATTGCTCAAGCTAGTTTTTTTTTTATAATTCCATAAAATATTCTATATCCTTTCCATTCGAATTCGAGCTACTTCCTTACCAAATTTCATCAAAATTGGTTGAGGTGTGTTACCTTAAAAGCTGTTACATTTTGCAGTTCGGGGCTAAAACCCAATATAATTTGGTCACTGGTCACAACTCCACCTAATTGGTCCACTTAGGGATCCACTCAAATGTACACTAAAAATATAAAAATCGGTATAGCCGTTTAGGAAGAGTTTAATGAAACACACTCGTACAGAAGGATTATATAATAACTAGCTTTTACCGGGGGGCTTCGCTCTCGTTATGCCTAATAAAGCCTTTATGTATACTGCTGCTCGTAGCTTTCGATGGGTGAAATAATTTATAAATTGTATTCATTCATTGTTTTAAAAGCACCAAACTATCCATTACATTTCAAATAAGTTACGCATTGCAATTTTATTAATTGAAGACCTTACTATCTGTCTAATGGATGTAAACGAATATCACTAGCTTAAATATGCCTCCGAAGTATTTTCTACATACGATTTTTTGAGCGAATCTTTCAAAATTTTACTCAAATACTTTCGTGTTTTTTTTTTTAAATTAATAATCAAGCATCCGGATATACGAACATTGAAACTAACTTTCATATTTGGAAGTTTTATCGTAAGATAAAACTTCTAAATATGAAAGTTAGAATTATCGTAAGGTTTGCTGGAAGAGAACTATTGTTAGGGTTAGGCTCGCCTTTGTACATTTTTATTACATAAATTTTACTGTATATTTCTTTTAATGTGTACAATAAAGAATAAGATTTAACTTTAATAAACCAAACATTAAAACAATTTTAAATAAATTAGTATTGCATTTCTTTTTACGTTGCTGTCATGACTACGTGCGAGTGGCCAGTGAAGGTGAAAATCTTTTTAAACTTTCCACGTTGAGTGGTAAGCGTTAAAACCTCTTTCCGCCCGTTCCTTGCACCCAGTTTTTAGCTCTTTGACAGTGTCAGCTACACGCGAGCTGATTTGTTCGCAACAGCTGCGCGTGCGCACCTATTAACCGCTGATACATGTTTGTCAGCCGGCTATTAGGGCGAAAGAGATAAAATTTCGGAATCATCTATAAGTGAGCGAGATCGATTCATTTCTCCGATTCAACGCCGATATTTATTTGCTGCATCGTGACACGCGAGAAAATTTCTCGTACCGAAAAATTGGAAACGGAGCATAAATGCGACATCTCCGCTGGCAGGCCATTCCTCTTGTTTCTATATAAAGAAACATTGGTCAAGGCGTATTAATTATAATTTTTTTTTTATAATCCGTTTTACGATTTACTTGACTTGGGAAACATTTCATTAAAAAGTAGTTTTCAATTTATTCAAATAATTCAAATTGTTGGATAGTGCGTCTAGTAGTTCAAGAAGGTCAAGAGGCCGCGTGTGGCAGAGCGCCAATGAAGTGGATAGACCAAATAGGGGCAGCAATGGACTTCTACTTACATACATGCACAAGGAAAGCAACCAAATTTCAGGGTTGATCATCATCGCCCTACCAAGAGCGTAACGAAAAAGAAAACGTGTAAGAATTAATATGAGCATGAGTAGATTCTTCCTTAATTTTTTTTTCGAATGAGACATTCATTGAGCCGACTAACAGACAGGCCTTAAATACAAGATCAATAAATACAAAACTAAAATTCAGAAGACCGGAGACGGGCGGGGTTAACGTGCTAAGTGTCTGGTACTGCGATCGCCGAACCGCTTTCCTAGCGTGGCGATTATGGCAAATCCTCTCTCACGAAAGAAGAAGACTTCCTTTTCTGTGCTATGGACTTTTACATGCCATTTTGATCATTACAACGGCCTGTAAAAGTCCACAGTAGAGTAGGAATAGGTAGAGCGCAATTACAACTTTTGAATAAAGTTGATAAACGTTTTGTGTTTTCTCATAAAATCGAGAATAATAAAGCGATCATTTACGAGAAAACATTGCTTGTTGAACATTAAACATGAAAATTTGTCAACTTCAATATTAGTATTCTTTTAAAAGTGTAATAAAAGTGATCGATTGATGCTTTAGTGTAGCGAAAGCTTAACGAGGACGTACGAGAGATATATTGTTAACATAATAAAAGTTTGGTATTATGAAGGCGACAGGCTAACCACCTGCCGTGATATATACACATGTAATGTATGTACTAATAATTTTAGATAAAACCTTAATAAGTTTACACTAATACTGATGCTTATAATATTGATACTAAGACACAAGCTAGTAACTCGTTCATGAGGTTTTGGCTTTTTCAACAAAATCTCAGTCGATATGCAAAACCTTGAAGAGGTTCAAGAAATTTATTAAAAATAAACTTTATAATAACACCCCTGGGAATGAGTTGAAACTGTTTCTAATTACTCTATGCTCAATGTTGTAAGCCTTTTCAAAAAATTAAATTACAAAAAAGATGTTTGTCATTTTTATTTAACCTGCGGAGTTTCTTTCGCGTGTTTCTTTTCCATTAGGGCAACCTCATTATGAAAAAATCAAAATAGATTAATGTCGTTGTATATTACTTATATCGTTTTATTTTATAAATTATTTGATTTGCGTGAAAAACATAGGATAAAATGTTTTAAAATAAGTTCTGTGAAATATGTGTAAATAGACCTAATTACTTAATTTGATACATATATTTAATACGTCTACATATTTTGTTTATTTGTGTATTTAACTAACTTTTACCGTAGGCTTGGCCACCAAGTAGTAGGCTCACCACGTGTCAATTTGTCCCAAAGAAGCATGTGTACCAAAAGGTAGATCGAAAAGACTTTATTGTCTAGACGTCTGCCTATCCGAGTATAGGAAAACACGTGAAAATATGTATATAGAAAAGTATTCCCGATAACTACCTACAACTAAGCCAAGTCCAGCCATTCAATGTGGACATGCAGCCAGCGTTCTTGGTACCATGCCACGAGGAGAAGGGCTCTACCATTTTTGTAGTTTTTAGTTAGTAAGTATTGTAAATATTAACAATTTTGTCTCTGTAAATAAATTACTAAAAAAATAAGGCTTCAATGTCTTTATCTAAAATGTTTCTCTGGACATTGGGTGTTCTATTTTTTTCTACGTTTCGTGCCTTAGTGAAGTAATCTTAGACCTACACCTATTTCCTCCTAATTAAACTCTTTTGTTTTCACTTTCTGAATCCCAAAAACACATTTAATCATTATTTATATCTCCATTACAACCTACCTTAAAGAACTCCTTCTAACACCAGTTTTATATTTTATAACAACTCTTATTGAAAACAAGAATTGGTATGAGTATTTTTTGCGGGCTTTATTTAATTTTGACGTTCGAACACCCCCGAGGTCGAGGCTATACAATCTTGTTTTTGTGGTTTAATCCTGGTTTTGAATCCCAGACGAGTCAATATAGAAAACCACTTTTTTCAATAGTACCGGGTGTTGTGGTAACTTTAAGGCTTCTAATTTTATAAATAAGTGCTTCAGCAATTTATTTTTGGATCAGATCATTTAAAGTGATATTGTCCTCATTTATAATAAAATAAAATTAATGTCGGAATGTTCAAATTCATTATTATCAGAGAAAAAAACGTAATATTATCCTATAAATCCAGTACACCAACACAAAAGAAGCGACAATGTACTATATTTTTTGCACAAAACACAACACGCCATAAACAATTAATAACAAAACAGCTGACTCGACAACAATATGGAATATTTTTAACCGATTAATAATAAGCATTTAATAATATAAACAAATGAAAACTGAAATGGGACTGTGTGAAAAAATATCCGCTTACTTCGACACAGTGACGATGCGACAAGCGTATCTCGGGGTGGGATTAAACGAAAATAGAATGGTAATTAATGGGAGTATACGAAGCCCACAATCTCAAAACGGGACACATTTCGTGAATTTCGAATCGTATTTAATAACAAGAAAAAAAAATTTATAGCTCTTTTAAATCATCACCTTCTAACAAAATAAAAAATTCTTTGCTGAATGAGACGCTCAAATTTGTTAACTCGAAAATTTTGTTTTCAGTAATTTGAAATTGTTTTTTAATCTTTTTAATTGAAATCAAATTAAAATAAAACTTAATTTTTAGTAATTTCAATTCTTTAAATTAAATATCTGTTACGGAATTTAAATTATTTAAGGTCGTTTTAATTAGATTAATGAATTTTATTTAAATCTCTTTAAACTTTAATTATACAAAAATAATTACGTATCAATCTTAATTAGATGTAATAAATCGAATTTAAGAAATATATAATTCAAGTGTGAAAACTTTTAAGAAATGTAAAACAATTTATTTATAATCCAGGATTCTTACAAGCGATTCGGTAACGTAGAGATGTTTTGACATTTAGTAATACGAACAGCTTCTATGCCACGTGCCGCGGTGCTCCCTAAAGTTTACAAAACGCAAGTTTAATAGTAAATTTGTTACACTTGTCTCAGAAGAATAAAGTTGTTTTCATTGACTGCGCAAGTCATAATATTTTTAAAAAAGATGATTAAAGAAGTTAAAACATTGGTAACCATTTATTTTATACACTGCAACGAATGTTTAATGTTATATCTGGAGGGATTCACGATAAAAGTAGAATTGTGGTCTCGAACTTACGACGTTGCGTTCCGCTCTCCGCGGCTTGATCTTTGGGCTATTGGGGCGTACTGTGTTTCTCTTTAATTTCTTCTTTACTATCAAGAGTCCACTGCTGCAAATAGACCTTCCTCAAAGAACGGTGCTCAACAGAATCGACTCCTCGTTATAGAAACGGCTACACTTGATGTTTCTCTGCGTTACACTCATAGAGTCTGCAACGAAGACATCCGCAGCAGAACTACGGTATCCGACATTGACATAAAAGTCAGCGCGCTGAAGTGGCAATGGGCCGGCCACATAGCTTGATGAACTGCCGACGTTGGGGGGAAAATTTAGTCGAGTGGCAACCTCGTTTAGGTAAAAAGTGCGGGATGAACCTACAATACCTCCGTGACCACTACGTTTATTCATTACATTCAACGTACATAGTAATATTGAATAATTTATTGTAATAAATAAATAAGGATATTGTACAAGGATTGATGTTTATAAATCAATGATAGACTTCTATAAGTTGTTGCTATGACTATTTCGATTTATTAGTGTTTAAGGGTGCATAAAAATCTGTAGCAACTTTATGGTTAGTAAGAACTACACTGCGCTACGCTGCTCAATTGTGAAGTGTTACCAATTATTTTCAATTGTATTAAACCTTATTCAAACACAAAATGTCATAGAGTACTATCTAAAGTATCCTGATAGCCGTCACGATAGACGGGTGGATTGCTGATCAAGTGGAATTTGACTCAAGATACCCGTGTTTGATACTACTTCTCCTAGGAAGACAAATGAGATTTATTTTTTTTTTTTCAAAACTTAAGCTTCGACATTAACAAGACGACGAGCCCACCACCTCTAACGTTGCTCCGATGAAATGTGAGTCAAACTACTAAATTGTGTAGAGCTCTGTCTGCGTCAGTATTGTGAAATGAATAATGATAAAAGCTAAATTTATAAAACATGCTTAAAGTTTTAATACGATACATGCAGGATTGGCTTGAATGCGAATAGACTTGGCCCATATAGCTATTCTGCGGCTTTTAAAATTCCCTTACAAGCAACGACACTCTTAGAGTGATTGCCATAAGTTACTGGAACTGGGATCGCCAATCCGCTTGGCAAGCGTAGTGATTACAGACAATCGTCTCTTCCGCGATAGGCCTATCTAAGAGTAAACTACACAAGGCTTTATCTGTGTATGTATTAATAATAATAATAAATACAAACATAGATGAGGACAGCATCCCATATATTGCTCTGAATAATAATACATATTTTGGTCATATCTGTTCATATTTAGCTTAAGCATTTGTATTATGGAATCAGTAACGAAGAAAGTACCACTAATATCCAGACCCGAAAAGTGATTTTCTTTATTGACCCATCCGGGAATCGCACCCGGGACCCTGTAGTCCTGCTACATAAAAAACGTCGTGTACGCGACTCGTCCACGGGGACACGAAAACAAACATCAATGGTGAGAAATCACTCCAACAATAACGCATTGCACTGGGCCACCTAAGTAGGCACACACTTTACATCGGCGTACATGTCAAAACGCACATGAGGCGGCCGGTAACGTCACTTTAACAGTTACTAAATGAATGTCCGTGGAACTCACGGGCAGGGTTGCCAGTTCAAAGCATAAAATATATAGAAATAATACCACCAGAATCTGAGAATCAACCATTAGAACCGAAGATACGTACGAAGAAACAATACGTACATAGATATAGACACCATCACATACATAGCTCTGATCGTAAAGAAATTAGGTAAAACACTTGTGTAATAGAATCGGAAACAATGAAGCTACCACAAACAACCAAACAAACACTAGAAAAAGTGTTTTCTACAAAACATTGACCGTGGAAATCAGAGCTGTCGACACGTTGAAAACTGGCATCTACGCCACTCAACCAGAGTTAGTCGGAGATACAGAGAAAGAAAGCTGCGAAAACATAAGAGGCGAATGGGAAGCAATCCGTTTGAGTTTAATTTGTAGAGTCTTAATTTTGAGTTGTTTCTAATGTTTGATGAACAATTTGTGCATCAATATATTTAAGAGCAGAAGTACTCTGTATGTACGTCCTCCGTGGTTGAATGAGTACACTCCGGTTTTTCATGGTGCCGCCAGCTCAGAGGTTCTCAATTCGAATCCATGATCCGCTTACTTCGGGATCAAAGCGTATGTGTTTATATAGAAAAAAAAACATAGCCATATCCTATCGTCGAGTTTTCCCAGCTATTGGCATTCCCCTACTGGCATTTTAATGTTAATTCGTTTCATTAGTTAGCAACCCTAAACTACTTGTTGGTAGTAAACCCGTGTGGTACACTCGTAAATCGTTTAGCGATTTTGTTGCGTGCTGTGGCTCCACAGCTAGTTTCCTAAACTCCCTGCTTTAAACTATTGGATGCGGATAAAAAATTAAATAAATAAATAATTAATATCTTCACACAATCCCCAATACAGGGGTAGACAGAGGTCTAGTCTAGACAATTAAGTCCCTTCGACCCACTATCCACCGAAGATATTTTCGAGACAAAGTGATGGTGGGTGGTGAGCCCTAACCTTGTTATATATATTCATCTCACTCGTATGTCGATTTACTGAAGTTTCAATTCTACCGTGTGTAAATCGAACACATTTAAATTATTTATATATTTTTGAAGGCAGTCCAATTTTCTTTAGGCGTAACTAACCATTGGTAACTTAAATATGATAAAAAGACAAACAAAATATCTACAATACCTTTCGATTATCTCTCTTCCATCAGAAGGACCTCATAACGAAACTGCAGTCAATTAAAAACTTGCATCCTTAGAAAAGAGAAGTTTCTAATACTAAGTATAAGAGAAGTTTCTAATATAAGAATTCGTTTTGTATTTGATTTAATTTTTATTTTCATTAATAGCCGAGTGGTTGGGTGGTCGGAATCACGAGTCAAGAGACCCGAGTTCGATCCCCAGGTGGCCGGCTCGTACCAAAGGCTTTTTCAAAAACTTATGTACGAATTACATAAGTTGGCTTGGCTTGGATATAAAGACGGCGAAGGGCTCATCACCTGTCACGTTGTCCCGGAAATATCTTCGGTGGAAGGTGAGTCGAAGCGGCTTAATTGTCTAGACTAGTTCTCTGTCTAACCCTGTATTGGGAATTGCGTGAAGCAGATGTAAACATAAAAACACCTCACTGAATAAATTTAGTTCAACGAACAAGGGCACGGACTACTTAAAGAGACCGAAACTGAAAAATGATTACTACGTTATTATTACTAGGTTATGATTTATAATGAATAATTAGATTTATGTTATTGCCTCACGGAAGAAATGAGAAGGAATTATTCATATAACTCATTTCATTGAAGAAATGAAAATAATATCTTCACGCCATTCCCGATACAGGGGTAGACAGAGGTCTAGTCTAGACAATTAAGCTTCCCGGGATCGAACTCGGGTCTCCTGACTCAAAATTCCAATCACCCAACCACTCGGCTATCGTGACTATTGTTATGCTATTTTAATTTCTGGATGACTTACTTTCAACTGGAATGAAATTGAATGACTGACTTACGATCTATCTTAGGCATGAGCTGATGAGACAAGGAGATATATCATTATAACGTGATTTATACATAACTAAGGAGATATTTTTTTTATTTGCCTGCACATTCCATGCCTAAACAGTCAGGATAGCCGAGTGCTTGGGTGATCGAAATTCGAGTCAAGAGGCCTGAGTTCGTTCCCCAGGCTCTTAGTAATGGGTAATACTTTACAAAACTTACGTACGATTTATATAGTTGGCTTGAACAGAGAGACCGCGACAGGCTTATCTGTCATGTTATCTCAAAAAATGTCTACGGTGATAGGTGTTTCGAAAGGACTTAATTGTCTAGACCTCTGTCTATCACAGTAAAGGGAAAAGAGAGACGATATTTGTTTAAACAATAAATTGCATATGTCTCTTGGCCCGAAGAAGAGAACAGAGATGAAAATTAATTTTCGCTAAGTAACGCACGAGTATATTACCAATCATATAAAACCTCTTGTACTCTTTGTATGCTACTTTTGTCTTAACTGGATTCATACGTCTTAATTTTATGACATATCATATTTATTTATATTTACTTATTTATTTTCACATATTTGCCAAACCTGAAATAGCTAGAGGTCCAGTTCTTTAGACCTTCTTTTCACCGAGTCTTTATTGTGGTAGGTGGTACCCTAAATCGAAGAGAACGTATGAAGGGAATAATGAAAGTGGACAGCGAAATAAGTATGTAAGGATCGTAGCAAGTGGAAAGAAATGGTCTCTGCCAACCACTACGGGAAAGAGTGTGATTGTATGTATGTATGTACATGACTGGTGATGATATTATCACTGTCTCAGAGACCAAACGAACGTCTTATAATATACTTACGAAGATAAAAAATCATGTGTGCATATAGACATTCATGACTTGACTGCAAACATTCATATCCATCTCTCAATAATTTATGGACCAAGAGAGATTCAAACCCGCATAGGTAACTTGCAGGGGGAGTCACTAACAAATAAATAATTAATAAATATATACATCCATAGTTAGGGACAACATCACATGTATTGCTCCGATGCCAAAGTATGCAGCTACCACTTGTGCTATGGAAACGGCAACAAGGAAGGCACCACAAACACCCAGACCCGAGAAAATGTAGAAATAGTTGTTTTTCCTACATTGACCCTACCGGAAATCGATACCGGAATTTTAGAAATGACGACGCCTTGAAAACCGGAATGTACACCACTCGTCAGTAATTAATACGACAATTAGGCTATCATCGACTCAAAAAACACAAAACATAGCAACCGTACTTTAAAACTGAAATTCCAATCAAAGCAACGCTCGCCATAAAATTAACGTAAGTATCAAATTGCAACTATATCTATTGCAATAATTGAAATCCTACACAGCTGAAAAAAAAAATTAATAAATGACTCAGCGAATTGAATCGGTACGTGAAATAGGTCCATTGTGCTCTTACAAGACCGAATTAGCTCTGCCTACCTAGCAATGTTCGCGATAAACCTCCCCACCTTTCCCTAGCGAAACTCACGGACCCCCTCTTTAAGATCGGATTTCGGTTGGAGGCGATATGGAGCGAGTTGACGTCTGTGCGCATATGTGAAAAAATATACCTAGTACAGGGGCCACCCACGAACACTGCACACGTTAATAATTGCACAAAACAAGCACGTGTACACAACAGCCCAACACAAAGTCACTACAATATAGCTTTTAGAAATTCAATACATGTTTGGCAACGTAATATTTAATGTTGCGAAGAAAATATTTTACGTGTTTAATAATATTAATATATTGTACATTAAATATTATTTGTCTCTTAGTGGAACTTCATTGGTTAATAAATTTAAAGTTCACTTTTAATTATTCCACAATTTATTTTTATTTTAATAACTGTCCGGTTTATCTATAAGCGTGAAATTAATTTTTAACCTCACTTTTAATAATTCTCGTTAAATGTGAATTTTAATTTATTTAATAATAATTAAATCTTTTCTCGACCAACATTGTATCATAATGGTTGTCAGTAACAAACACAGATAAATCTTAGTGAATTAATAATTTAAGTCAATTTAATTTAATTAATACAGATACATCCTTCGGCACATGTAACATGCAGCAATGGTTTATATAGCGACAGTCGAATCCGCTCGAAAACAGTCATAACTCCACTTACATCTAGCCTATTAATATTTTGATTTTAATTATTTATTCATCAATATTTGAATACTTATTTTGTAAATAGATAGTGGCAACATCACGAATATTAATTCAATCCCAAAGTAGCTAAAGCTAAAAATAAGTGCTAAGAGACCTTAAGACGTCATTATTTATCTCTGTATGTATCTATATATATCTTCTCAAAAAATAAATGTCTATTCTATTGTATTGTATTGTTTACACACTTAATGCCTGGTGACAATCTCTACGATTAAAAATTTGTAATGGTGAAAATGGTGAATACACACACACACACATACAAAACGTGTGTGTGTGTGTGTCCAATACAGGGGTAGACAGAGGTCTAGTCTAGACAATTAAAGATTTAGAAAATTAACGATAAGAACCGCTCATAGGTTTTGAAATAAACCATTGGTACGTGCTTGCCACCTGGGGATCGAACTCGGGTGTCTCGACTCGATACTACCGACTACTCGTCGGTAGACGGTGGTCTAGAAAGTTTAGTCTTTCGGTCCAACTTTCATCGAAGACATTTTTTGTGACAACGTGACTGGTGGCTTGTCGTCTTTATGCACAAGCCAACGATACAAATCATACCCAAATTCCAATCACCCCGAACTACAATCACGCAAACACTCTGCTACCACGACTCCTAAAAAATTATATAAAAAACATCTCCTTAATTAAAATAATATTGACAATACTATAGTAATATGTTTTCAGTTGTCCTATCAGACAATAAACATGTTTGTTTTCGATTTATATAAGTCTCGTTGAAAACAAAGTACCTTAATCATTGTAGGTCTACTGGCATATAACGAGGTCACCCACGAGTACATGGATGTGTGTACAACTGAATCCTGAACCTTGCACTCGCCTTGACTTGTTGCCACAGTCGCGGAAATTAACTGAGAAATTACACATCACTATAGTATTTATAGCATCGTTATTCATAACAAACAAGCTTAAACAACACTTTTAAACTCTCAATAAATTATTCCAATTTATAATTCAGTAGCTACCCCGGTAGACCAATTCCTGACTTGGAATTGATAAAAACTATCCTATACATGCAAGTTGAACATTTAAAAAACGTGAAAATCGGTTAGTTACAGTTCATCCTGTGCAACAACGTGACACAAAAATATATATATGAAAGATAATTCTTTATTTAGTAATTTACTTTTTTTCTTCTTAGTTTTTAGCTGTTCTAACTGTTGTACCTTTCACGAAAGCACAGAAAAACAGCTCAGCTACTCAGCTGCGGTATAATGCTGATAGGATGTCTTTTTGTTGGTATATTATCATACCAATGTTGGCTACGAAGTACCGATTTTCCTTTGTCTTTGTCTCGTTTGTGTTTTTGTCTTATGTCGTTGTGCTGTAGTATCGAACAACTCATAAACATTTCATCTCTTTCCAAAGTGGCTGTCTACAAATATCTTCTGTTGGGTTTATTTTGGAGGTATTAAGCTAGTTTTCTTCTACTTTAAGGCCTGTCAAATTCCACTGCTGAGGCACCAACTGCATGTTCAACCACCTGCATCGGTCGATTTTTCGCGACATTGCAATATTGCGTTTTTTTTATAGAAAAGGGAGGCAAACGAGCAAGCGGCTCACGTGATGGTAAGTTATTACCGCCGCCCATGAACATCCGCAATACCAGAGGCATAGCAGATGCGTTGCCGGCCTTAGAGTGCCCCCCCCCAGAATTGGGGGAGGGGGTGTGTGGGCCTCCGGTTACCTGCACTCACCAGACGAAACGCAGAAGTTTGTAAGACTTCTACTTCACGCCGGTAGTCTGTGAGGTCGTGGTACTTCCCCGGTCGAGCCGGCCCATTCGTGCAACAACAAAAGCTGATGCGTGGCTCTACCACTGTTAAAAAAACTTACATAAAAAGTAACATAATATCTGCTACAAGGCAAGGAAGTTAGAATCCTCTGACACTGACTGATGTCTAGACATTTAAGTCCTTTCGACCCCCTTCCACCGAAGACATTTATTTAGACCACGTGACAGATGGTGAGCCCGTCGCTGTCTACATGTCCAAACCGACGATATAAATCGTTAATTAATTATTGCAAAACCACTCGGTACGAGCCGACTTAGGGATCGAACTCGGGTCTCTTGACTCGATTTCCGATCTGTTTCTGCCTTAAATCAATGAAACAACTATAGTGTTCCGGTTTGTGGAATAAAGAGAGCCAGAGTAATCACAATCCGATTATTTCCGAAAAAAAGCCTAAGCCTTGCAAGGTGTTAGTACACAGGCTTTTCATGAGTACGTTCGCTCCACCGTAGACCTGATCTATGCCTCAAAAATGAGGCTACGGGGCATTTCACTTGATCCTTGGCGGTACGGATCACTAACCTTCTTCTTTTGAAATGGTTAGCAGTTGTCATGACACACATGGCTGCAGTGGCCAGATACCTTCAGGTGTACTGTTGGCTTTTTTTTCGTATTACCTTATTTTCTTTAATAGTCGAATAGTGGGCCCGAAATGTGACATTATTAAAAAATCTCAGTAACTGTTTCCCATCACTGATCTCTTTAATTTTGTTCTGGCAATATTCCAGATTTTTATCCTGCTATCAATCGATGACAATTAATAGCTTCCAATCCATAGTTGCATTCCGAACGGATCCTATGACCCTTCGTTAGCGCTATTAACTACCGCAAGACCTTTAGTCGATGAGAGAACTCAAAGATATTACCACCAAAACCAGGAAGCCTCTCCTTAGTCGCTTCGGGTAGCCACGAATGGATGCGTTAAAACCTCATAGACGCCAAACAATTCTCTCAACGTAATTCTCACTACAAGGTCATACAAGTGTTCGAAAGAAAATTCACAAAGCATTGCATATTGTAGCGACATTTACAAAAAATGCTTAGCAAGCTTTAATTACAGCAATCTTCGTACGGTTTCGTCACAAATAATATTAAATTAGCATAAATTTTATTACTATCACGATTTCCCCGATCGGGGTCAAATGTTGAAACATTGACTTTATTTCTGTTCTGCTGTGATAAATTATATTACGTTTGTGAGTATTACTTAGGCTCAGTTTTATTGATGTGATTTGTAGGTCAAATACTACGCGTAAGGAAATATCCTCTACAAATGAAGAGAACAAAAGGATTTTGCTATAGTTCACTGCAGGACATTAGCCTATCCCTTAAGGACGAAATACTGTAATTGCCATGCTTGACAAGCAGATCGGCGATCACAATACCAGACACCTCGCTCCGTAGACGCTGCTGCCTGTTACCGTTCTACCTATTTTGGTCTTGTATATTGGAGATGGCTTGTTAACACAAGGCTTTTCGCTTAGGCGTCTCATACGACAACCAAACGAAGAAAGGAGATAGCACTATTCTTACGCCGATACTTTATCGTGTTGTTTACTGTATCACGGTATTTGTAAACAAACGTGAAATCATTAAACAAATCCAAAAATATACGTCTCAATGAAAGTTTTATTGTAAGTAAACTTTTAAAAATAGAACAGTGTATTTTAAAAATAAACTGGCCGTGATTTTATTTTTAAAATACAAAACAAAATATTTCGCGGCAATCCGCCGTTTTTATATGTTATTTAGATATGTGATGGTTTGCGTAATACTTGAATGGACCGAACAGAAGAGATGCCAGGGCTCCATTCCCGATAATGGCAGTAACAAATATAACAAACAACGATTTTAAGTACTAATTTCGCTACACGTACATCAACACTTTTGTGGTTTTTTTTTTTATAAACATTTATGGCAATAGTTACCGTTAATTCGTGGGCCTATCAAAATTGTTTGTATACGTATTTATTTATGTAAATATATTATACTATTGAATTGGTTACTAAGACGATAGGCTCATCACCAGTCACGATTTCCCAAATAAGCTTCGGTGAGAAGCAAGTCAAAAGAACTCCTTTATATAGACCCCCACCTACCCAGTATTAGGAAATTGCGTAAAGACATAACAGAATACAATCAAATTAGTATAAATAGTTTTATCTTAGTAGTTTTATTTAGACTGGGGCCCATGTTTATAAACTTGTGTCACATGCTTATTCAAATTATGCAATACACATAACATTTCATGTAAACAACTGCCTAGGTTAACAAGCTTCGTTTTACGTCAATAGATGGCGCCTATTTATTTTGTTTTTTTTTCTAATAGTGACATAATTTTTTTTTTGATCCCACCTAACATGATCATAATTATTAATATTTTCCAAGTCGTTACACTGCTAACGAGACTGAATAAATTTACAAGCGTATAAATTGTGTTATCTTGTTATATTTCTTTCTTTCTTATTATTAGCTACTGGCTACGCTACTTAGAATCGCCGGCGTGCAAATCTTCTATCGTCATCATTCTGCATCCAAATTGGTTCAGCGATTAATTCGCCGTTCCCTAAATATCAATATGGTATTAAGTATAAAATAATGCCCTGGTTTAAACTTAATAACCCATTTTCTTCCGGCGTGTTCCATTAAAGGCGACATAGGTAAAAGCCTTGACGATATCAATGACTAACGACAGATGACGTTGGCCAAGCATGGTAATTATGGCAAAGCCTCCTTACTAGAGAGGCCTAACTGCCAGAAATGGACTTTGACAAATCGTTAAGTGTGTTCAAAATTTAATGTTTTTAAAAACAATAACTAAAAATTGTCAAAATTTTAAAATCAATCGATTAGACTCCTGTAACGGTTCGTGAGACGGACGAGCGACATTGAAACTACATATAAGTACACGTAAAGACATACAAATTGTACAACTAACTCCAGTAGTCGTCACACAGCACACTCTGAAAAATTTAATACTTAACACATTTGTCACAACGCCGGTCGAATTACATCGAGAGTTATTCGAACCGTCCGCGTCCCGCGTGCCGTACCAGCTGATGGGCCAGGGTTGGCGACACATTTTTTTTATTCAAACAAAATAATAAACACGTTACCAGGACAACATCACATACATTGCTCTGATCCCAAAATAAGTAGCTAAAGCTTGCGTGTGATAGAATCGGAAACAACGAAGATACCTATAAACACCCAGACCCGAGACATGAAAGAAAAAATGATTCTATGTATTGACCCGTCTGAGAATCGAACACGTGACTATGGAGCCGACGACAAAGCGAAAACCGTTGTGAACGCCTCTTAATCGTTTTGTACGTCGTCAATATTAATGTAGTATGTGGTATTAATACATGAGAATGAATACTGCTGTAGGTTTTTTCGACTCACTTTTCACTAAGCCTTCAATTTCATGGAAAACTTTACGTTACATAAAAATATTCATTGCCGGATACAAACCCGCAACCTTTAGCATAGAGGGCGGGGTCGCTATCAACTAAGCCATCACGTCGTTTAAACTATGCCTGTGCCTTAATATTTGATTATAATCAAATATGTTGGTGTTGTAAAGTTAAAATAAAGATTTTAGAGTCTAATACTGCGATCGCCAATCTGCTTGCCAAGTGTAACGAGTACAGTAAAACGTCATATACGGGAAAGGTCTCAATCCTCCATTGAATTTTACAAGTCGTTATATATATATATATATATATATATATATATATATATATATATATATATATATATATATATATATATATATATATATATATATATATATATATATATATATATATATATATATATATATATATATATATATATATATATATATATATATATATATATATATATATATATATATATATATATATATATATATATATATATATATATATATATATATATATATATATATATATATATATATATATATATACCATACACCATAAAATAAGTCTCATGTCTTGAACCCAAGTCGACGAAAAAATAATACAGCGTAATAAAAAAAAGCATGACTGGATTTACATTATCAAATAGTTACAACGTAGGTAACCCTAATACTGCATAACTGACCGGCCACAGCTATTAAACAAATGCAATAATACGACTTGTAAAAAAGTATTTGATTTTTTTTTAAAAACTCCAAGTGCCAGTATTTCATCAAAATCACTTCGGGAGTTCGATGTTCTATAGGTCCGTTGTTTTTTTTTTCAGCTTATTTGTCAAAAGTATGAATTTGACGTTGAAGTAATTTTTTACTTTTAATTTAGTGACTATGTTTATTAATTTACGAATTTTTAAGATGGTAACCCGTTACCCTGGTAAGTAGTGACCGCGCCTAAGCTAATGATTGTGGGTTCGAATCTCACTAGACGAAAATATTTCCAGCTGGCTGATTTCTGACGTATTGTCCTGTGATGTTCGAGTAGTAAAGTAAGTAAGTAGGTCGAAAAGACTTCATTATACAGACCTTTGTTTACTCTACAAAGGGAAATTGTGTTAACTTACAAAATAAAAGTGAAATATGTAATGAACGATAAAATTTTATCAGTACGGAAATGGAAGCTAGTATTATAGAGTCTTGTATCTAGACTTGTCCTTAGCTGATTACGGAAAATATTGCTTCCTAGCACGTGTAACGGAATTTCCATTCGTATCATTCGCAAACTCAACCTAGGGCTGAGATTTGAAAATTGGGTGAAAAATTTCATCTTCATCTGTACAGTTTATCAAAAAGTCCAATGCAGGAGTTACGCATGTGGAGGTATAGCCCTAATCTCTACGTTTTTCATGCGAATTGGCGATCACAGTACCAAAGAACTCGCAACGTAGACGCTACGGTCCGTTACCGGTCTGCTTTGTCATAAATAAAAAATAGACCTCTGGTCTAGAAAATTTAGTCCTTTCTGTCCAACTCTGACCGTAGACATTTTTGGGACAACATGACATGTGGTGAGCCCGTCGCCGTCTTTATGTCCAAGTCAACGATGTACTTCGTACATAACTTTTTGAAAAACCCATTGATTCGAGCCTGCCATTTGTTTGTTATGTTCTGGTATTTTTTGATACGGTTATTATCCCGACATATGTTTGTACCCTTTGCATTTTAAAGAGTTCTGTCAGAGAACAAAGAAGGTGGCAAAATTCTTAAGCCGACATCAAACTCCAAATCAAAGAAAAAAAGAAAGTACTAATTAATGTTTGTCAGTGTGTGTTCTTGATATACCACACGTTCACAAGGCAACAGCAGTAAAAGCGTGATTGGTATTTCATCATGTTTTTTTTTATAAAACAGACATAGTTGTAAACGGCCAGATATCTGTTGACAATCTGTTGTTCGTCCGACGATGAACTTGTGTCAGGGACGAGAGATAAGACTTGGCTCGGTGTTTAATTACATTGATTTTCTTTAATATGCCACTGATATGCAATAATTAACATGAAGGTGCATATTATTCTTTAATATAAAATATAATTAACTTAAGAGTACTGCTCCTAATTATTTATTTTTTAAATATAAAAGAATGTGAAAGGACATTACATTTCACAGTAAGTAAGAACACCAAACAAACCTATCTCTTATGTAATGAAATTTTAACTCTGACGTTTACAATTATTTTTATGTTTTCTCGAACATTCGATATTGCAACGTGAGTTCTATCTACAAAATACGCATCGGATCAACTCAATATTTATTTTTTCTGTTATGCACTTTAAAAACTGTAAAGGTACAAAGACGGACTTTTCCTGATTATCCTCTCCCTTACGTATGTAGGGTTTGTGATAATCTCCACATTTGTCAAGTGGATTGGTGATAATAGAACGAAACACCTCGCAACCTGAAGTGCAACCACACCTACGGAGTTTCGCCCAATTCTTCTCGGTGAGAGGAATCTCATGGAGAAACGGATGTAGATGTAAAAAGTAGTGGTTTTTAAAAGATGAAATTTATGTTCCAATGTTGAAAAATATACTAGTTTTCTTTGTTGGAGAATACTTTTTTAATTTAAAATAAATTAATTTAAAAAGTTACGATAGCCGAGTGGCTGGGTGGTCAGAACAAAAGTAAGCAGCTAAAGCACTTGTGTTATGGAATCAGTAACAACGAAAGTACCACTAAAACCTAGATACGAAAAATGTAGAAAAAGTGTTTTCTATAGTGACCCGACCGGGAATCAAACCCGGGACCAGGCCGGCGACACCATGAAAAGCGGTGTGTACGCTACTTGTCCGCTAAAACTACTTAACATCGATTTCTTTTAAGTGTACGTTTGACAGTTGGCGTATTTTTTAATAAATTATTAAGGTTTCAAAAAATCTTAATTTTTATTGTTTACATCACTACGAAATGAATATTCATAGCTAAGGCAGAACAAGATTTATTGGGCGAGCTAGTTAGATATATGTAGTTATTCTATGACAGAGCGAAATAATCTTTGTTCCAGTAAGAAAGTTAGTCTGTGTTGATCGATACTTTGTTTTAAAAAGTTTAAATATTACTGATTAAAAAAATACCTAAATCCCCGCGAAAGTCAAACAAACAAGGTCGGTGATGTAACTCGCAATGACGAAGATGTGATAGCAAAGTTCAGTAATGCGATATCGTGTGCGATTGGACAATAAATATATCGGGAATGATTTGTTTTTTAACTTTTATATTATATTTATATTTTATTAATTCGATAGTAATTAATTTTTTCCAATACTTCATTTACAGAAAAATAATTATGTTTATATTTAATTATAATTATTTTTATACATATCTACATAATCACGATAGCGAGTGGAAATGTGCGGTGATCAGAATTTGAGTCAAAAGACCCGAGAACGATCCGGGATAGGGTTGTACCAATGGGTTTTTTGTAATCTTATGTACCATTTGGTTAGAAATTGGGACTGGATGATTGATTGGACTGGGATTGGATTGAGAGCTGTCACGTGCACTCAAATATGCTTCGCTGATAGGTGGTTCGGAATGACTAAACTATCTAGACCTCCGTCTTCACCATTAATGAGAAAATAAGTGATAAATAAGATATTAATAAATAAAAAATCTGTCGAATTAACGATTAGAAACATCAATTTTTTTCTAAGTAGTTGATTGATGGAATTTTTTAAGATTTATTTCTTCTTTCTTTCTTTCTCATATTCATCACATAGATGTTTGCCCCTAGCTTAATCCGAGCACGCAACCCTTAGCTTCGAAAGTAAGGGCACAATAAAATAATAAAATATTGTAAGCACAGATGGTAAATTGGAACAATAGTTTGCACATAACTATGCTTCAATTCATCAGGATTTTTTCCACTTATACAGAAACACACTTAAACTTTATGGTATACGGTATTAAATAAAATTTTTACAGGTCCGAGGCGAATGACCATACCCGTAACCCTGCCGGTCTCACCGTTCCCTGTAAATAATTTTTATTTTCGCGCCATTCGCAATATTTCATTTCTTCGACGTCACCATTTGCTTTTTTATCGCTTATGGTTTATTGTTTAAACACTTATTTGTCGCGTGCAAAGTTTTATATGAAGCGCAGTTGTTTCATATTTTACTCGGTCTGCGTTCAATTTAATGATAAATTAATTGATGTGATTTAATAAATACGTATATAGGGACAACATAAAGTGCATTGCTCTGATCCCAAGGTAATTAGTTAAAGCGCTTTTGTTATTGATTCTTCACGCCATTCCCAATGCTGAGGTAGGCAGACAATTAAGTCCTTTCGACCGACTTCCACGGAAGAGATTTTGCAGGTGATGAGCCTGTCGCCGTTTTATATGTTTAATGCCGATAGTGTAAATTGTACATAAGTTTTGAAGAAACGCAGCCTGCCATCTGGGGATGGAACTGGGGTCTCTAGAATCGAATTCCGATCACCCAACCATTTGGCTATCGTGAATAAATTAAATCAATTCATTTGGAACTACACTTCTTTACAGCCTATCCAAGGTCACTGTGGGGACTTTTGGACAATGTTGTTCTACACCTCGTATATTTCTACGAGTTTTTTTTGTTTCCCTAATGTACCGCTTTGTACTTTATTACTTGTAAATATTTATGTAAACAGTGTACGAAAATTCATAAACATCTCTTTTTCTTCTTTCTCTTAATTATGGCCTCTCTTTCCAGAATTCTGCCAATATCAATTCTGCCATGGGAGTGACAACTAGTAATATAAGTCGATATTCTAAGTAGTTACTTTTGGGATGAGAACTATCGTCAAGATTTGTCTCGTGCGTTATTAGAACCCGTAATCCCCATCGAAATTACTATATCTACTCACTGATAGGCTATCGGGTCGTCATAGTAGCGTCTAT
The DNA here is from genome assembly GCA_029286605.1 of Sericinus montela. Lineage (NCBI taxonomy): Eukaryota > Metazoa > Arthropoda > Insecta > Lepidoptera > Papilionidae > Sericinus > Sericinus montela. The sequence continues at coordinate 1,335,777 of JAGSMR010000066.1, read as the reverse complement.
TCAGTAATAAATTTTAAATAAATTCCTGAAAGCGCAGATCAATCGAGAGCAACATTATATGAAATGGTAGGTATTGTTTTTTATATGGCAAGTAGATGTACGCGTTTATACTGCGCCATATACGTACTGTCGTAAATCGTAAGTAACAAAGGAGCACTGACTCACCGTAGGGTGTATGTGTGGGTGCGAATACATCTGGATTCTGCGCGTGTCCGTCGTGTACGTGGTGGGGAAGCTCGTTCATCTCGAAGGTGCTGTTCTCGAGGCCAGGATTCAAACGCGGGACGTCCCCCTCGCATCTCCGATGGAGCGTGCCTCCATCGGTACTTCGGGCCACTGTTGACAACCAGAGATTAATTTTGTTTTTTTCTCGCGCACGGATTTCCACAATACGTATGTAACACGGGGCAAGTCAGAGGTTGCAATAGTGACCTATATTGTAACCTCTAGGTAGACAATTTAGTCCTTTCAAACAATATTTCACCGCACTACATGACTTGTGGTGCCAATCGTGTGTGGGTCAAAGACATCAATACAAATCCTACGTAAGCTTTAAAATAAATACTTTGGTACAAGCCAAGAGGCCTTAATTAGATCAAGGTGGTGATCTAACTCCGGTCTCTTTATTCAAATTCCGAATGCCCAACTATTTGACTAACGTAACATTCTATTGTATTAAAATTGAAAAAAAAAATATGTCACATAATTTACAACCTCTTTTTACCTGCAGTGTGTCGTAAGAGGCGACTAAGGACAGATGGCGGGATTTCCATCTCGAAAAATACCAGACCGGAATTCAGCAGAATGGGCAGCAATGTCTAAAGTGCTAGGTTACTAGAGCTGCAATAGCCAATCTGCTTGTCAAATGAGGCTATCAAACCTCCTTACGAGAGTTGCTGGCCGTTTTGTTACTACAACCCAATAATTATTTTTAAAAATTATAGTTATTTATGTTTTTATTTAATATTTTATATTACAATTTAATTTTGGTTGTAGAAATAAATAAACATCTCTCTTTCTTCCATTCTTATGAAGACTTATGTACTGAAGTTCACTTTCACAGGGCTTTTGTATGTATACACTTTTATATATGTGTGTATATTCTTATTCTTATCGTATTCTTGGAATTAAATCTATCTGTCTATCAATCTACGTATAAATTTAATATGAATAAGTTTCAACTGCCACATTTACGACGTAGACACTTAAGACTGATTCGACCTATTTGGCAGATACTGTCAAGACATGATTTGCTTGAAATAATGTTTTTTGAAAATCTATGAAAAATTCAAAAATTCGTAAAACCCTTTGACCTATTTCCAATACTGGGCTAGACACAGGTCCTGCTGATTAAGTAATTTTGAATCACCTTTCACCGAAGATATTTTTGGGATATTTACGTGACAGGTGGTATGCCTGTCGTCGTATGTAAAAACCTGAAAAGGCTTTTATGATACCTCATAACACTTTATCCCTCGTTTAGAAATTCGTTAAACCACTGTTTCTATGTTATCTCTGATCCTGTTCATGTGTTTGGTCTCGGATAAATGGACACACTCAGATAAAGAAAAAACTTGGAGAACATATCGTATTAAATTAATTCTATACGCTGTTATACGTGACTACTGTTTTTTTTATATTCACGCAATTCCTCATATTGAATTAGAAAGAGGCCTAGACATTGAAGTCTTCAACTTATTGCCTATCGCCGCCTATGTAAAGTATAATTCTACTTTATCTGTAAAAAAAAATTATATAGATTTTTTATACATAAATGAAACTTAAAACAAAAAATCATTATTTATAAAAAAATTAGTACATCATCCACTGACACCAAGCAAGTTAGTCACTCAGGTTTTTATTATTTATTAAGAGGTTTACTATTCAGTCAACTTTTAGGATCTTTCCATGATTTTCTATTCTAAAAAGTAAATGGTAAAAGTAACGGTAAAAGTGAAAATGGGCTATAATATCCTTTCACAAAGTCTCCATACCATATTTTGTCGTCCCTCATTGAAATGGCCATATATCGTTCAAATACAAGAATATAAGAAATGTTCCCTTAATTTTTAGGTACGTGGCAATTTTTAAGATTACCTATGAAAAAGGAGAGAGGCAGGAATTGAGTTAGAATTGCAGCTAAAAAACATAATTAAAAATTAAATAATTTTTAATTAAGTTTAGTCAATACCCTGATGATGCCGTAATGCGAAACCGGTCGGTTAATTAATATATAATTAAATAAAGTGAATTGTGTACGAGTGTTCAACAATGAATTTTAATTAAAAAATTAAACTTTATTTTTGTTACATTTTTATATATTTTAAAAGTACGTAAGATATTTATTTTTTGTACAAATTTTCTACAACACATTAAATCAACACAAAAAATCTCAAGAGATATTTCATCAGCGAGTGTAGGGTATATGGGCGCTACTAAGTTTTTCTTTTTTTAACATGTAAGAACACTGGAAAATATTTAAAATTTCAGAATATCCCCGTTACCACTCCGACTAAGCTTTTAATAATATTTGAAGAGGTAGACGACAGTAGTGGAAATATCTTGAACCTGCTAATAGGCAAACTGCATATTTACCGAAATTTTGTTACAGAAGCGTACGCACCACCCCATGAACGAGTTACTTACTCTATGGAGTCTAGTAACTGGCGTTACAAGCGTGTCTTTGTTCCTGGTATTAACATTGTGTATATTCTTTTAAGTTGTTAATGTTTTTATGTACTTACAATTCATTCAAAAAGATAAAAAGATAAATATGCTAAATAATAATAAATATATAAATAAATATCTTCACGCAATTCCCAATACAGGGGTAGACAGAGGTCTAGTCTAGACAATTAAGTCCCTTGGCCCACCATCCACTGAAGATATTTTAGGGACAACGTGACAGGTGGTGAGCCCGTCGCCGTCTTTATGCCCAAGCCAACGATATTATTTGTACATAAGTTTTTGGAAAACGCATTAGTACGAGCCTGCCACCTGGGGATCGAACTCGGATCTCTTGACTCATAATTCCGACCACCCAACCACTCGGCTATCGTGACTTTCGTCGAAGGGAAAGTAAAACCAGGTTTAGTAAAACAAGGCGCTAGGAATGAAGTTAAAGTATTCCGAGAGAATTATGATATAATACGCAGGTGATGTAAAGATAGCGACGGGTTCACTGCCATTCATGTTATCCCAAAAAATGCTTAAAAGATGGATCTAAAGGACCTAATTTTCTAGAACTCTGTCTTCCCCAGTATTGGGACTAGTGTGAAGTTATGTCACTGATAAAAAATAAGTACAAGAACTAAATAAATATCTTCACGCATGTTCCCAATACTGAGGTTGACAGAGGTCTAAACATTTTGTCCTTTCGACCCACCTTCACTTCAGCCCATTTGGGACATCGCGACAGGTGGTGAGCCTATTACCGTCTCAGTGTCCAAGCCGGTACAGTAAACTAAAAACAATATTTAAATAGATAAATATTCATATATACCTATAAACATTCATTATTTGAATACAAACATTCATATTCATTACACAAATGTTTGCACCCAGCGGGATTCGAACCCGCAGTCCTTAGCGTCGAATGCAGGGCCAACACAGTAGGGTGGAGAGCCTAGGTTTAAGTGATCATTTTTATATCGAGAAAATGTAACATGGAGATAACTTAAAATTTACTTTAAGAACTTCATCATTGCCAGAGAAAAAATAAAATAAAATAAATATCTTCCCGCCATACCCGATACAGAGGTAGACAGAGGTCAAGACAATTAAATCGTTTCGACTCACCTTCCACCGAAGATAATTATGGGACAACGACACAGGTGGGGAGCCCGTCACCGTCTCTATGGCCAAGCCGACGATATAATTCGTACATAAGTTTTTTAAAAAACCGATTAGTACGAGCCTGCCATCTGAGGATCGAACTAGGATCTCTTGACTCGAAATTCTCACCACCCTACCACTTCGCTTTCGTGACTAACGACAGAGGAAATGTTTTATTTTCTTTGATTTACGTAAAATTATATTCCTATTTCATTTTGTTTTCGTATTATTTTAAAATATTTTCACCACCTAGTACCTTTTTAAAGTCTATAAGGGTATCCAAAGAATTTCAGCTGGAAAAAATCTAATCAAAACAAATCTCTCCAAGTAACTGATTCAAAATTGTCTGCTATGTAAAAGTTAAAAACTCTCCTTACTAACTGCACAACCGTAATTATTAAGTAGTTTAGTAAGTTATCGTATTATTAATTGCTCGAAGAGGGCAGGGTCAGAAGTACGGATACCTAGACGTGCGTGTACCAAGAAAGTTAATATCGATAGCCGAGTGATTGGGTAGTCGTCATTTCGAATCAAGAGACCGATTTCGATCCCCAGGTGGCAGGCTCGTGCCAATGGGATTTTCAAAAACTTATGTACGAATTATATCGTTGGCTTTGACATGAAGACGGCGACGGGCTAGGCTCACCACCTGCCACGTTGTCCCGAAAATATCTTAGGTGGAAAGTGGGTCAAAGGGACTTATTGTCTAGACTAGACCTAGGGGTAAACTGTACCCTTGTATTGAGAATTCCCAATATAAATAATATAAAAAAATTTCTTCACGCAATTGCGTGAAGATATTTTATATTTTTTTTGTACTTTTTTCTACATTTATTTTTTATTTTTATTCATTTATTATGGATATGAGAGAAGCGAAAGAGGTATGCGAGGATGGTGACACTTGGCGATCTGTTCCCTCTGCCTCTATCCGGCTATCTCTACCCGGTCAGAGACTACGCGTGAAGATACGGTAAATAAATAATAAATAAATCAATTCACACTTAACTCATTCCACAATTTAATTATTTTACATTAAATACCTGACCGGTTTCGTCTTTATGACATTATCAAAAATTTAATCCAAAAACCACAGTTATAATAAATACATATATCCGATCCCAAAGTAAGCGCTTAAGCACGTGTAGTATGGAATCAGAAACTATGAAGGTGCCACAAACGCCCAGACTCGAGAAAATGTAGAAAAAGTGTTTCCTACTGGCCGGGAATCGAACCGAGGACCACTAAGATTGCGACAGCGTGAAAACCGGTGCGTATGCCACTCGTCCACGGAGGTCATCAATAAACGAGATTGAAAACCCAATAATAAAAACACATCATTGGGTTTTCAATCTGAATTCTTTGTCAATCTCTAATAATGCCTTAAATGTAAACCGGTATTTAAAATAAAATAATTAAATCATGGAAAGAGTAAAAGTTAATTTGTATTTATTTAACAATAAAGTCCACCAAGTTATAACAATCTGGAATATTCAACTTAATACTTAATAAATAAATGTAAATCGGAATATTTACCATCTATGAAGAACTCTTGTCTATATTTGGCCGATCGTTGTTAATTTTCCTATATATTCTGGATGTTTTTTTAAAAATACAGAGTCACTAGTACGTGGCTGCAAAAGTCTACAAGTAGTCGATGAACTTGAAGTTTTAACAAGTCTTTAAATTTTGAACCAGAAATGTTCGTAAATACAATTAATCTCGTAGTCCCCTAGTAGTAACTATTCTCGTAGTTAATACAACATTAAAGAGACCTAATTTGTTTTATAGATTGCTCTTGTAACTGTTATTGTTTGTTGACAAATAATATTCTTTATGGTGTTATCATTAACGATTAAAATTTTTACTAATTTTTAAAACAGAATACGCCATAGTAGGTGGTAGGTTTTAGCTAATATTACAATTTTTGTAATGTTCTAATTATTGTAACTACAATAGTAACTAACTATTAAATTTAATTTTGTAAGCATAATACAAAATATTGGTATCGTATCGTATTCGAAAGCTATGAATATTTTACTGTTCAATAATAGTGCATAAATAGGCTCATAAAATATTTAAAGTGCAGTTACAAGCGTATAAGTGTTTACGACTACTACTCACCCATATTTTTATTAATTTAATGTGCAGTAAATGAAATTATTCTACTTCAGAATAATTGAATTTGCTTACTTCAGTTTGTTAATGTAAAAGATCGGCATTTGAGTAAATAAATATTCTCAAACATTGTAATAATAATCACAAAAGTTTATAAATCTCACACGTTAACTAGTTATATATCAAAACGCAGTCCGATATAAACGTAAAATAATTTCATGAGAATTATTAAATGTACGATTTTTAATTAATGTTTTTTTTCTTTTCTTTTTATTAAATCACGCGCGATGGGCGGGCGGCGGTTTTCGCGTGTCGCCGTTTACAGCGCGAGCGGCCCGTAATACGAGTGACGTGCGTCGAGAGCTAACTACGAACTGATTCGTAACTCACCACTCGTTCAGCCAACACGTCAGAAGCTCGACGCTACTGCGTAGGCGATGTGCTCACGGCCGCGCGGCTGAATGCACTCGCGGCTTTTCGCAGTGTTATTGAAAAAAAAAAAAGAATTGCGTTCGGAAACCATACACAGCGCACCTGCTCGTGTTTGTTAGCTCTTGTAACGTATTGTGTGTATTATGTGACTGATGCATAATCTTGCTAAGATTTTCATTAAGTGGAGGAAAAAAAAATTATGCGTTTTCTCTATGTGGGGAAAACGCAATCGTTGCGTTATGGGAACGCGTGGGGAAGAGCGCAGCGCCATTGGCGGAGCTAAACCGCCCAAAGCCAATGGCGCGCGTAGGAGGAGTCGCGTAGTAATCACTACGAAATTTGGCGAGACAGGTCGCCTCCCTTATTTTCTTCTTTTACGTCATTTAACAGGAATAGGCTTCGTTTTAATATAGATTATAACCCTTCCGCACGCCTTCTATTTCCATCTGCGCAATTATTTTACCACAACATTTTGTGCTGATATGAAACATTAAATAGATAAGACACGATAGGCGAGTGGTTGGGTGGTCGAAATTTCGAGTCATGAGACCCGAGTTTGATCGCCAGGTGGCAGGCTCGTACCAATGGGTTTTTCAAAAAAAAAAACTTATGTACGAATTTAATCGTTGGCTTGGACACAAAGACGACGACGGGCTCACCACCTGTCACGTTGTCCAGAAAATATCTTCGGTGGAAGGTGGGTCGAAGGGGTTTGAATTGCTCTACCCCTGTATTTGGAATTGCGTGAAGATATTTATTTATTAAATATTTAGATAAAACGTATATGTCCAACAGCAAGAAAAGGATTCCTCCATTTCTAAGCTAAATTGTGTCGGCTAGCCTACCCTAATGCAATATCTTTAAAACTCATCGGAACGGCAGAGGTCGCGGGTTCGAATCCCGTCCGTGTCAATATTTTTTAAACTTACATACATGTCATAGCATAAAACGTATAACGGAGCTCATATATATATTTAAATAATGGCTTTTATTAGCAAGATTTAGACTAGGTTATTTCAATTTTTCGAGATTCGTAGCTACCCATAGATAGTAGAAAAATAAAAGTTTTTTTTCGTGTATCAATTACAATTAAACAAATAAACATACATGCAAAAAAATATTTTATTAGAATATTTTAATTGACTACAACACTGGTCTGAGATCAGTACGCTAACCAGTAAGCCATTGTAACCATTTATACCTCTTTTATCGAGGCGCCAAATTTAATTGCTAAATAAATCGAGAAACTAACCCTTATTCGATTTCACAACAGTCTCACTTCACCATTTTTATTTTTATTTCATTTACGCTTGAGAAAAATATTTTTAGAATTGAAATTCGATTCGAAACTTAGCTTTTAACTACTTTATTTGGACTTTAGTTTTTTAATAGTAACAATTTCCTAATGTCTTGAGAAAGTTATTTCGTTATTAATTTTATTATCTGCGTTTTGTGTTGATAGTTGATCAATAAGTAGAAAAAGTGGTTTTCTACATTGACATCTTCAGGAATCGAACCCGGGACCTCAATGCTGACGATTCGACAACGGTGTTCCAATTCCTATATATGGGATACCTATTCGTATATACACGAGACCTACATACACACATAACGTAAACATTTCATGCAGAACATAATCTTAATGGTCACGCTTGGTGAGCGGATAATAGCAATACCAGATATCTCGAACATTAGACGTAGCTATCCCGTTCTCTTAAGTTTTCCCTTTTTCGACATTTTTAATCTGTGACATGTCACGATAGCCGAGTGGTTGGGTGGTCGGAATTTCGAGTCAACTGACCCACCCGAGTTCGATCCCCAAGTGGCAGGCTCGTACCAATGGGTTTTTCAAAAACTTATGTAAGAATTATGTCGTAATAAATATAAAGACGACTCACCTGTCACGTTGTCCCGATAACATCTTCGGTGGAAGGTTGGTCAAAGGGACTTAACTGTCTAGATTACACCTCTGTCTACCCCTGTATTGGGAATTGCGTGAAGATATCTGTTTATTTTTCAATCTGCCGGTAGCCATTTTCTTTGCCTAAGCTTCATCCTTAATCACAAACTTTTCAGCCTATCAAGAGTCTGCTGCTGAATATAGGCCTCCCCTAATGTTTTCCACAAAGTAAGGTACTCCATCGACACCCCTCAACATTTTGCTGATCGTCACTCCACCTTGTTGCAGGTAAGGCTCTTCAAGCGACACGGAAATATAATGTTTTCGAGAATTGTAGAGACGAAATTGGTTTTAGGTTACTTTAACAATTTATTTATTGATCGATGATGAAAATAGATTTAAAATTTATAATATTCATTCAGGAAATTCAGATACAACAATATCACTGCGATTTCATTTTAAGCATAAAAATGTGTCAGGAGATTCCACTCTTCCATACCCCTATCATTTCTCTTCACATAGCATTTATATCACAAACAAATATTACAAAGGGGATAAAAAGTCGGGTCACGATAGCCGAGTGGTTGGGTGGTCGGAATTTCGAGTCAAGAGACCAGAGTTCGATCCCATGGTGGCAGGCTCGTAATATAGTTAATATAATATATAATAAGTGTTTCAAAAAAAATCATGTATGAATTATATCGTTGGCTTGGACATAGAGACGGCCACGGACTCACCGCTTATCACGTTGTCCCGAAATTATCCTCGGTGGAAGGTGGGCCGAATGGACTTAATTATCTAGGCTACACCTCTGTCTACCCCTGTATTGAGAATCAAGTACCTATTTACTTTTCTGAATTATCTTTAAAATTCTAGCAAAAAAGTGAAATTTTTTTTAATAGCCTATGCAAATGATGCTCAACGTAGGCTTTCTTCAGAGACGGGACACCATGAACGGTCAGGAAGCATCAGTCTCTGAAACTCTTCACCTGTACCTGTGCTAGGTTGATACACGAAAACCATCCAAATTAAATCATTTATTTATCGTAATAAAAATATAATTAAATACCAACAATAAATATACAATATTATGTGTATATATATGTGTTAATACAAATACTCGTACAATATTATATATGTGTTAATATTGAAATAATACTAATTAATCAGCACCAACTTGAATCACTACAGATGAACTTCTAGAACGTCATATTTAAATTAACAGATAAACGGTTTAACTAAGATACATTTTTCTACTTTCAGTGCTCCACTTGAAGGCGGTCCTATATTTTTCACAAATAACTGTTGTCGATATAATGCTTTCATCTATTAATATACGGCATTAGTTTTATATATTATAAGTATTAGTATTGAAATAAAAATATCTAACACCTAATTTGTTAGATATTTTTATTTCAATATTAAATATGACTGAAACAATGTCACTCACTTTGTAAATTTCTTTATTATTTATAATTATACTATGAAATTAAAAAACACAAACTTCAACAAGATATTAAACACACAAAAACACAAACATTTCTATTTTTTATTTTATTTAATAAAAACATACATAGATACAGTCAACATCATATATATTGCTCCCAATGTAAGAAACTAAAGTAATTGTGGTATGGGAATTGGAAACATCGAAGACCCCACAAACACCCAGACCCGAGAAAATGTAGAAAAAATGACCCGTCCCGGAATTTAACCTCGAGCTGTCGACACCTTGGAAACCGGTGTTTACGCCACTTGCCCACGGTGGTCGTTGTGAGGAAAGGGGAATGTGAAAATTAAGGTCTCCGTTTGAATGTGAATAAAACTAAGGTAATATTTGAAAGGGACGAAGAGAGAAAGAAATACTAAATATGGGTAAATGAGAAATGTATAGAACAGGTTAATGAAATGGGGCTGCTTTTTACATCAATTACTTACAATTTTTTACATACATATAATCACGTCTCTTTCCCGTAGTGGTAGGCAGAGACTACTTCTTTCCATTTGGTACGATCCTTACATATTTGTTTCGCTTCGTCCACTTTCATTATTCCCTTCATCCATGCTCTTCGGTTTAAGGAATGGAGGTATAAAGTCTTGACCTGGCCTTTTTTCAAGACGTCCTTGATTTGGTCTCGAAATGTCCACCTATATCTTTCAAGCACCACCACTTTCGTCTTCTTTACATAACAAAAGCTCCACTCATAGCAGCTACCATCCCCTGCAACTCATCGGCCGAAGACGCAAGTAATTTGAGGTCAAGGAGAAAATACTAGTAATTGATATAGATAACATTTGACAAGTGACTCATTCATTCTCAACCAACTTTCATTCTCGTGTAAATCTGTCAAGCAATTGTTCAAGAACAGATTAAACAGCCAGAGTGACGCTACACATTCCTGTCTGACACCTTTTTCGATATTCAACCATTCCGTGTATGCTCCGTGTACCCTTACACAAGCACTAGAATCCCTATAAAGAGGTTGCAATGTTCTTTTGAGGATACTGCTCACACCGTTCACGGACAATGATGACCACAATTCATTCCTCACTACCTCTTTAAAAAAAATGCCGTGCGGTATAGGACTAAGAATGTACTTTTTCGTGGATGTCATAATAGGCTAAGCCGTTGTATACACAAGTGGATACCGGAAGTTGCAAAATAGTCATCTCTAAATGTACCAAACTAAAACTCATCAGAGTGGTGAAGGACCCTATTAGCGTCTAAGATCTGAGGTGAATATTCACAATCATAATAGCCTATCAAAAGTCCTCTGCTGAACATAGGCCTCCTCGAAAAATGGCAACATATGACTGCCCTGTGCCATCTGCATCCATCGACTCCCCGCAACATTTTTTTAACCATGTCAAATAACATTACTAGTGTTCCTGTTAACCACTCCAACTAAGCTGCTATGCTTGTGTCTGGTGTGGTTCACGACAATAGTCGAATAGCCGGCCCGAACCTGACACGTCATCTTTCGTAGTCCCTTCCCTAAATCATTACGCTATGATTGATATATGATGAGATTTACACTTGACTTTGAACAAATCGTCGCACCATCTTGCTATATATATAATAATTACCTATAATAAATTATTGAATAATAAAAACATGACTAAATGTCATGTTTTTATTATACAACAATTTATTACATACATTGTATACATTACTACATACATTATAATTATTTATTTATTTATTTAATGAACGCCAACATAATGTAAACTGTTATAACATATAAAACATGCAATAAGTAAAATTAGCTAAGTGCCATTACAGTTATATGCGAAGACTTCATGCAAATAATGTGAGCGAAAAGTAAAATTATTATAAACTTAAAAATAACAAATCAATATGAAAGAAATATAAAGAGAAACTTAAATTATATAAAACTAAACCAACAAAACATTATAATTAAGTAATAATGACAGGTAAACTTATCGATAAACTAACTTTAAAGTGTTAACCATTACTTAAATGTTAAAGAAAATCTGATTATAATTTCCTTTCTATAGACACTCCTGTAGATAATTTGTAGATAACTCTTTTCATGTGTAGCCGGGTCGGGTCACTAGTTGAAATGTAATATGTAAAAGAACATTGTAGAACATCTTCTAGATGGTTATTCCCCGAAGTCTTGTCTCTGCGAACCATATAGTTTTTTACATCACGATGAGAGCTTCATACAAACCTAATTTAGCTAATACTAAACTTATAAGTAAAGATTAACTAAAAGTTTAAAGTGAAAGATAAAGGAACCGTTGAACAAGTAACTATGCAATTGATCCTAATGTTTTAAGTGACGACGTGGTGTCAGTTTACGGTAGAATACAATGGATTTATGAGAACCAACATCTGATTCAGTCGTGGACGTTTTCATCGACATGCGTAAACGCAAAGGTTACAAAAATGAGACGATATTATGCGGCTATAAAACGTTAATTATGCGATGTTTTTACAACTGAAGAATATACGATCCCATTTCTTTTCACCATAGATCACGACAGACGAGTGGTTGGGTGGTCGAAATTCGAGTCATGAGAACCAATGGAAAATGGCCAGAAAACTTATGTTCCATTGATGTCGTTGGCTTGAACATAAAGACGATCAATCTGTATCCTAAAAAATGTCTTCGCGAAATGTGGGTCGAAAGGACTTAATTGTCTGGACTTCTTTCTACTCCAGTATTGAGAATGGCGTGAAGATATCAAATCAAATCATTTATTTATCGATATACGTAACATATGCATCTATCACCGTTTCCCAATGAGGTTCCTCTAACCACTTTTTTAGCTTTTTTTCATAAAATACAAAATTTTACGCTAATTTAATTAGAAGTAGCATAGGAGTGATCAACTCATTACCAGGGGTTACTATGATTAATATATTCATTTATATTGTAATAACACTTTTTGTACAGAAATTTTTCTATTTCTTCCCGTTGTCATAAGAATCTACAAAGAGTCTTAAAATGGCTGTATATACAGGGGCTATTGGCTGTATATATAGAGGGATAAATATCACGACAAATTATACAAAAGTAATGGACTTTAATGGAAAGGGATGGATCTTAGGCCAATATTGCATGGCAACGAATACCAGCACCAGACCAAAATTTGACCAAAAATGGGTAGCAGTATCTCTAGTGCCAGTGTCTGGAACGGCGATCAAACGGAATTGGCCGGCCAGGGGTGGCCGCTCCAAACGTGCTCCAATGGTCAGCCGTTGCACCGCTCTCCTTGCCCTTGCGGGGGAATATTGGTATTGTGACCCCTTTCTTCCGTGTCTTCGTCGACTGGGACCCCACCGCTAATGCGGTCGAGGTTGGGCTCTGCAACCGAAATGAGGGCGGCGCGGAGCCGACGTCTAGATCCGCCGTGGTATGATGGGTAGGCTCGTGCTCGTACAAGCACCTGCCTTCCTGAGCCCCATGGCCTCCGGATAGTGGATTTGGGGTGCGTAACCACGTGGGTTTTGAAGGCCAAGGAGGTCCACGCGCCCATGTTCCGGCTCGTCCAGCCGGGAGGGACAGAGAGATATGTTCTTCTCTCCCGAGGAGGAGCCACCTAGGGCGGCCAGGGCGGTATGTGTGCGAAAGCGTTCCCGTGGATCTGCGACGATGACGGGACACAATGGGTCAGTGAGTTCGACCCGTCTTTGCCTCCGTAGGCTTTGCTTCCTGCTTTCCAAACGTGAACCCTCCCGTTTGGAATTCACCCATGTATATAAAAGGGGCTAATGTCAACATCAAAAATAAATAACCATTCTAACGTAACGAATTAGCAATTATTTTATATTTATTTCCGCTCTCTCTGAAGCAATCACAGGTGAAGTCGGACTTGCACCGATAAAACAACTGTAAAGACTGAAACAAACTTCTTTTCATTTTTCTAAACATTTCAAAACTTCTCTATTAAAATAAAAAGAATAATTTATTTATAAAAATAATAATTTTGTAAGGAGACTCTTTCGACATGTCTTGGTATCAAGCCACGAGGAGTTAGTTAGGAGGAGGAGAGGCTCTATGACTGTAGTAGTTTTGAATTAATATGTACTGTAAATTTTAACATAATTTTGTTTTTGTCTCTTAAATTAATTTATTTACTAAAATTTTAAATATTAATATTATGTTTTCCAATCCTACAAGGATATTATTTTCTTGAGAATTGTGCCATCTGTTTAGATTAGTAAGCTCATTTATGTTTTAAGTTTTAAATAGATGGCGGTGTATTATATTTTGTTAAACGTAGTATTTAAATAAGTAACAACAGTGGTAAATATATGCCAATGCTAAATTGTCATTACTTTAACAATTTGATAATGATTATCTGATTTGATAATATTTATTAGAATAACTCCACGTGAAAGTAGTAGATGAACAGTTCCAGTAAACTTCTACTTACTTATCAGTATTAGATAGATGAAACATGAAAAGGAATAACGAAAATGTGCTATTTATGCAAAACGCACATACATTTAAAAAACAAGCGAATTGAATATATGTAACTATCATCAAATGTAAAATTTTTAAAACTGTTTCATATATTACATATGTATGTTAATATATAGATGTATACATAAAATAAATAAATTAATTTGATATATTCATAGCTCCAAAACAAAACAACATTATTCGGCCCTCAGCTAAATAAAAAATTTCGTGTAAATGAATTCTTTTCAATAAAATACTTTTTAACGTCATAAAGTCCATTATATTCTCAGAAACGACTCCCAGATATCTAGGCAGACTCAACAAAAAAAAGGTTGCTAAAGTAATAATCAAATGATGCTAATTTCCTTTAGATTATTTATTGATTATTTATTAACGCATCATTTCTGACAAAGTAGCCACAGAGAACCAATACTCAATACTCAATAATTTATTGCGTTCTCATGTGTGTACAGAACTTCTTACTCAACTTACTGTAGATATTTTAACCGAGCTCTAATTACAAATACGACTATTTGTATAATACTATCAATGAACAGTGTTAATTAAATACGTCACTAACTTTCACTACTTCTTAATTTCTCCTTTCCCTAAATAGGTTAAGTGCTTGAAGCTAATGTCATATTATTTTGATAATAAATTTTCATACATGTTGAAGGCTGTATGGCTTAGTTCCTTTGCCTGCTCTCTCAAGCAAATAATAAAAACAACAACAACAACGTACATGTTGACAAATGACAATTGATTGACAAGAGCTTTCATAAAACTATTTAGGAGACCGCGTATAGCAAGCTAAGTTACCTGCTGTCTGTAGCAGTAACCATTGTTGTTCTTGGTAATTTTTTTTCACTATTTTTCCGGAGTCAATAAACTTCAAATCTTCGATATAATCATATGTAGTTCTTATCTTGTGTTTTAATTTATCGGATCAACTGACATTATCTCCAAAAAGTGTATATTTTATTAAAGTTTTCAGAAGTTACAAAAATTATGCGTGATTTCCCTCTCTGTTACACAAAAAATTACTTTGAACAAGTACTCGTTTATTTTCCCATTTTATCAAACAGGTTTCTGATTAATAAAGATTAGGACTAAGTTCTTCATGCCTTTTGTATACTTTTTTTATACAAAGTGTATTGGACTTCGTTCAGATACACTTCTAAGAACAATGTTTTGTGGTTAGTTAGAAACGTGTAGTTGTGTGATAAATCGCACGTTTTTCATATTTCTTATATTACAATTTAAACTGCAGGACAAGTAAGTAGAAAGGTTTTAATAAGTAATCATGGCCAGTATTCTTTATTCAATTAAAACATAAACTTTTATAATAAAAATTACCTAATAGCATTACACTATTTTATAATCTAGATACTTTGTTTCAGGTACAATGTTATCAAGCATGCATATAGATAAGAAACTACTGCCAATTAAAGGACATTATTTTCTTTTTAATGCCGGTAAGGAGATTAGTAAACTTACACACACTATTGTATAAATCAACCTTTTTATGTATGTTATTATTATACACAGAACTTGTAGTAACTCTTTAAATAAAGTAAAAAGTAGATATAGTAACATCACTTCTTTAAATAATTAAAAAGTAAAATAAGAATTAGTGAACATTGTTACTTTTTCCTTTTTTATATTACTTTTTTATTCTATTTATATTTTAAAAGGTGGGAGACTCCTTCTATATCTTTTGAGTTGTCTACAAATAATTTCAAAATTTCTTTCTTCTTTTGTCTTTTGTCTCTTTGGTCTTTTTGACTTGAATTCTGATGACCTAAACACTTGAATATTTCGAAATAATGTCACAATGTGTTTTCTTTTAATGACTATTTAATACTAAGTAATTACGTAATTGCTTCTAATTCTGTATAAAATTTTTAAATGCAATAATTAATCTAATTTGCTATGGATATGTCATTGATATTTGTATATGTTATTAGAATATACAATAATTACTGAAATATATTAATGATATTTAATGAAATGCAATTTATAAATAAATTATATTTTTAATATATATATACACACTATCTTATATACATACATATATACACATATCTGCAAAATGTTGCTATGAGTCGATGGATACAGGTGGCTGAGCAGCATTCTTTGTGGCAAATTCTGGGGGATATCTATCAGCAGTGGACTCTTGATAGGCTGTAAAGAAGAAGAATATATACATTCAATATGCAGTAGTCACAGTTGTAATTTTTATTGGAGTGGGATCTTGATCTTCTGTCTTACTAATGGTTAGGTAACCATCTCGAAAAATACTAGACCAAAAATAAATGGACCAGAGATGGGTTGCAGTTAAGTTGTAGTGTGGTATTGTGATAGCCAATTTGCTTACCAAGTATGGCAAAGCCTCGCATATGAGATGCACAGACATCCTGGTGTAGACTTTTACAGGCCATTATAATAATATTGATCATGATCATAAATTTGATGATTATTGCCTTTAATATATTTCTAAATATATAGCTGAGTGCTGATAACAATAGCCGAGTGGTTGGGTGATTGGAAATTGAATTACCTGAGTTTGATCCCCTGGTGGTAGGCTCGTACCAATGAGTTTTTTTAGAAACTTATTAACGATTTATAGCGTTTGCTTGGACATAAAGATGGCGTCGGGCTCTGTGGGAAAAAATGTCTTTGGAGAAAGGTGAATCGAAAGGACTTAATTGTCTATACCTCTGTCTGCCACCATATTGGGAATGGAGTGAAGATATTTGTTTTGTTTAATATGTTTCTATTCTTCAGTTTTAACAGAGACATTTTATTGTTTCAGGTACAGCACCACTAGTCCCATATCTATCGACATATGCTCGGCAATTGGGATTTTCTTCGGCTACGGTCGGTTTAATTTACACGATCCTACCAATATTTGGCCTTATAGCTAAACCACTGTTTGGTGTTATAGCAGACAGGTGAGAAATTTATTTACAGGCTTATATATGTTTTCTCTTTTATTTTTGGCTCCATCTTTCCTTTGACAATGTCAAGGTATTTAAATATATGTTTTTTTTATAACAATTAAGTTGTACAGCCAGTAGCAAATTATGACATGTCTATTCTGAACTATTGCCATAGATTGATCTAGAAGGAGCATCACTAATATAAAGGTGGCATAAATATCAGTATATTAAATATATATATATATATATATATATATATATATATATATATATATATATATATATATATATATATATATATATACATATATATATATATATATATATATATATATATATATATATATATATATATATATATATATATATATATATATACACTGATGTTTGTATGTTATTAAAATATTAATTTCAATGTTATAATTTACAATAATTACTGAAGTATATTAATAAAAAATAAAATAAAATATCTACACGGAATTCCCAATACAGGGGTAGACAGAGGTCTAGTCTAGACATTTAAGTCCCTTCGACCCACTTTCCACCGAAGATATTTTCGGGACAACGTGACAACGAGCCCGTCGCCGCCTTTATGTCCAAGCCAACGATATAATTTGTACATAGGTTTTTAGAAAAACCCATTGGTACGGCCACTTGAGGATCGAGCTCAGGTCTCTTGACTCGAAATTCCGACCACCCAACCACTCGGCTATCGTGACTAATAATATTTAATGAAATGCAATTTATAATGAATTTTAAAGCATTTAAGATACACTGGACTTATATGCCAGTATTAAGAGGTGTCGAGTCTGTACCGCCCATTTTATTACTTTAATATAATAAAGTTTTTAATTTGTCTTTAATTTTTTTTAATTATATTTTTTATTTTAATTAAAACCCAAGTAATTGGCAAAATACTAAGTGTCCTATATACGTATATTTGCCTGTATTTATACATAATGAAAAATTAACATTTTCAAATATTTATATATACATTACTACTACAGATATACACACAAGATTCGATTTTCAAAACTAATAAGATATAAACGTCGCGCTTGGCAAGCGGATTAGCGATCGACGTGCCGGACACCTAAAGAATAGACGTTATGCCACCAACTGTCAATAGTCAATTGCATTTCAATGCTTGTCACTTAGTCGCCTCTTACGACACCCACGGGATGATAGGATGTGTATTCTTACGCCGAAACCACACAGCTTCACGTAGCAACAGTATGTATTCCCTTAGATAACTCTGATAAACTTTATTAACTACTGTATAGTCATTGATAACAGTTAACACTAATTTGTTAGTGTTTTCAAAGCAAATCATTTATTTATCGAAATAATTCAGAAAAAAAAAACAAATATAATAATTCATATTTCATAAATATCAAATATTATAGATGGTCGTTCTTTAATCTACCACGGTTGTGATAAGGTTCATCTAATGGAGAAGAAACAGGCGAAAGAAACTCCGTAGGCATCCTCTTTTTTGGGTCATTAATTTTTTAAGATAATACAAAATACAAAAATAAGATGTGTGTTTCTAGAAATAGCTTGGGAGCGATCACCTCATTCCACTCAGGTCAACTGTCATTAATACTTCATTAATATTTTACAAATAGAATTATTATGACTGCTTTGCGAATAACCGCCTTACCGTCGTCGAGGTCAATTTAAAGTTATTTCTTTTTATCGTATACTGGATAATATACGTATGCAGACGTCTGCCTAAGTCACGTTGAAACATTCGCTCAGTTCCTGTCGAAATCCATTGCCGAAAAAAAAACGTAGAGAAAAAGTTGTGGCGTTTTTACTTATTTGTTGTCGTAATGCCACAAATGCATTGGCAACGTTTTATGTTTTATATCCGAATGTTGTTAAAAATGTCTTGATTTGTTAATAAAACTATTTTTTATTATAACAAAATAAACATTTATTTCTATAATGAGTCAGGATAGCCGAATGGTTGGATGGTCGGTGACCCGATTTCCTCCGATCCCCAGGTGGCAGGCTCGTACCAATGGGTATTTCAAAACTCATGTACGAATTATATCGTTGGCTTGGACATAAAGACGGCGACGGGCTAACCACCTGGCACGTTGTTTATTATAAATATGCGTGAATCGACACCGATAAAATTATGTATGTGGGCACACGATAACGCCATGTTAAAATGTGGACCGAAGGACACTGGATAATTTTTATGAACCGAATTATGAAAGATAGCGGTTGTTCTTTATCACAATCTATGGTCTTAAGCAATCGTGATAATGCAATAAATTATTCTACGCGCCTCTTGAGACCGGTCACGTGACAGTTCAAGATAATTTATTGACCGGTTTTAGGGTTTCGTATGTCCGAATAAACAATCGAAATTCCTATCTTCCGTTCCGGTCATTCCAAATTGTTGACCTTCTAGCGTCAAAAATTTGGAATGACCTGCCACGCCCCATAAGAAAATGTCCACACAAGGCAACGTTTATGTTGACTAGAGACGTATAATTTACGAGTAGATCTCCAACTACAACTTTGACCGTTTGACATATATTCCGAATGCATTACTTCTATTATTTCGATGTTTACTTCATGTCTGTCTTTTGATATAATGTTTGTCTATATTTTCCATATAAGTATAAACAAAAAAGTGACGACAGCCGAGTGGATGGAAAATATTGTCAATAAAAGGCTAACTATGGAGTTTCTTTCGCCTGTTTCTTCTCCGTTAGAGGAATCTCATTACGAAACGTTGGTAAATTAAAAAAAGACAAACGTTGCATGAATGTCTGTTACTTATATCAATGAATAAATTATTTGATTTGATATATTCATACAAATAACAATTTTAGGACATATAAACAAAAATAAGCTAAAGCGCTTTTGTTACTGAATCTAGACGCCATTGCCAATACAGGGGTAGACAGAGGTGTATATAATTAAGTCCTTTCGACCCACCAGTGATATTTTTTGAGACAACGTGTCAGGTGGTGAGCTAATCGTCGTTTTTATGTCCAAGTCAACGATATGTTATACGTTAACATATCGTTGAATTGGACATAAATCTTACAAAGTTTTGAAAATAACCCATTGTTACTTCTCTCTCTCATCTTGGAGATCGAACTCGGGTCTCTAAACTCTAATTCCGATCACATAACCACTCGGCAATCGTGACTAGAATTTTAGGAAATTAGTCCGTATATCCATGTATATCCGGCCATAACTTTTCCGGTGGCTACTCCAAAGCCGCGAGGCTCGAACAAAATGAATAAACTTCTTCTCACTTCTTATTCCACAGATTCAAAATCCAAAAGCCTTTATTCATCCTGTTCCAAATTGTAACTATAGTGAGTTTTTCCGCCATCTACGTTATACCCGGCGACGTAGCGACGCGTCCAACTGTTCAGTTGGAGTGTGGCGATGGCGTTTCGTTTCTGCGCAGCTGCTTCCAAGACATCAGCTCGGTGGACCAATGCACGAAGACTGCGCTGGACCACTTGACAGGAACGTCACAGTGTAAAGTAAGATGTATCAAATCTTAAATAAATATGTACATATGCATACATACATAACGGCCTGTTAAAGTCCACTGCAGGACATCGGCCTCTTCCATATTAGGATTAATACTGTCACATAGGATTTGCCATAATCGTCACGCTTAGTAGGCGGATTGGCGATTGCAGTAGCAGACCACTTGCACCTCAGTCGCTGCTGCCCATCTTGGTCTGATATTTTTACAGGTGGCTATCCCGCCATATATCGGATGCTTTAACATTATTCAAGGTTCTTTTCCTTAGCCACCTCTTACGACACCCACGGGAAGAATGGGAGTGGCAATATTTTTACGCCGTTACCACTGTCTTGATATATACCAGAACAATATAGAGCGTCTAATAATCTTGGTATAATCTGCCTTTGGGGAGAGGCCAATGTTCTGCCGTAGAATTCTAAAGGTGGACATGTATGTATGTATGTATGTATGTAAGTATGTATATATGTATGTATATATATAGACAGACGTCTAGTCTAGACAATAAGTCCCTTTGTCCCACCTTCCACCGATGATGTTTTGGACAACGTGACCAGGTGGTTAGCCCGTCGCCGTCTTTATGTCCAAGCCAACCATATAATTCGTACATAAGTTTTTTTTTGAAACACTTGAAACCTGCCACCTAGGGATCGAACTGTGGTCTCTCGACTCGAAATTCCGACCACTCGACCACACGTGATTTCTAAATTATTTCTTTATAAATCTTAAGATATATAATGTTTTTCTCAACAGATGAACTGCGACCTGAGCACGCCCAAAATGTGGCAGACCGTGTGTGAGCATTGGCATATACCCGAGTACTGTTACAGCCAGACAGACAGCATTAAATACACCACACATATAAGTGGTGTGACGCGTAAGGATGAACGCTGTGTTTTCTTAAACGCCGACAATGTTACATTGGATGGTAAGTCTTAAGATATAATTCGGTAACTTGCATCCTTCGTTTCTGTGATTGTCAATGAAGAAAACCACTTTTTCTGTTGTGACGTGTTATAAAAATATTCGGAGTTTTAGTATGAGCTATAACAGAAATAACATTTACAACACAACAACAGTATGAGCTTATTATAACAGATATATTTATATATACCTAAAGTTTAGAGCGGCAAGGTGGTTTAGGGTGCGGACTACGAAACATGACGTCGCAGGTTCGGGCCCCGCCATTCGACTATTGACGTAAACCAACTCCAGACTCAAGCATTGCTGCTAAATTGGAGTGGTTAACAGGAATACTAGTAATGTTATTCGGCATTGCTATAAATATATAAATATCTTCACGCAATTCCCAATACAGGGGTAGACAGAGGTCAAGTCTAGACAATTAAGTCCCTTTGACCCACCTTCCACCGAAGATATTTTCGGGACAACGTGACAGGTGGTGAGCCCGTCGCCGCCTTTATGTCCAAGCCAACGATGAAATTCGTACATAGGTTTTTGAAAAACTCATTCGTACCGCCACCTGGAGATCGAACTCCGGTCTCTCGACTCGACATAAAGTAGACATAAAATATTAAAATAAACATCGAAGAAGGTTTGTCATTTAAGTTTCCTCGTGATTTTTTCCTTCCTTTCACGTGCACGAGGTAAATTGAGCACCGAAACTTGCTATGCCGTAACTGTAACTGAATGGGTCAATAGTACTCGGATGTATGATGAAAACAGCGGTAGAGTCACGCATCAGCTTTTGTTGTTGCATGAATGGGCCGGCTCGACCGGGGAAGTACCACGACCTCACAGAATACCGGCGCGAAGTAGGAGTCTAACAAACTTCTGCGTTTCGTCTGGTGAGTGCAGGGAACCGGTGGCCCACACCCCCCCCCCCTCCCCCGATTCTGGCGTGGGGGGGGGGGCATTCCAATGGAGGCGGCGCAACTGCTATGCCTCTGGTGTTGCGGGTGTTCATGGGCGGCGGTAGTCACTTGCCATCACGTGAGCCACCTGCACGTTTGCCTCCCTTTTCTATAAAAAAAATGATGGTAAAAATTTGGTAGAAGCGAAAGAGGTATGTAAGTATCGTGACACTGCGATCTATTCTCTCTGACTAATTTTGCGCTTAGATATAATAATAATAATAATAAAAAATGCTTATTTTAGCATGCCAAAGCTACCCATTTCATTTTTACCCAACGGCAGAAATTCGATTGAATCTTTTCGTTAGTCTCCTTAAAGGAAGGCGACGGGCTAACCACCTGTCACGTTGTCCCGATAATATCTTCGGTGGAAGGTGTGTCTAAGGGACTTAACTGTCTAGACTAGACCACCGTCTACCCGTGTATTGGGTATTGCTTGAAGATGTTTCTTTCTCTTTAAAGGTTACACATACACGCCTCATTGTCGCATCGGTAATGGTTACCTGGATCTCGATCAAGCCTGCTCGATGAATTGCTCGAGTGAGAAGCTGTCGAGAACCATTGGTATTACGCAGCCTAGAATGACCTGTTCCAACAAGATGCTCAGTCATCTCCTATGTACGAATGATACGACCTCATTGCGGGAGCTGACTAACGAAACGCACTACGACGAGTGCCAGGTTTGTTGCAACATATATTAAAGCTCTCTCACTTCCTTCTCGCTTCTCATTTCATCGATATCTCTTTCAGATTGTTGGTAGTGAATAAGCTAGGTCAAAGTTAGGTTTAAAGCTTATGAAATGTCCTGTTAAGGTTTTAAAAAGAAGTACCCGGTAGCCTGGTTGTTTGTGAACCTGTCTGTGAACCGCTTGGTGCAGACAATTGTGTGTATGCATTTTGAGTGCACTCACTCAATGTGAGTGAAGAAATTGAGTGCGTTTTCTAATAATGCTGACGACTTCAGTGGCAGAGTGGCGTACAGATCGGTTTTCATGACGTCGTCAGCTCTCAGATCCCGGGTTCGATTCCCGGTCGGTTCAAAGTAGAAAATACTTTTTCCACATCTTCTCGGGTCTGGGTGTTTGCGTAGCTTACTTTGGGATCAGAGCAATGTATGCTATGTTGTCCCTGTATATGTATGTATTTTATTATTATTTATTATTTGTGTGATGATTACCAATGTTTGTACTCGAGTCATGGATGTGTATATGTATATGGGAATATTTATCTACCTATATACATTGTATATATTGTTGAGTCACCATAGCCGAGTGGTTGCGTGGTCGGAATTTCGAGTCAAGAGACCCGAGTTCGATCTTCAAGTGGCAGGCTCGTACAAATGGGTTTTTCAAGAACGTATGTACGAAATATGTCGTTGGCTTGGACATAAAGACGGCGACGGGTTCACCACCTGTCACGCTGTCCCGAAAAAATCTTCGGTGGAAGGTGGGTCAAAGGGACTTAATTGTCTAGACTAGACCTCTGTCTACCGCTTTGTTGGGAAATGCGTGACGATATTTGAATATATTGTACGATAAGCTCACCACCTCCCGTTGTCACATAGTGCTTCGGTGATTACGATGAAAAACGGATCGAACTTAACTGTCTAGACTCTTATCTTATATACCTTTATCTTCAACCATATACCCACTACAGGGTATAAACGTATGACGACCTCCGTGGACGAGTGGCGTATACACCGGTGTTCAAGGAGTCGCCATCTCGAGGTCCCTGGTTCGATTCCCGGTCGGGTCAATGAAAAAAAAAAACACTTTTCTACATTCCCTCGAGTCTGTGTGTTTGTGGTGATTTCGTTGTTTCCGAATCCCATAGCACAAGTGCTTACATTGGGATCAGAGCACTGTGTATGATGTTGTCCAATCCTATGCCTATCTATGTAACTATGTAAATAAGTTAAATAGAAGGTGTAGTGACTGCAGTGCTGCCTGTTTGTTTCGGATAATCTCTGAGACGGTTGGACCGATTTTAACAGGACTTTCACTGACAGATAGCTAATGTTATAAGGAGTAACGTAGGCTACTTTTATTTTAGAAACATAATTAGGGTTCCGCGTTAAGTGTTAAACTGCGGACAAGGCCGCGGGGGGCAGCTAGTTACTTATTAATTCATACTAGCTATTCTATTTAATCATATGTTAAGTGATCGTTTTTCATTTAATTTCTTTTATACAAATAACTACGACACTGAGACCTATAATCTATACATACTAATAAAACTGGAGTATTGAAATCAGACACAAGGAAGGTACCACAAACACCCAGACTCGAGAAAATGTAAAAAAAAGTGTTTTTTTAAATTGACCCGACCGGGAATTCAACCCGGGCCGTCATCGCTGTCGACACCTTGAAAACCGGTGTGTACATTTGCAACAGTTGTTATTACTTATGTGTGTGTGTAAAATAAATAAATATCTTCACGCAATTCCCAATATAGGGGTCGACAGAGGTCTAGTCTAGACAAGTAAGTCCCTTCAACCCACCTTCCACCGAAGATATTTTCGGGACAACTTGACAGGTGGTGAGCCCGTCGCCGTCTTTATGTCCAAGCCAACGGCCAGCCAAATAATTCGTACATACGTTTTGAAAAACCCATTGGTACGAGCCTGCAACCTGGCGATCGAACTCGGGTCTCACGATTCGAAATTCCGACCA
Organism: Sericinus montela; assembly: GCA_029286605.1. Classification (NCBI taxonomy): domain Eukaryota; kingdom Metazoa; phylum Arthropoda; class Insecta; order Lepidoptera; family Papilionidae; genus Sericinus; species Sericinus montela. The sequence continues at coordinate 1,310,543 of JAGSMR010000066.1, read as the reverse complement.
TCCAACTCGGCTATCTTGACTTATGTGTGTTTCACAACTGAAACTTTTCTTTCTATTTTTCTTTACTGCCTTTCTTTATAGGTTTAAAACAGCATCTCTCTTTCAGGCTTCGTGCGATCTGGACAAATCGACGCCATGGCGTCTCATGGAGATCTGCGAGGCTTGGGACGCGGACGCGGCCGACACCTGCCGACCGAAGACCAAGACCGGAACGGAATTCCCGAGGAACCTGTCCTTCGTCGGCACTGTCCTGATGTTCACTGCGATCACTGAACAGAGCTGCGCATACCTCCAGCTCAATCATATACAGTTGCCCGATGGTGAGATGTGTATAGATGAAAATAGGTATAATTGTAGAATCTTATGTGTAAAATTCTAGTGTCACTATGGCAAGTCACGATAGCCGAGTTGTTGGGTGGTCGGAATTTCGAGTCGAGAGACCCGAGTTCGATCCCCAAGTGGCAGTACCAATGAGTTTTTCAAAAACTTATGTACGAATTTCATCGTTGGCTTGGACATAAAGGCGGCGACGGGCTCACCACCTGTCACGTTGTCCCGAAAAATATCTTCGGTGGAAGGTGGGTCAAAGGGACTTAATTGTCTAGACTTGACCTCTGTCTACCCCTGTATTGGGAATTGCGTGAAGATATTTATTTATTTTATTTTTCACTATGGCAAATGGTAACTAACACCTCCGTAACGGCTTTACTGAGTTTTTTTTTTTTACCAAATTTTATATGCATGAGAATCGGCTACTATCTATTTTTTTATACCCCCAAGTGATAAGCATTGTTAACTCTTAACTTTTTTACTATAAAATTTTTGGTTTTTATTTTTCTATAATGTGGCATTAAAATATATACATACAACCCAAAATATATACATACAACCCAAAATATATACATACAACCCAAAATATATACATACAACCCAAAATATATACATACAACCCAAAATATATACATACAACCCAAAATATATACATACAACCCAAAATATATACATACAACCCAAAATATATACATACAACCTAAAATATATACAACCCAAAATATATATATATACAACCCAAAATATATATACATACAACCTAAAATATATACATACAACCTAAAATATATATATACAACCCAAAATATATATATATACAACCCAAAATATATATACATACAACCTAAAATATATATATATACAACCCAAAATATATACATACAACCCAAAATATATACATACAACCCAAAATATATACATACAACCCAAAATATATACATACAACCCAAAATATATACATACAACCCAAAATTTTTACCCCTTTACGATCAATCCCTTTTTTTTATATAGCAAAACAACATTTGGTGGGTCAGCTAGCTATACTATATAACTCTATACTGGGGTTACAGATGTCTAGACAGTTAAGCCCTATCGACACGTCTTCCACCGAGGACATTTTTGAGACGCGACAGGTGGCGAGCCTATCGCCGTCTGTACGTTCAAGCCATCGATATAAATCGTACATAAGTTTTGTGAAACTCATTGGTCTCGAACCGACCAGATGATCGAACACGGGTCTCTTGACCTTCTTGGCTATCTCAACGGCATGTAAAAATCCATTTGCTGATAGCCATCTGTGAATTGCCAATTGCAATGTAGACTTCGGCGACAGGCTCGCCACTCGTCACATTGTCTCAATTAAGCCACGGTGGAAGCTGCGTCGAAAGGTCTTAATTGTCTAGACGTCTGGCTATTCTAATATTGGGATTTGCGTGAAGATATTTGTTTAATATTCTTCGATAATGCTTTTCAGGATCCATTCACTATCCGAGTTGCGGTAAGAAAGCACCTTACGTGACCGGCGAGGACTTGTTCTATCCTACTTGCAGCGTCGAATGCGACAACTCAACTGTAAGTACTTCATCTCCATCTCACTCTCTCTCTCTTTCTCACTCTCTCTTTCGTCGTTAATTCTTACAATACGAAAGGTTGTTGAAATCGTCCCGCCTGGAAACGTTTTTACAAACGTTCATGGTTCGTTCAACCTCTTGGAGAGAATGAAGAAACATATAATGGCTAGAGGCCTAGACATTTTTGTCCTTTTGAACCAAGGTTTAGATAAACTCATCAGTTGAGCGAGTACGTTTCAACGAAGACATTTTTTTTTTTGGACAACCTGACAGGTGGTGAGCCTTGTCTAGACTTGACCTCTGTCAACCCCTGTATTGGGAATTGCGTGAAGATATTTATTTATTTGTTTTATTTGTGATGAGCCTGTCGCCATCTTTATGTCCATGCCATGGATATTAATCGGACATAAGTTTTTGCAAAAGCCCATAGGTACGAGCCTACCTTGTAGCTATCGAAGTCGTGGTATCTTGACCCCAATCTATGTTACCCAACCACTCTGCTACAGTCTGTAGCAGTAGAAATATATATTAATTGCTACAACTACATTATATAAGTCACGATAGCCGAGTGGTTAGTTGGTCGGAATTTCCGTGTCAAGAGACCCGAGTACGATGCCCCAGATGGCGGGCTTGTACCAATTTGTTTTTCAAAAATTTCAGTACGAATCATATCGTTGGATATAAAGACGGCGACGGGCTCACCACCTGTCACGTTGTCCCAACGTAAAGACTTAATTGTCGAGACCTCTACCCATGTATTGAGAATGGCGTGAAATTATTATTATTTTTACTTTACAATACTATATATATACTTAACAAAAAAACTGCAATAATCGTAGAGGCCTACTACTCGTAGCATGGCTAGATATACACTTTGAATGAAATTGCTGATAGTAGAAGGTGGGTGAAAGAGACTTAATTGTCTAGACTAGACCTCTGTCCACCCCTGTATTGGGAATTGCGTGAAGATATTTATTTATATACAACTATTTTGTTTTTCATCCGTAATATTTATCTACAACTATATTGTTTCAATATGTCTTCGGTGAAAGTAAGGGACTTAATTGTCTAGACTAGACCTCTGTCCACCCCTGTATTGGGAATTGCGTGAAGATATTTATCTATACACAACTATATTGTTTTAGATCCGTATCTGTGTTTCCGTCTGTGTGATCGTTAATATAATTGTCATGTACAGTTGAACGAATGGTTCCAATCGGCGACGGACAGCAGAAACACCACCACTCAGTATACTAAGCAGTTCTGGTTATTCTTCCTCCTGATGATCCTCAGCTGGATCGGTCAGGCTGTGGTGGTGACTTTCGCTGACGCTATATGCTTCAACCTTCTCGGTGAGTGAGTTTTTTTTTTTTTATTTGAAGTGAATACTTCAACCGCTTCAAGTGCTGCTGCGATTTGAAACTCGACTACACGTAACACTAACATTGGCAAGAGATAAAGAATTAAAAGGATGAAGCCGTTTGAGTAAATTGAAGGGAATATTTAAGGATCGCGACATTTGATGATTCGTTGACTCTGGCTACCTTATCTGGGACTATGCGTGAACAAATTTATTTAATTTTATTTAGAAAACTTATATTCATACATTTGCGTAGGGAGAGATTAAAAGTAATACCATTTAAGAGATAAGTAAAGAAATACATAAGAGATAAAGTGATAGATTTAATATAAGAAGAGTGTGTCACCCAATGACACGAACATTTTGCACTAATAGATAAATAATAAATATGTTCACGCATATTTCTAATACTGCGGTTGACAGAGACAAAAAAGTTGTTTCGACCCACATTTCACCCGAGTTTAATTTGGGTGCATCGGAGTTAAAGATGACAGGTGGTGAGCCCGTCGCCGTCTTTATGTCCAAGCCAACGATACAATTCGTACATAAGTTTTTGAAAAACCCATTGGTACCAGCCTGCCACCTGGGGATCGAACTCGACCCAACAACTAGGCTATGGCGATTTAAGTCGCAAATATAGTAATAAATATATAGATATGTCCGTTTGTTTCAGGTTCAAAAGTTTCTCAATACGGCAAGCAGAGGCTCTGGGGCTCAGTTGGATGGGGAATTTTTTCTCTGCTGACCGGCACACTGATAGACCTCTTCAGCGATGGCTCATACAAGGACTACACTATAGCATTCATACTTATGTTTGTCTTTATGTGCGGCGATGTTCTCGTTTCTTGCTTTATTAAGGTAAGAGTTTCACTGTACGATGTAATGTAAGGATAATGCGGTTGTCGTAAGAGGCGACTGAGTGCAGAGCCTCGAAAATGCAATGGGCTACCGACAGATGGCGTTGTAACCATCACGGAAAATGCCAGATCTGAAGTTGGATAGAACAGTAAAGGACGCTATCAGCGACAGAGTATAAGGTGCGAGGTGTCTGGTACTGCGGTAGTAATAATAATAATAATAAATGTCGTTTATTTGCCAGAATGTTGGTACTCATGTACATAAATACCTTCACGCCATTCACAATACTGGAGTAGACAGAGGTATCACCGAAGATATTTTCGGGACAACGTGAGCCCGTCGTTGTCTTTATATCGAATCCAAACGATATGAATCGTACATGGGTTCTGAAAAAAACCCATTGGTGCGAGCCGGCCACCTGGGAATCGAACTTCAGGTCTTCTGACTCGAAATCCGATCACCCAACCACTCCATAATGGATATCTCCAAAATAAAAAGGTCCTGCAGTGGATTTAACATGTTATGGTGATTTGAACCACAATATTCGAAATTATTACATACGTGCATTCTAAATGATATAATATGATAAATAATGATATAATAGGATTCGTACCCGAGACCTCAGAGCAGGCGTTTCGGAGTCGGGAAGGTCGTATAAAAACATGCAATACTTCATATCGTTCAATCTCTCCGAATACATTTCAGACCGAATCGACAAAAATGTCGGTGAGCATATTGATGGACGTTGGGACGCTGCTTACCTCGTTGCCGACTTTAGTCTTCATGCTGTGGACAATAGCGGTCGGTCTGTGCACGGGCCTCCTGTGGCAGTTCCTCTTCTGGCTTCTCGAAGACATATACGGCTGCGAGGACACAGCATATATAAAGACCCTGCAGGGTCTGGTCAGTGCGATACAGACCTTCTGCGGGGAGATACCGTTCATGTTTGCCTCCGGTGAGTGAGGGTGAGAGGCTCGTCGAAATTGATACAGCCGGCGGCTACGGATGAAAATGAAAATCGTATTTTAGAGAAATTTTGCTAAATCAAAATTGATCAATTTAAATCAATTTTAAAGACGGCTACGGGCTCACCATCTGTCAGGTTGTCCCGAGAATATCTCCGGTGGAAGGTGGATCGAAGGGACTTAGTTGTCTATACTAGACCTCTGTCTACCCCTGTATTGAGAATTGCGTGAAGATTTATTTTTTATATATATATTTATCGTTACACACGTGCTCAAATTCACTTTAAACTGCACAGATTCACTTTAAAGTGAATGTGTACACAGGTGAGGATTTACAAATTTGTGAACATTCACTCGCTCAAAACCAAAATTGGTTAATAATAGAAATGTTGGTCACGATAGCCGCCAGATTCGATGATTGGAATTCTAAAGCTTTTTAGTAGCAAGTGCCAATGGGTCTTTATTTTTATTTTTTTTCAAAAAACTTACGTACGATTTGTACCGTTGGCTTGGACGTAAAGACGTTGACGGGTACACCACCTGTCACGTTGTCCCAAAAAAATGTCTTCCGTGGAAGGTGAGTCGAAAGGACATAATTGTCTAGACCTTTCTCTAGACTAGACAGAGTTCTCTCTACTCTAGACTAGACTTTTTAGCCTAGACATTAGTCTAGTCTAGACAATTAAGTCCCTTCGACCCACCTTTCACCGTAAATTTTCTCGGAACAACGTGACAGATGGTGAGCCCGTCGCCGTCTTTATGTCCAAGCCAACGATATAACTCGTAAATAAGTTTTTGAAAAACCCATTGGTACGAGCCTGCCACCTGGGGATCGAATTCGGGATCTCTTGATTCGAATTCCGATCACCCAATCATTATCCTAAGAATGGTCCTAACGACTCTTATATATATATATATATATATATATATATATATATATATATATATATATATATATATATATATATATATATATATATATATATATATATATATATATATATATATATATATTTTTTTTTTTTTTCAACTGTATGTATGAAATACCATTTGTCCCCCACCAGGTTACATACTGAACAAGCTGGGCCACGTGAACATGATGAGCCTGGTGCTCTTCGCCTTCGGAGTGCGCTACGTGCTGTACTCGCTGCTGACCAACGCTTGGTGGGTGCTGCCCATAGAGATGCTGCAGGGTCTCACATTCGGGATGTTCTATCCCACCATGGCTTCATACGCCAACGTCGTCTCCCCACCGGGCACTGAGACCACTGTCCAGGTAATATAATGTTAAATTGATTGAAATTCATAGTTGAACACATTGTACGCGATTCACTATATTTAATTGTTTATTAATCAACCGACCGGTTTCGCATTACGGCATCATCGGTGTATTGACACAGGGTTTATTATACTACATACTTATATTCGATTTTTATGTGTATACTAAAAGTCACGATAGCCGAGTTGTTGGGTGGTCGGAATTTCGAGTCGAGAGACCTGAGTTCGATCCCCAGGTGGCAGTACCAATGAGTTTTTCAAAAAACTTATGTACGAATTTCAACGTTGGCTTGGACATAAAGGCGGCGACGGGCTCACCACCTGTCACGTTGTCCCGAAAATATCTTCGGTGGAAGGTGGGTCAAAGGGACTTAATTATCTAGACTTGACCTCTGTCTACCCCTGTATTGGGAATTGCGTAAAGGTATTTTTTTTATGTGTATACTACCCACAATAAATGAGGAGCAAGGTTTAAATCAAAATAGAAATTTAGGGATAACATACCAAAAGTATCGCCACTAAATTCGGGAAAAATAAGAAATTAAAATTTGAGTTAATAATTAAGTAATTAAGTATTATAAAATCGAGCAAAATACGAAATTAAAATGTGAATACAGTGAAGTAAAAATGTATTATAGATATAAATTAAATAAAAAAGACATGTCAGCTTTTAATATTAAATTAACATATATACGTATTAGTCATTGTAATTATATGTCAACAATATAATGACAGACAAGTTGATAGTAACCCTCCCTTCGACGCTAAGGGTTGTGAGTTCAAATCCCGTTGGGTACAAACATGTCAACAGACTCGTGTATTGGATAATTAATATATTGTATCGTTGGCTTAAATCCTAAGCCAGTGACGGGCTCACTATCTGTCACTTTGTTCGAGATAAGCCAAGACCTCTGTTTACTCCAAAATTGGGAAATATCACGTATTTAATACGTAAAAAATAATTAATATTGTAGACAGCAATTCTTAAACCCGATCCGATAAATTGGTAGTAGCCATGCCTTCAAAGTTGAAGGTTGCGGGTTCGAATCCCGCGTTTAAAAGTGTTTATGTGAATGTGAAATTTTTGTGTATATATGAAAGTTTAATGTATCGTTACGACCTGTCACGTTATCTTAAAATAAACTCTGTTGCAATATGCGTCTGAAAGACTAAATTTTCTAGACCACTGCCTTCCGCTGAGTCACTATAATGTCACGATAGTCGAGTGGTTGGGTGGTCGAAATATCGAGTCAAGAGATCTGAGTTCGATCCCCAGGTGGCAGGCATTACGTCGTTGGGTTGGACATAAAGACGGCGACGGGCTAACCGCCTGTAACGTTGTCCCGAAAACTATCTTTGGTGGAAGGTGGGTCGAAGGGACTTAAATGTCTAGAGTAGACCTCTGTCTACCCCTGTATTGGGAATTGCGCGAAGATATTTTTTACTGCCTACCGCTGTGCTGGGAAACGCTTGAAGATTATCACTATTATATATATTATGTATATTCATAGTTGTCTAAATAATTTTGCAAATATATATTATACTGTAATAATCAATAATATTGAGGATACCTTTCGTTAGTTGAATAAAGTGTAGTATGTAAGCTCAGTTATGTGAGATTTGTTAAATTATTTATAAAATAAAATAATTATATGAACCAGTGTAAAATACTAGTATATATATATATATATATATATATATATATATATATATATATATATATATATATATATATATATATATATATATATATATATATATATATATATATATATATATATATATATATATATATATATATATATATATATATATATATATATATATATATATATATATATATATATATATATATATATATATATATATATATATATATATATATATATATATATATATATATATATATATATATATATATATGTATATATATATATATATATATATATATATATATATATATATATATATGGGTATGTATAGGTGTAATAATTAAGATAGCAAACTTAACGCTCTAGAGGTTTATATTTAGTTAAGATAAAATAATCGTATCTCATTAAAAAATATCGTTGGCTTGGACATAAAGGCGGCGACGGGCTCACCAACTGTCAAGTTGTCCCGAAATTATCTTCGGTGGAAGGTGGGTCGAAGGGACTTAATTGTCTAGACTAGACCTCTGATATATAATATATATAATACAGGGGGTATTGGGAATTGCGTGAGGATATTTTTTTTTTTTATTATTTATTTAAACCTTAGGGTCTAGTCGGTGCTGTGTTCGAGGGAGTCGGGACGTCTCTGGGCAGTTTCATAGGCGGCCGGCTTTACGAGGCGCACGGCGGGCAGAACACGTTCCGGTGGTTCGGGTTCGGTTCCCTGCTGTGCTGCGCCCTCCACGTGCTCGTGCAGTATCTCATCAGGGACCGCGTGCGAAGCATGGAGACGACGAAAGGTAATGAGATCGCGATCGACGAATAACAACCGAACGAATGAAGATCGATGCGAATGAATGACACGTGTTGTTTATGCTTCGGACTCTGTATGCAATCTGTGTTTAGTTTTGAGCGTGCCAGCGGTGGCGCCACTTCGGTTTTGAGCGAAATTTTAACTTTTTTTTTTTGTATTACGATTTGCTAGTGATGTGGTCGAATGTGATTGAAACATTGGAATTCGTAATTTTGATGAGAAAGTATGTGTAACGAATTTAAAAAATTTACAAATTTATGTAAACACACAAAATACATATATATAATATCTGGCATATTATTTTAAGTAAAGATATGACTATACCCGGCGATGCGAACCTTACATATCTTAAATCATAGAAATATGCTATACATATTTACCAAATGAATTTGAATCTTAAGCCAACGCAGTTAAATCTGCCTATCGCTATGAACATAACAACTTTATAATAATTAATTTTCCAAAGTAACACCTGATTCTATTAACTATCATGAACATTCTTCATCAGGTAGCATGTGCAAATCCTTACACATATCTCTCTAGCTTCTTTCAAATTCATTATTCTCTTCATACATGCCGTCTAGGTATCTGAGTACTCTTGACCCTCCCCTATTCGAGCAATTTGCTCAAATGGTCTTCGGAAGTTAGCTTCAGCCTATCTCGAAACCTTTTAATGTTAACTTTCGCACTATATATTTTCTTCACTCATACGTTCAACTTGCCCAAACCATTGAAACAAGTCTTTATCCATTATTTATATGTCATATCATTTACAAGTGTTGTAAATAATGACATAAATGTATTACAGATGTAATCTCAGTAACAACTGATAATTAAAAAGAATAATTACGACCATTTGTAATCTTTGAATTAGCAAAAACATGTTTTAAATAAAAAAAAAATCAGGCTTCCAGATCCTGAAAATGTTTCATTGTCCAATTAATTTTGAAACTAGTATCCCTAGGTTATAATGGTACAAACGCAAAATGTTTAATAGTTTAGGGTGCGGTCTGCTAAACATAATGTCTCAGGTTCGGGCCCGCCATTCAACTACTGTCATGAATCACTCCAGACACAAGCAATGCTTAGTTAATAGGAACACTAGTAAACTTTTATAAAAAAAAAAAAACATTATCAACACATCGACAAGTACACACAGTTTCTTTATTATATTTTGTAAAGTTTAGTAATAGAATAAAGGGCTATATGCTGTATGATTCTAAATTAAATTATTCGACCGGCTCTGAAGTGGCGCTACCGTTCAAAGGTAGTTTCTAAATAGTGATATTGTCAATTTACAAAGAAGAAATAATGTGTTTTACACAGCCAGTGCATATTCTGCAGAAGGCAATTCTGAATTGTCAATTCATAAACAATAGATAACCAGTGATATATGTTACGTATTATATTTATTGAATATATATTTAACTAAGCTAACATGGATGCTGCACCGACGAGAGCCTAGCTCTTAAGTTAAAGAAGATTATATTTATCTATACGTATAAAAAAAATTGGAGTGCCTGTTTGTAATATTGAAATAACCGTTTTTTACTATAAGTATATGAATACATATACAGTATATACACCAAAATGATTTTTTTATACAATTTTGTCTGTCTGTCTGTCTGTTTGTTTTGGGTAATTTCTGAAACGGCTGGACCGATTTTAACAGGACTTTCACTGACAGATAGCTAATGTTAGAAGGATTAACATAAGCTGTTTCTATTTTAGAAACATAATTAGGGTTCTGCGTTGAGTGTTAAACTGCGAGCAAGCCGCGGGGGGCAGCTAGTTAATAATAAAAATAATATAAACGCTAAACATTTATTTTTTAATGATGATAGACTAATTTGCCTAGATGTCTAGATCAGTACCACACTCCACCTATTTCTACCAACACAGCATCCAGTATATATATAAATGTATATATCGGAAAATGTAATGACATAACAACACTTTAATTCCAATGATCAATACATATACATATTTATACAAACATTTACATAATATGTATATTAGAATAGAGCTTAGAACATTCCCTTAAAATATAGTGTTATATGATAAAGTATTGCAGAAGGTTTTTGCTACAAACACTAGAACAATTGTAACATTATTCTAAAAGACTTTATTCGTATTTATACAAATAATACTTTACGATAGAAATATATTTTTACAGAAAGTAACATAATTAATGATTGCCATAGTGTTCATATAATTTTTTACACTGTTAACTATATATATATATATATATATATATATATATATATATATATATATATATATATATATATATATATATATATATATATATACATATATATATATATATATATATGTATATATATATATATATATATATATATATATATATATATATATATATATATATATATATATATATATATATATATATACATATATATATATATATATATATATATATATATATATATATATATACATATATATATATATGTATATATATATATATATATATATATATATATATATATATATATATATATATATATATATATATATATATATATATATATATATATATACATATATATATATGTGTGTGTTCTTGGTATGAAGTCGAAACAAATTTGACATTAAATGGAGTCTGACCTTTGTTAACAATATTAACTTTTAGTTTTTGATTGATATGAGCTTTAAAAAGGTTAATCATTAAAATGAAACATCTTCGTCATCGTCATCTCTTGATCTTTGATGTTAAATTGAACTAAATAAATAAATAAATTGAACTAAAAGTTATTATTAATTCAGTGAAATGTAAACTTTTCGAAAAATGTTGATAATTTGTTAATAATAATTAAATTAATAAACAGATAAAAACTCTCGGATTGTGCACTTATGTGATTTAAAATTGTACAAACTTTAACTAAATTATATTTATATGTACATAGTTGTAACGCCATTTACATGATAAGGTACCCTACCTCCTGAACACTTTCCCATAGTATTATAATATATAATATTATAAAAAAAGTATTTATTTATTTAATTATACTTACCAACTAAACACATACAGAACTTTGTGAATTGCTTCATGAAAGCGACAATTAATATATACATTTATGTATGTTTATTAAATGTAAACTGAGCGTTATATAAAAATATAAAACGTTAAAAAAAATAAGTGTATAATGATAAATGCAATCAAAACATTTTGTAATACATATTTTTTGGGAAATAATTTTTATTTATTTATTTTACAATGCAGTAACATTTTATTTCAGTGGTGAAATAATAATTTACAAGTTCTATGTAAGGTTATAATCGAATGCATAATCTTTTACTGCAAAAATAATATGTTTTAATTATGTACCATTATTTCAAGTAAAAGCTACTTATTTCTATATAATATATAATATATAGCAGTATTAACTAAAACTAATTTTCCTTTTTGACAAAGATTGTATATCGGACATTTTGTTTCTAACAGATTTAAGTGGCCATTACTAAAGATTTAAATGAACAAATATGTAATTTGATAGAAATTTTCATAAAAATTTGGAATTTATTTGTTTTTGTTCCGGTAACTTATTTCTATTAACTGAACATTATATACGTAATTATGAACAAGTAACCCTTATATCTTCATCCTATTCCGACGACCTAAATATGATGTAAACATGGCAAAGCCGAATTAGACATATATGTGACTTAAAAAAGTGTATTCATTTTTATCAAGTGTAGTCATATTTGTTTTCATAACTTTTTTTGTTTTTACTTTGTCTGTGATCATTTTTCTTCTAATTTTACCTTTAAAAGGTTTTACTAGCGTTGAATTTATGCCTTCTTATTGCACCATTTTTTCATTTTATGTAATTTATTGTCCCATTATTGATTTAATCCTAAAGAACAACTTAGATAAATATTCGGACAAAGCCTAACAGCATTTTTAATATTATTAAAATCATTTTTAGTGAAGTATTCTACGTAAGTTCCTGTTATATCCAGTATTATGTCAACATTAGATGTATTTTTTTTTAATTTTACAATATATTATTGGGCATTTAAAACGTAGTGTTTAATTTATCACTATTATACCACCCAAACTGTTTTGACATTTATAGTTTAAGGAATATAGACAGGGATAAGGAAATGTAACCTCTTTGCAAGCGACGAAGATAAGTATTTTGCATGAATAACATGAATATTATTAATATATATGTTACCGAAATTATAATGTTCGGTTTTTTTTTTATTTTTATTTTTTACGTCCTGTTTTGTTTCAAAAACTCGTTTCGCGACACGAGCGAACACAGGAACCGAGTACATTCCAAATTTTTATTCGAAACGCTTAATGTGCATGTAACTAAGGCTGTATTGTATTGCATATGTTTTATATTTTGATAATTTTTTTATGTTCCGTATACATGTTTGTCTAAATGTTTTTATATGTACATTCGCAGCTTACACGTCGATAATACGCTACGAGAATCATTACGACAGTGCGTATATATTGGAGGAGATGACAGAGATGAACGTGGAACACTGACAGCGACAATACTCTTTTCTTAGCTAAAACTTGATCTTTCTAGGAATAATAGTGAGTTTTATTGTTTTTTTATGGGCAAAGGGAAAAGGTAACATTCTGCCTGACGGTGACTGCGGCAGAAATAGTAAAAAGTCAAGATGCATTTTCACCTCAGACCAAGATGGAATGTGTTATAGCACAAGATCACACAGCCTCTCTATACCCTTCAAACCTGAACCAAACAGTTGGTTGGTTGGTGGTGGCTTGGTATCAGAAATGGGTATATGCCACTGAATCAGACGATACTTAGAGCAGGAAATCAGCGATCTCTACATTTTTTAATGTTTACGCAGTTTTCCATACTGGGGTAGACAGAGATCAGAGACAATGGAGGCCATTGACCTAATTTCCACCGAAGCTCACTCCAAGCTATCGGCACCATATGCATACAAGATAAAAAAATTCTGTCTCGACTAACTTAAGAGGGGTCTGGTTTAGTTAGTGTAGATACATGATAGATACATTCTCACTCACCATGAGGTTACCCAACTGTTAACTTTCCACATTCTCCTTTAACAAAAAAAGCTTCATGTTAATACCGGGGTAGACAGAGGTCCAGACAATTAAGTTCTTTGAGACAAGTTCTTTACTAGGTTCTAAGGAACCTCTTTAACCTTGAACCGAAGATATTTTTGCGAGAATGTCCTAGACAACGATATAAATTGTACATAACTTTGAAAAAGCTCTTTGGTATCAACTTACCAACAGGGGATCGAACACGGGTCTCTTGAGTCGAATTCCGATTCGCACTCGGCTATCGTGCCTTTTTTTTTATTTTTAACGCTTATATTTTTTTTAAAAAGTCACGATAGCCGAGTTGATGGGTGGTCGGAATTTCGAGTCGAGAGACCCGAGTTCGATCCCCAGGTGGTAGTACCAATGAGTTTTTCAAAAACTTATGTACGAATTTCATTGTAGGCTTGCACATAAAGGCGGCGACGGGCTCACCACCTATCACGTTGTCCCGAAAATATCTTCGGTGGAAGGTGGGTCAAAGGGACTGAATTGTCTAGTTTTGACCTCTGTCTACCCCTGTATTGGGAATTGCGTGAAGATAGATATTTATTTATTTATTATTTATATTTTTTTTTGTTTTAGCATCGGCTTTGCTCAATTCCGATGGTGCACATGATGTTTATGAAATATTGGGCAAAAGCTTCAGAGAAGACAGGTAACACTATGGCTATTTGATTTTCAGTTCTCCTGAATTTCAAGGAAGTTATCATATGTATTATCGAAGTAGAAAATTTAATTCATAGTTATTTATTTATTTATTTATTTGATAGGCTTTAAGGATAAAATAATTTGTGATGGTAGCTCTATAAAATAGCTTTACGTTTTAAGTGATTGGTGCTTAATAATATATTTCTATTAAATTGTTTTTTTAATTACTGGTCATTTTATTTTTATTCATTTACAGGCATTTTAATTTTTTATACGGACGGATATAAAAAAAGAGCTTCATTGTGTTGTAACGGTTGTTTTAGTAACGTGATTTATGTTTAAAAATTAAAAGGCCATAGGAAGGATTAGCCATAATCGTCTCGCTTGGCAAGCGGGTAGGGGATCCAAAGGAATAGACATCTGGCACCTTAGATGCGAGGTTTCCAGGCGGTTATCCCGCCTACTCTCGGTAGACAAGGGAGGATGTTGCCCTCAGTCGCATTTTAAGTGAAAGGAGATGTAAATGAGTTTTGAACACGACACTTTGTTACCTATGGATGATGACATTTACTTTATACATAAATATTAATACTTTAGTTAATCTACAAACAACTCCGTATACTTGTAGCGAAAACACTGGTTTTCATGGAATTACCAGCTCGATTCCCGAATGGTTCAATGTACAAAATTATTCTTTTTTTACATTGAACCGTTCGTTAAGTTTTATGTAAATTAAAACGTTTTATTCAATTTAATTATGTGCCAGTATTCACGATAGCCGAGTTGATGGGTGGTCGGAATTTCGAGTCGAGAGACCTGAGTTCGATCCCCAGGTGGCAGGCTGGGTTTTCAAAAACTTATGTACGAATTATATCGTTGGCTTGGACATAAAGACGGCGACGGGCTCACCACCTATCACGTTGTCCCGAAAATATCTTCGGTGGAAGGTGGGTCAAAGGGACTGAATTGTCTAGTTTTGACCTCTGTCTACCCCTGTATTGGGAATTGCGTGAAGATAGATATTTATTTATTTATTATTTATATTTTTTTTTGTTTTAGCATCGGCTTTGCTCAATTCCGATGGTGCACATGATGTTTATGAAATATTGGGCAAAAGCTTCAGAGAAGACAGGTAACACTATGGCTATTTGATTTTCAGTTCTCCTGAATTTCAAGGAAGTTATCATATGTATTATCGAAGTAGAAAATTTAATTCATAGTTATTTATTTATTTATTTGATAGGCTTTAAGGATAAAATAATTTGTGATGGTAGCTCTATAAAATAGCTTTACGTTTTAAGTGTTTGGTGCTTAATAATATACTTTTATTAAATTGTTTTTTTTTAATTACTGGTCATTTTATTATTATTCATTTACAGGTTTTTAATTTTTTATACGGACGGAGATAATGTTTTCATCTGAAAGGAGAAAATATAAAAAAAGAGCTTCATTGTGTTGTAACGGTTGTTTTAGTAACGTGATTTATGTTTAAAAATTAAAAGGCCATAGGAAGGATTAGCCATAATCGTCTCGCTTGGCAAGCGGGTAGGGGATCCAAAGGAATAGACATCTGGCACCTTAGATGCGAGGTTTCCAGGCGGTTATCCCGCCTACTCTCGGTAGACAAGGGAGGATGTTGCCCTCAGTCGCATTTTAAGTGAAAGGAGATGTAAATGAGTTTTGAACACGACACTTTGTTACCTATGGATGATGACATTTACTTTATACATAAATATTAATACTTTAGTTAATCTACAAACAACTCCGTATACTTGTAGCGAAAACACTGGTTTTCATGGAATTACCAGCTCGATTCCCGAATGGTTCAATGTACAAAATTATTCTTTTTTTACATTGAACAGTTTTCTGTAAATTAAAACGTTTTATTCAATTTAATTATGTGCCAGTATTCACGATAGCCGAGGGGTTGGGTGGTCGGAATTTCGAGTCAAGAGACCCCGAGTTCGATCCCCAGGTGGCAGGCTGGGTTTTTCAAAAACTTATGTACGAATTATATCGTTGGCTTGGACATAAAGACGGCGACGGGCTCACCACCTGTCACGATTTCCCGAAAATATCTTCAGTGGAAGGTGGATCAAAGGGATTTAATTGTCTAGACTAGACCCCTGTGCACCCTTGTATTGGGAATTGCGTGAAGATATTTATTTAATTTAATTATATGCCGTATGAAGGCGATTGGCTCACCGCCTGTCTAGTTGTACCAAATAGGCGTCAGTAAATGCTGGGAAAGAACCTAATTGTAATAGCCTCTGTCTATCTTAATATAGGTACAATTCAAGCTTAATGTATCGTTAACATCTGGGGCAACAAAGAGGTTATCTCGTTCATCAAGATTGAAAATATGTAATTTAGGTTATTTAAACTAAGAAGTACTAGTGTATAAAAGTAAAAAGGTAAATTAAAAAAAATGAGCGGTTTATTTAATTTATTTTTCACATTCACAGTATGTTTTTGCTATCAAACTTGACAAAACATCGGGTAAACAGGGATAGTTCTGAATTCTGAGTGTTTATATAAATAATACATTCTACGGTCTGGTAATATGATCAACCATCCACATGGTGATAACGTAAAACCCTGAGAAGAGGAAATAGGAAGTGCTGTCGGCTATGTACATTTAGGTATGTTATGGAAAACCTTTTCGAATTTCATAATGGAGACGCTGATCGTACAAATTGTTTACCGTTGTTCTTTTTGACATAAAATGTTAATAATCACCACTAAAACATAATTTTTATAGTTGTGTTTTCTTTGCACTGAAACAGAAAAATTGAACAGGAAGCAATTCCATGACCATAGATAATTCATATATAACAGGCAACCTACTGTAAACACAATATATAGGTAAAATAACTGAGAACGGACCTACCAAACGAACATTACAAACATAAAACACACTGTCACACTACTGCAGAACTCAGAAGCTTACGTGTTTGGGTTGTAATGTAATGTTCATTTCTCTTGAGTCATGTATTGCTTGACATCATAGTAGAACTTCTTTACTTCCTAGCGCCTTGTCATAGACATTATATGACAAAAGAAAAGACTCTATGATCATGAGACCTTTGCCTTCTCTTAGTGAAGATGACCTAAAGATATCTATGATTCATATTCTGACAGTGAAATGATGAAGTGATCAGTAAAAAAATCTGAACTCTGACTCAATAACATCGGCAGTGATACTTTGGATAATAGAACATCATTAAAATCTCTGAAAATGATTGTCACTGCCGTATAGTATCTTTCTATGGCTGGTGACGTTTCATAATTTTTAAATGTTTTATACTAACCATCCAACAGCAAAATGTATAAGATGTAACCGCAATTTTAAAAACCTCCACGTCTAGTCATGGGTTCCCGACTAAGGTAATTTCATAAAATGTATCGTTTGAGTGAACTCTTTTTTAATACATTGCCAAATCATCTAACCTAGAAAAGGGATAAATCTAGTACTCCATCTTGATTTTGTGTTTTTATTTACTAACATCACGAAAGCTACGAACAATAAAAAGATTGTAGAAACATGCCAGTTGTTACTTTCAGTAAACGTTAGACTGTTCTGTTATAAATTATTTCCTGTACCATATCCTGTTCATAAAGCGATTATCAAACAGCATGACACATAAGTTGTAACATACTGATTAAAAAAAATGGTCAAGTAATAAAGATAATTGTGTTTGCATTATTAGATACATGTGTAGACTATCATTTGGTTTCTGATATGACATTTCAATTAATAATTATTTTTTTTATCTGCACACATTTCTATATTCTGGGATAGTCAGAAGTGCAACCAATATGGATGGTACTCTACTTTTACCTGAGCTTATTTAAATTTATATGAGTGGTGGTGAGCCTGCAGCATAGTGTTTGTGGTACAAATTGCACATATGTTTTGAAAAAATCTCATGGGCACCAGCTTTTCTCTTGAGGTTTTAAATGTAGTCTCCACATTTAGATTATGATTACCCAATCACTCAGTCATTATGTCTGCATTGCAATTAAATTAATAATTTAAAAAACTAGTTTAAATATCTACTAATTAAAAAGAATTTTGTCAAATTTACAAATTATGATCTCAATATGGAATCACTATGATCAATGATTCATTTGCTAGAATGTAGGTAACACAAAATCTTATTATTAATTAGAAGGGAATTTATAGGATTAGCATTCTGCCTTATCGAGATTTGCAAAATATTAATTACAATATAAAAGTTCTTACTTTTTAAGTTAAAAAATTGTTTTTAAATATTATATTAGGTTTAATTGGGAATTATAATTAATGACACCAGTTAAATTAACATTTATAATTAAAAAAAAAAACCAAAATAGAGTAAATTTAATATTTAGCTTAATTGTAAAGAATTATTTATAAATTTATATTATGAGGGTATCTTATCTTTAAGGAAATTATTAATTGAATAATAGTATGTGTCAATAATAGAAACAAATAGACAAAACACTAAGGTGTCAAACTTATGTTTTCATTAATATATAGCTCACATGCTTAAAAATTATCTGAAGAGAAGATATCTCTTAGATATAGATCGCTCATTTACAATTTTATTGAAGTATAGATAACTTTAAGGCTGTCAGTAACACCTAAATTAAAAAGATGTTAAATTGACCATGACCAGTTAATGCACTAGTTATGTTCTGAATTTGGGGCTTATTCAGACGTAGGAACATTTAGTAGGCTCACCACCTTTCACGGTGTCCAAAAATATCTTTGGTGGAATGTGGGTCAAAGCGATTCCCTGTGTTGGGAATTGCATGAATATATTTATTTATTTAATGGCTAAATACTGACTGACTAAGAGATTCCAGATTCAAAATCACTTTGATATACCACATATTAAGAAAAAAACTGTTCTTTTTTTACAGAGACACCGTACGATTCTTATTTGAATTGTTTTGCGAGGTATCACCCGGTGATCATATACGGGAGCCTTACATTCTAAGAAAATATCCCGAATCGTATAAAAATGACGAGGAGTTAAAGAATATTCCAAAGTTTACATTCCCATGTCAATTAGATAAGTAAGTATAGAAATAGATATACATACTGTGTGTATGTTTTTTCTAATATTATCATTTGAAAGCAATATAACAATTTCATATGTGCATCATGACCTTGTCAATCAGTCAATAGCCGAGTATGCAAGCAACTTCCTTATGTAACCTTCAACACTCATTGTTTTGTAATAGGCTGATATATTTTCAGAGGTTTGAATGTGTTCAGCATACAAATCATGTAATGTTGCCACTCTAAAACCCTTGTTTCAAATATTACAAAATATTGTTTAACATTTTGTTTTTCCTTTTAAAATTTTGTCATCATTCCTTAGTGTTGTATAATGCATGTTTCATTAAAATGCTATTATGTTGTTGTAAATAATACAAAACATTATTTTACTTTCTTTAATTATCAGTTAAAATTTATTTATTAAAATAGAAATTTATATTGAAGCAATTTTATTGGTGTTAAATTTAGTGATTCCAAATTTCTACCTAATAATAAAAAACCTTCAGTACTCCAAGATAAAACCTTCTGTGTTGCAAGTTTTCATAATAAAAATTACAAAACTATATTTTGAGGGTCATGTTCATGTTATATTTTCTGTAATTAAATGTAATTATATTTACAAATTGTAATGTGTATTTCGAAGTGAAAACAACATACTGATCACCTGTGTCCGCAAAAAATTTCTTTGGTGAAAGTTGGGTTGGAAGGACTTATCTAGACCTACATCTATTCCAGTATTGGGAATGGTTTAAAGATATTGTGTCATTGATAGTCCATATTTGATAAATTAATTTTACATACCAGACTCTGTAATGTACATTCAACTTTAGTGTGTGAATTATTAATTTTCCAGTACATTTGTTCAACATTATTCCTTCGTGCTGACTTCCGTGGATTCAAAGTACACGTTTTGTTTCTGTCGTTATGACCCCAGAGCCAATACGGCTTTGGTGTTAATGTCACATCTACCATGGCACGATATATTTTACAAGTATGTATTGTTTTTATTTTTTTCATGCATAATAATTAAAGATACTGTCTGATTAGTTTGTAAAGGTAATTGGTACTCAAATAGGCTTAAATGTTTAGCTGTGCGTTCGCAAATGCAATTTACATAATTTTAAAATTTAGACAATCACTTTAAAATTTAGACAAGATAGGGTATATAATTCATTGTACTTTCCCGCCTGAAAAAGATCCACTATATTCTGGATACGTTTTTTCATTTGGATATGTTTATTTGTTTTTATAAATTTTATTAGATGGAACCATAAATAAAATGAAATAATGAGTCTATTTTTCTACTTTGGTGGAAGGTGGGTCAATGGGACTTAATTGTCTAGACTAGACCTCTGTCTACCCCTGTATTGGGTATTGCGAGAAGATATTTATTTATTTTTCGACTTGCTGACCATAGCATGAGGAAGATATAGTATTGTGGACTGTTGTTAAGGCAATTGGTCACAGCTCCAAATACCCGAGTATGATAGTTTCAAAGGCTAAGCGTTTATTCACTGCTAAGTAATAACTTCCTACTTACTTAGTTTGCATATATTTATTATTGTCTTCATTGCGATTAGCTCTGTTGCAATTTGATAGAATTTGCTGCGCATTAGCTATAGTATACATTGCTTGCTTAATGCCCTGTAAAAGTGCATTGTGGGACATAGGCCTCTATAATAAGGATAATTGACAACTTCCATGTACAGCAAGAGTCACGATAGCCTAGTTGTTGTGTGGTCGGATTTCGAGTCAAGAGACCCGAGTTCGATTCCCAGGTAACAGGGGGACCAATGGGTTTTTCAAAAACTTATGTACGAATTATATCGTTGGCTTGGACACAAAGACGGCGATGGCCTCACCACCTGTCACGTTGTCCCGAAAATATCTTCGGTGAAAGGTGGGTCAAAGGGACTTAATTGTCTAGACCTCTGTCTACCCCTATATTGGGAATTGCGTGAAGTTATTTTTTTCCATGGACAGCTTCGAGGTTCTGGTTTCGATTACCAGTCGGGTTGATATAGAAAACACTTCTCCTACATTTTCTCGTGTTTGGGTGTTTCTGGTACATAATCAGAACACTGTGATGTTGGATAATAAAGTTAATATAAAAAAAAATTACGGCGACACTTAAAAAGAGGATCGATAATTGTAACTGCTACTGCACCTTAACTGCATGTCAATGTTTACCTTAATTCTTGTCAGGTGTTTTTATTATTTATTTATTTTAATTGCTTGCATGTAACTAAGTGTATTATTATAATATATGGGAATACCAATGTATATGAGAGGCAGACATATTATCATATTGTTATTACAAAAATGTTGTAATGCCTTTTTTAAAAATATTTTATATATAACTCATTTCGTTTTTAATATTTAATGGTTATCCATTATATATCTTGTCATGATGTTGCTCTCTATGAACTCCTAAACTACCTAACTGATTATTATTATTTTTTCTGTACCTGAAATAAAGGTTTTATTTAAATCACGTCTTCTTCTTCACAGCCTATAAAGAGTCCACTGCTGAACATAAACCTCCTCCAAAGCTTTCCACAACGAATGGTCCTCAGCCACCTGCATCCATCGATTTCTCGCAATCTTTTGCAAGTTGTCACCCCATCTCGTGCCGGTTTATGGTTTCAACACGTATTTTTTATTAAAAAAAAATAAATATTTTCACTCAATTCCCAATACAGGGGTAGACAGAGGTCAAGTCTAGACAATCAAGTCCCTGTGACCCACCTTCCACCGAAGATATTTTCGGGAATAATTAAAAGTAGGATTACGTCTACCGGACCCGCTGGTTTATTAGAAATTTTTATAGACATTGGGTGGGGAACAGAATCGCAATATAAACTTAGATGAAGTTCTAATTAAGACATATTTTTGTCATAAGTATTTTTGTGGTAAGTCACGATAGCCGAGTGGTTGGGTGGTCGGGATTTCGAATCGAGAGACCCGCGTTCGATCCCCAGGTGACAGGCTCGTACCAAGGGGTTTTTCGATCCCAAGGTGGAAGGTGGGTCGAAGGGACTTAATTGTCTAGACTAGACCTCTGTCTATCCCTGTATTAGGTATTGTGTGCAGATATTTATTTTACATATTTTTGCGTGACTGGTGATTATTATAATTAAGTTTGATTATTTTTCCGTCATCTGTTGCTAGCGTTGATATTAGCCTATTCCATTAGTCGCTGGCTACAAAAACCGAGGGAAAGGAACATAACCAATGACACGGACTTCCGTGGACGAGTGGCGTCCACACCGATTCAATACAATTCGATTCCCGGTCGGGTCAATGTAGAAAACACTTTTTATAAATTTTCTTGGGTCATTCCGAAAGTCACGATAGCCGAGTGGTTGGGTGGTCGGAATTTCGAGTCAATAGACCCGAGTTCGATCCCCAGGTGGGGCAGTACCAATGAGTTTTTCAAAAACTTATGTACGAATTACATCGTTGGCTTGGACATAGAGACGGCGACGGGCTCACCAACTGTCACGTTGTCCCGAAAATATCTTCTCTGGAAGGTGGGTCAAAGGGACTTCTAGGACAGGAGTCTAGACTAGACCCCTGTCTACCCCTGTATTGGGAATTGCGTGAAGATATCTAATATTATATATTTTTTCTTGGGTCTGGCTGTTTGTGGCTTTGTTGTTTCTGATTTCATAACATAAGTGCTTAAGCTGCTTACTTTGGGATCGTTGATTTATATAAAATCATGTATTTATGTTAGTTAATCAGTCTGTTTAAATATGTTGCTTTATATTGTATCACGATAGGAATATTAGAAAACAGTCAACAGAATTATGGGGAGACGAATTTGGGTATCAATATGCCATGGCATTTATATTAGTTTTGCTACTGCCCTTCATTACTTAATGATATATTCCTTGATCAGCTTTAGATAATAGGATTCCTTTTCAACTGAATATATGAGAAATAGTTACGTTATATACACACAACCTAAAAGTCCACTGCAACGTGTAGATCTCACTTACTATAAAAATATATGAGAAATATATGAGAAATAGTTACGTTATATACACACAACCTAAAAGTCCACTGCAACGTGTAGATCTCACTTACTATAAAAATATATGAGAAATAGTTACGTTATATACACACAACCTAAAAGTCCACTGCAACGTGTAGATCTCACTTACTATAAAAATATATGAGAAATATATGAGAAATAGTTACGTTATATACACACAACCTAAAAGTCCACTGCAACGTGTAGATCTCACTTACTATAAAAATATATGAGAAATATATGAGAAATAGTTACGTTATATACACACAACCTAAAAGTCCACTGCAACGTGTAGATCTCACTTACTATGAAAATGGCAAACCAAGGAGAGTTTGCCATAATCGCAAACATGGCAAGTCGATTAACGATTTCAGTACGGAAGATATTTGGTCTGGTATTTTTCGAGATGGTTACAATTTATTTTATAATAAATATGTAATTACTATTATTTTTGTTGTAAAAGAATAAAATTATGACAAAAATAATAGTAATTTCATTTGCAAAGGACGTAATTTGTATGTATGTATGTATGTTATGTAATGTTGCGAAACTTTACTGTTCATTTGTATATAAATGTATTTTTCTGCGCTATTCCTATCATTCTAAAATTTTTTTCTGCATAGTCAATGATAGTATAGAAATTAACTGATCTGGATTACTTTGGTATCAACAGTCATTTACTGCGCCGCTGTTATAACTATATTTGAAAAAAAAAAAAAATGTTAATTGGGTAGTTATATGAAGAATTAAGATGTATTGTTTTCTCAGTTTATCTAAGATTTGATATATAATTAATACAAGTCTTTTATGAAACTGAATAACAGACCTGAAAAACAACATCCCAGAAAATAACTTTATTTCATTTTATTCTTTCTCTATATTCGGCACAACGTTGTTTGAGTTTTGAATAAAATCACGTTGTATTTATATCACCTAGCTTTTCAAGTGAGTTAATAAAGCGAAGCCTATATTTCACTCTGCTGAAACTACACTTTTTCCTTTATTTGAGTCCGAGTGAAATTAAAGGCCGGGGATTGATTCATGTATTTATAACTCCACCAATATTCCGTCAGTCTGCTCTAGACGAGCAGGTTTGCGATGTTTGCGAACTTGGTACCTGGAGAAATTGGTACATGCACATATGTGTTACTCTTTCTGTGGTATATAATGAAGTTATCTAATACGATATTAAAATTCTTAAGTAAGTGAGGCTTGTACGTATTGCTTTCCCGGAAACAACTCAAAATTTGGATAAAATTTTGTGTTTCGATAGTTTTCATGTCCCCTTTTTAAAGAGACATATACACAATATTTGTGTACGTACAGACAATATTTGAGGTTTAGTGTGATTTAACATACATTGGCGATTCGTTGAGCTATATTTAAAGATTATACTTAGAAAGAAAATGATTCCCTATTTGTCAATAATAATTGGTTAATGTCTTTAAAACAATTTACATTAGTATATAATAATAAGAAATATAAATACATACAATAGAACAACATTACATAGGTCTGATACTAAGAAACACCCAGGCCCGAGAAGTGTTCTCCTTCGTTGTCCCGTCCGAGAATCGAACCAGTCAACCTCACAGCTGTCCGCTTCCTCTAAACCTGCGTGTATTTCACTCGTCCACTTAGTACTTTAAAGTATGATTTGAAATAATTCTGTATTGAAGCAATTAAATTTCTCTTTCAGGTTATTAAATTGTATAGCGAATTTATTAAACGGTCCCGAGGGGGGGGAGCTGTGGTCTTTTTTAGAGGCGTGCAGGATAAGGCCTCCTATGCCCGGACACACGCTCAAAATCACCTACAATGCGGGCCATAGTGTGTTCTCTTGCCAGAGTCCGGATACGAGACTACCCAGTATACCTGAGAATGTAAGTAACTGTAACGATACCTCGATAGACGAGTGGGTATTGACTACTTACGAGGCATTTTTCATATGTGTATATGACTATTTATCTATGCATGTGTCTATATGTATGTGTATATATGTATGTGCTTTGTAAAAAAGTCACGATATCGAATGCAAGATGAGGAATTCGAGACAAGAGACTACTTCGTTGCACAGGTGGCAGGCTCGTATCAATGGTTTTTTTTTCAAAACTCAAGTACGATTTGCATCGTTGCCGGCGAAAATATCTTCGGTGGAAGGAAGGTCAAATGGACTTAATTGTCTAAACTAGACCTCTGTCTACCCCTGTATTGGGTATTGCGTGAAGATTTTTATTTATCACCACCACCACTCACCTGTCACGTTGTCCAAAAAAAATGTAGTCCGTGAAAGTTGGGTCGAAATGATTTAATTGTCTAGACCTCTGTCTACCCCAATATTGAGAACGGCGAGAAGATATGCTTGAGTATATTCTACCGTTAGCTTGGACATTAAGACGGCGACAGACTGGCCCGTTACTTTGTAAATAAACAAAGAAAAGTGTGTAGAAAAGATTTCATTGTCTAAATCACTGCCTACCGCAGTATGGGAAATTATGTGTGGATATAAAAAAAGAATTTTAATTAACTGACTTCATTGTACATATAAGAATCATAAGACATTATTGCCACATGGCAATAATGTCTTATGATGCTAGGCGTCTGGTACTACGATCGCCAATCTGCTTGCCAAGCGTGGGTATTATGACAGACTTTCCCTTATGGGTTAGACATACTCCCTGCATTACATTTATATAAAATTCTTGCGAGCCCGGAAACGTGGTATTACACTAGAAAGTGGGTTCGAAATCTACTTGAACATAAAAAAGAATTATTAAAATAGGTCCTGTCGTGAAGAAGTTTAGTCCCATGCATACCCTCATAAGAATTATATGTTTCACCTATTAAATGTGTTTTCTTAAACCCAACTAAACACACTTTGCACATTGATTTTTTGGTTACCCTGGTTCCCATCCATAAATACATACACACATGCATATATACCTAGTGACAACTTCACATAAATTGTTCTGATACCAATGTAAGTAAGTAGTTTGTTTTAGAATCGATGAAGGTACCACCATTCAAGCTACCTGTGAAAATGTGAATATAAAAAATATATAAATAAAATATCTTCACGCAATTCCCAATACAGGGGTAGACAGAGGTCAAGTCTAGACAATTAAGTCCCTTTGACCCACCCTCCACCGAAGATATTTTCGGGACGTGACAGGTGGTGAACCCGTCGCCGTCTTCATGTCCAAGCCAACGATATAATTCGTACATAAGTTTTTGAAAAACCCATTGGTATGAGCCTGCCACTTTGGGGATCGAACTCGGAACTCTTGACTCGATATTCCGACCACCCAATCACTCGGCTATCGTGAAAATGAAGGTAAAGTGTTCTGAATTAACCCGAGCGGGAATCGAATCCGGACCTCAGAGGTGGCGACACTATTAAAACCGATGTGTACGCCACTCGTCCACAGAGGTTGTCGATTTTGTATTTTTACATTAGACACCAAGTTCATCTAGATAAGTGTAAGCGGTGGCCCAATGGAAAGAGCGAAGTCGCTGTACGTCTTTGGTAGCGGGTTCGAATCCCGTCCGCTTCGGTTGATTTTTTTTTATAGAAAAGGGAGACAAACGAGCAGGTGGCTCACGAGATGGTAAGTGATTACCGACGCCCATGAACACCCGCAATACCAGAGGCATAGCAGATGCGTTACCGGCCTTTGAGTGCCCCCCCCCCCAGAATTGGGGAGGGGGTGTGTGGGCCACGGGTTACCTGCACTCACCAGACGAAACGCAGAAGTTTGTTAGACTTGTACTTCACGCCGGTATTCTGTGAGGTCGTGGTACTTCCCCGGTCGAGCCGGCCCATTCATGCAACAACAAAAGCTGATGCGTGGCTCTACCGCTGTTGATTCATTCACTCTACATTAATTCTTTAAATCTTTTATTCACTCCTCGTATAAAGTCGTCCACGGACGTCGTCGAATAAAACATTGACGTATGGATTGTGTTTCAGTGCAACCTCACGGAATACTTCAGTGCGATGGATTCGAAATGCATGGCGGGGCTATGGGCGGCCTTGCTCCATGAGCGTAGGGTCGCCATAGTAGCGTCGAAGCCTTCTAGGCTCTCGGCTTGCGTGCAAGCCGCAAACGCCACTCTCTTCCCAATGTCCTGGCAGCATATATTCATACCAATACTCCCAAAGCATCTCGTAGATTATTTACTTGCGCCTATGCCATTTCTAATCGGAGTTCCTAGGAGTGTTATGGAGGTAAGATTTTGTCATGATTTTATTTTGAGTGTTGTGATAAAAAAAGACTAGTTTAAAATGTTTTAATGAGAGCTAACTTTATTTTTATCTAGCTGCCCCGCCGCAGCCTTGTCCGCAGTTTAACACATAACGCGGAACCCTAATTATGTTTCTAAAATAAAAGTAGCCTACGTTACTCCTTATAACATTAGCTATCTGTCAGTGAAAGTCCTGTTAAAATCGGTCCAACCGTCTCAGAGATTATCCGAAACAAACAGACACACAGGCAGACGAAAATTTTAAAAAAATGTTATTTTGGTGTATGTACCGTATTCATATGAATGTAGTTAAAAACGGTTATTTCAATATTAGAAACAGACACTCCAATTTTATTCTTATGTATACATAATATATCTTGAACTTTGTACCAACCTCTTCTGTGGGTGATACCTTCGTTGGTTTTGATTCCATAATACAAGTGTTTAAGCTGCTTACTTTGGGATAAGAGCAATGTATGTGATGCTGTCTCCATCTATGTATCTACGTATGAATTTGTTTTTAATATATTTTTCAAACATACCCGGGTAGACAGAGTTCTTGACAGTTAAATGCTATTTCGGACAACGCGACTGATGGCGAGCCCATCACCGTCTTAGTGTCTAGCCTACGCTGTAATATACCTAATTGAATACGTACTTATATAGATAAATATTTACATATAAATAAAATAAATAAATATCTTCACGCAATTCCCAATACAGGGGTAGACAGAGGTCAAGTCTAGACAATTAAGTCCCTTTGACCCACCTTCCACCGAACATATTTTCGGGACATATAAATATTTGTATACACATATAAATATGGACTCGTCCACCTATATTCATATCTATCGCAGGTACAATTACCTCTTTCGTTAAGCGCAAGGAAGTGAAGAACCTTCAACCTCATCTAGAAAATATACTGATATTCGTAATGAATAGCAATCAATGGCCCCTCATAATTTCCCAAGCCGGCTGGTCGCCGTCGGATAATTAGACCAAAACCCTCCATATCACAGAAATATTACTAAAATTAAAAAAAAATGCACATCGGCACATTTAATGTACGGCCACTAGTAGGTATCGGACGAATAGACGAACTGAAATATGCTTTATCAAATGTGAAGTGGGATATTATAGGACTATCAGAAACTTCACCCACCTTCCACCGAAGACATTTTCGGAACAACGTGACAGGTGGTGAGCTCGTCGCCGTCTTTATGTCCAAGACAACGATATTCGTACGTATTTTTTTTAAAAACCCATTAGTACGTGCCTGCCACCTGGGAATCGAAGTCGGGTCTCTTGACTCGAAATTCCAACCACCCAAGCACTCGGCTATCGTGACTTAAATATCTTAAGGTACGCAAATATTATTAAAAACATAAAAGCAAGTATAAATAAATTACCGACTTAGAAAAATATAAAAGAGGATACTATTATAGACACAAATATAAAAGAGTTAATAAATGATAGAACAAAATTAATGAATAAACCCCATAAAAGTAAACATGAAAAGTAAGTTCTGACATTATTATATAGAAAAGTAAAAAAGAATATTTACAAGAAAAAACTTCAACTTAAATTAAAATTAATCAAAGAAGAGTCGAATGCTACATTAAAAAAAACAGATACCGGTAAAGATTGGATTGGAATTGGTTTAATTGATAAAAATAATAAGATAGTTACAGACAGGAAAGGTATAATTGAGGTAGCAACTAAGTAGTACGAAAATCTGTACAATATGCCAGATATAAAATACATCTTTCTTACCAATGCAGAATATGTAAATAACAATGATAAACCACCGTTTATTACCAGCGAAATTAATGAAGCAATCAGAAAGCTTAAGAAAAATAAAAGTCCGGGGGCAAACAATATAACAAACGAACTCCTAAAAGTAATCGCCGAACCACTTATACCTTTGTTGACAGCACTGTTTAATGATATTTTGATGTCAAAAATCATACCACTGGCATGGGAAAGTGACGGTACTTTCCCATGCCAGTGGTATGATAACCCTTCTCTACAAAAAAGGTAACCATCTGGATGTGAGCAATTTTCACGACTGTGATATTAAACAGAAAGGAGAACCAGTCAAGAGAACAAGCAGGTTTCAGAGGAACATACTCAACAATGGACCACATATTCACTTTGACGCAAATAATTAAATAATGTCAAGAATATAATAAAACCTTTTATATAGCATTTATTGATTTATTCAAAAGCATTCGATTTTATATATCATTGCAGATTGTGGGAGGCTTCAGAAGCACAAGGCATCAGTAGCGTTTATATATCTATCTTACAGGAATTATAGAGTCGAAGTAAAGCAAAGATCAAATTAGAAAAGCCAGGCAGACCGTTTAGTATTAGTATTAGAAAAGGCGTACGAGAAGGCGATGTCATATCACCTAACCTTTTTTAATGTTTTATTAGAAGATATATTTACAAAACTAAACTGGCAAAAGAGGGTCTTTAACTTATGTTAAACGTCAGATTTTCTCCATTTATATGGAGAAAATCTGACACACTTGAGCTTTGCAGACGACATAGGATTAATAAGCGAAAATCACGAATGAAAGTCGAATATATGGTTTACACATGAACGCCGAGAAAACCTGTCTTATGTCTAACTCCACCGAAACCGCTTTCAAAGTTCAAGGTATAAATATTATGTACGTAAAAGGATACGTTTACTTAGGACAAAACATCTCCACTACAAACCAAAGTCGCATAGACATATATAAACAAATATTAGAAACACATATTTAAAAGCAAGCTACCTATTAAAGTAAAAAAGATAGCTATGGACACTGCAGTCCTCCCAACTCTTATATATGTATGTCAGAATTGGTCTTTGACACGAAATGTTATATCAAAACAGCAAGTATTTCAACGGTCGGCTGAACGGCATGAACGGCTGAACGGCATACAGAGATGAGATCATCATAGAAATAAAGTTATTAGACAAAAGACACTGAGATATTAGACAGAGGTGGGTGTCCCCATTGATATAACACAGAAAATCAAATATAAATTCAACATAATTATATAAATTAGATTTAATGTATAAAATCAATAATCTACCCTTTTATTATGTATATTTTATAAACTTTAGTTAAATAATTTATCTAAATGAATTAATTTATTAATGGTTAATGAAATAATAATTTTGAAACGAAAATGATAAATTTTTATTGATAAATGATAAATAATGTATTGATGAACCAGTAATTATAGCAATATTTTTTATTATTATTATTAAGCCATTTGTATAATATAAATGGCTTAATAATAATAATAAAAAATATTGCTATAATTACATAGCAATATTTTTTATTATTATTATTAAGCCATTTATATTATATAAATGGCTTAATAATAAAAATAAATATGGACTCGTCCACAAATATCCACATTCATCGCACAAATGGATTCTCCCAGCTGGCCTCGAACCTGCAACCCTTTGCTTGGAATTCTTTGAAGAACCACCAATTATGTTAGGGTTGTAATTGTGGGTAAACTTTTTAATTCGAATGAATGAGTAATTAATGTCTGAGTCCTAAATATATTTAAATGTATATTGCTCAAACGATTGGGATAATATTTTAAATAATTATCTACATAGATCGACTCGACCTCTGTCTACCCCTGTATTGGGAATTGCGTGAAGATATTTTTTTTTTTTTACATAGATCGAGTTAACATCTCTTAGATTGATCTGATCCTAAAGTAAGCAGCTAAAGCACCGAGTATTATGGAATACCAAAACAAAGAAGATACCACAAACACACATCTCTAAGAAATTTTAGAAAAAGTGGTTTTCTACATTAACTAGTTCTGGAATCGAACCTCGGGACCACAGAGCTAGTGACATCACGAAAACAGGCGTGTACGTTAACTTGTCCACGATGGTCGTCCATTTTGTATTTAGATTACATGCCAAGTTGAAGACATAAAGACATTTACCACAGGACAGACACAAATCACAGTTAAAGTGTACAAACAAAAATTGAAACGACTAAGAATGAAAAAAAAAAAAAACAAAAGGAAATCATTAAAAAAAAGTAGAGGTTATAATAACAATTCATGACTTTACAATCGTAATGGATGAAGTTCGTCTAGATTAGTGTAAGTGGTGGCTCAGTGGAAAGAGCGGACGCCGCGGTACGGCGTAGTCGCGGTTTCGAATCTCGCCCGACACGGACGGCCGGTTGATTTTCTAAGTCTCTTCTGCTTTAGTTTTAGAATTTTCCTTTCGTTTTGTTTCTTCTGCTTTAGAGGAATCTCATTGCGAAAGTGGATACAAAGGTGGTAGATTAAAAATGACAGTCGACAGATGTTATATATGTTAGTAATATCGATGAATAAATGATTTGATTTGAGTCTTTATAAAATTTACTTGTATCTCTGAGGTTTCGGGTTTGATTCCAGAAAATCACTTTTGGCTATTTATGCGCCGGTGGCTTCTGTCGTCCAGAGCTGAGCTGGAGGAGTTTTGGGAGAATGTAAGAGAAGTTCTAGACTTGGTTAGAGGAAACGAAAGAATTGTTGTATGTGGTGATTTGAATGGATGGGTTGGTACCGCTCGGCCAGGGTACGAGTCGGTGCTTGGAATGTTTGGCGACAAAAGGGTTAACGATGCTGGCAAGCTTATACTGGCTGTATGCAAGGAAAGGGTCTTCTTGTGACAAACACTATGTTTAGTCACAAGAAAATCCATATGTATACTAGAACAAGAGAGAATGAGAGAAGTATGATCGATTTATTCCTGGTGGATGACCGACTGCGAAAACAGGTGATGGATACGCGGGTGTTCCGAGGTGCTGACCTGGGAACGGATCACTACCTAGTGATTACTAGATTTAGGGTCTGTTCGCGGGTTGGCGCCATCGGACGGCGATACCAGAACCACAGTCGGTCGGTAGCATCCGAAGCTGGAAGCTTCAGGAAGCGGACACTAGGAATAAATATCAAGCAAGGGTAGCCGAAAAGCTGGACAGCATTGGTATTAGGAAAGAATGTGTGGAAGAAATATGGCAGAGCCTTAGAGATGGAATGGTTAGTGCAGCGGAAGACGTGTGTGGAAATGTGAAAAGAGGTAGTAGTAAAAAGGGTGATGCATGGTGGAATGACGAAGTGAAAGAAGCTGTAAATAAGAAGAAGAAAGCATGGTTAGACTACTTGGCCTCTAGTAATGATAAGGATATGAGAGAGAAGAGGAAAGAAAGATATAAGCTCCAAAAAGTTCATACGAAAGCATTGATTGAGGAAGTGCGTGAAAGGAGTAGAATGGAAGCGGACGAAAGGTTGTCGCACAACTTCAAGGAGAACTCCAAACTCTTCTGGAAAGAGGTTGGAAGGACCTGGAGTGGTGCGACAGCCTTAAGAATGAATAGTGCTGGAAACTAATGAAGTCCTCTCAGAAAAATCGGACGTCATGCAGCGATGGAGCGAATTTTATAGAGAGATGTATGCGTGTGATGATCTTAGTGAGGGATCCGGGGTGACGCCGTGACTGGTACGCCAGACTTCGGACCTCGATGACACTGAGGTCATCAGTATGAAAGAGATTGAATGTGCGATTAGAAGTTTGAAATGTGGTAAGGCTGCGGACTAGACAGAGTTACTGCTGAAATGGTCAAGTATGGTGGGCCACGCGTCTGGGACAGCTTTCATCTGCTGTGCAATTTGTGCTGGCGAACGGGGCTGTTCCGGATGATTGGCGATCCGCGGTCATTGTGCCTTTATATAAAGGTAAAGGTTCACATTATGACTGCGGGTGCTATCGGGCGATCAGCTTGACCAGTTTAGCAAGTAAAGTTTACCTGAAGGTTTTGACACGTAGGATGCAAAAATAAATCGGAAAGATTTCATGGGAGGCACAATGCGGATTTAGACCTGAAGAGGATGCACGGATCAAATGTTTTCTCCGCATGATCACGGAGAAGCTTCTGGCTGCTAACCAGAAGATTTTCTGTGCTTTTGTGGATCTTGAGAAAGCATTTGATAAGGTTGTAAGGAAGAAAATGTGGAACTGTTGCCGGGGTATGGTGGATGGTCGATTGCTATGGCTGTGCAGTCACTTTACTGTGACTGTAAAGCCTGTGTGCGGGTAGGGCATGACCTGTCACCCATGTTTAGCGTCCAAACGGGCGTAAAACAGGGTTGTGTCATGTCTTCCTGGCTATTCATACTGCATCTCGACAGCTGTTTACAGAAGCTGAAAGATAGCTGTTTGGGTGTGAAATTGGGTGACATAAAAGTAAATTGTCTGCTTTATGCTGATGATGCAGTGCTTATAGCACCATCAGAGGCAGAACTGCAGGCATTAGTCACGTGTATGAAAGAAGAATGTGAAATTAATGGTCTCCGTTTGAATGCTAATAAAACTAAGGTTCTGGTATTTGAAAGGGGCGAAGAAAGAACGAAGTGCGAAATTTGGGTAAATCAGGAATGTCTAGAACAGGTGAATGAAATTGTATACTTGGGGAGTGCGTTTAGCCGATGGAAGATGTGATTTAGATGTGGATAGGCGTGTTGTTGCCGGGAACAAAGTCAATGGTGCCCTGACTGCGTTAATCAAAAGGCAAGGCGTTGTGAAAAGTGCACGCCTTGCAATACATAACGCAGTGTTGGTACCGACTTTGTTATATGGCAGCGAAACCTGGGTATGCCAGAAGAAGCATAAAAGCAGGTTGAATGCAGTGGAGATGCGATCTCTTCAGTTAAATGTGCGGCCTTACCATGGCCGACCGAAAGCGAAACGAAGAGATTCGCAATATGGTAGGTTTGAAAGATGACCTTGTCTCAAAATGGATAAGGGCGTGCTTCGATGGTTTGGGCACGTTGAGCGAATGAGTGAAGACCGAATGGTGAAGAAAATATATAGCGCGAAAGTTAATATTAAAAGGTGTCGAGGTAGACCGAGATTAACTGAAGACCATGTGAGCAAATTGCTCGAAGAGAGGAGGGTCAAGAGTACTCGGATACCTAGACGTGCATGTATGAAGAAGATGATGAATCTGAAAGAAGCGAAAGAAGTATGTAGGGATCGTGAAACTTGGCGATCTGTTCTCTCTGGCTACCCCGTCAGGGATTGTGCGTGAAGATAAATAAAATAATAATAATAAATATTAGAAGATATATTTACAAAACTAAACTGGCAAAAGAGGGTCTTTAACTTATGTTAAACGTCAGATTTTGTCCATTTATATGGAGAAAATCTGACACACTTGAGCTTTGCAGACGACATAGGATTAATAAGCGAAAATCACGAATGAAAGTCGAATATATGGTTTACACATGAACGCCGAGAAAACCTGTCTTATGTCTAACTCCACCGAAACCGCTTTCAAAGTTCAAGGTATAAATATTATGTACGTAAAAGGATACGTTTACTTAGGACAAAACATCTCCACTACAAACCAAAGTCGCATAGACATATATAAACAAATATTAGAAACACATATTTAAAAGCAAGCTACCTATTAAAGTAAAAAAGATAGCTATGGACACTGCAGTCCTCCCAACTCTTATATATGTATGTCAGAATTGGTCTTTGACACGAAATGTTATATCAAAACAGCAAGTATTTCAACGGTCGGCTGAACGGCATGAACGGCTGAACGGCATACAGAGATGAGATCATCATAGAAATAAAGTTATTAGACAAAAGACACTGAGATATTAGACAGAGACGGGTGTCCCCATTGATATAACACAGAAAATCAAATATAAATTCAACATAATTATATAAATTAGATTTAATGTATAAAATCAATAATCTACCCTTTTATTATGTATATTTTATAAACTTTAGTTAAATAATTTATCTAAATGAATTAATTTATTAATGGTTAATGAAATAATAATTTTGAAACGAAAATGATAAATTTTTATTGATAAATGATAAATAACGTATTGATGAACCAGTAATTATAGCAATATTTTTTATTATTATTATTAAGCCATTTGTATAATATAAATGGCTTAATAATAATAATAAAAATATTGCTATAATTACATAGCAATATTTTTATTATTATTATTAAGCCATTTATATTATACAAATGGCTTAATAATAATAAATATGGACTCGTCCACAAATATTCACATTCATCGCACAAATGGTTTCCTCCCAGCTGGCCTCGAACCTGCAGCCCTTTGCTTGAATTCTTTGAAGAACCACCAATTATGTTAGGGTTGTAATTGTGGGTAAACTTTTAATTCGAATGAATGAGTAATTAATGTCTGAGTCCTAAATATATTTAAATGTATATTGCTCAAACGATTGGGATAATATTTTAAATAAATATATAGATCGAGTTAACATCTCTTAGATTGATCTGATCCTAAAGTAAGCAGCTAAAGCACGAGTATTATGGAATCCCAAAACAAAGAAGATACCACAAACACACATCTCTAAGAAATTTTAGAAAAAGTGGTTTTCTACATTAACTAGTTCTGGAATCGAACCTCGGGACCACAGAGCTAGTGACATCACGAAAACAGGCGTGTACGTTAACTTGTCCACGATGGTCGTCCATTTTGTATTTAGATTACATGCCAAGTTGAAGACATAAAGACATTTACCACAGGACAGACACAAATCACAGTTAAAGTGTACAAACAAAAATTGAAACGACTAAGAATGAAAAAAAAAAAAACAAAAACAAAAGGAAATCATTAAAAAAAAGTAGAGGTTATAATAACAATTCATGACTTTACAATCGTAATGGATGAAGTTCGTCTAGATTAGTGTAAGTGGTGGCTCAGTGGAAAGAGCGGACGCCGCGGTACGGCGTAGTCGCGGTTTCGAATCTCGCCCGACACGGACGGCCGGTTGATTTTCTAAGTCTCTTCTGCTTTAGTTTTAGAATTTTCCTTTCGTTTTGTTTCTTCTGCTTTAGAGGAATCTCATTGCGAAAGTGGATACAAAGGTGGTAGATTAAAAATGACAGTCGACAGATGTTATATATGTTAGTAATATCGATGAATAAATGATTTGATTTGAGTCTTTATAAAATTTACTTGTATCTCTGAGGTTTCGGGTTTGATTCCAGAAAAATCACTTTTTCTAATATAACGAAAATAATTTTTTCGGGTCTAGTGTTTGTGGACCCTTCGTTCTTTTTGATTCCATTACACAAATCCTTCCGCTGTTTACAACTAAACATGATATTTTCTGAAACGCTAGGAATTACATCCTTCTAAGGGATTATCTGTACATATAAATAAAATTTGAAGTGTCTGTTTGTAATATTGAAATAACCGTTTTTTATACTACATTTATGTGATACATACACCAAAATAATATTTTTATACAATTTTTGTCTGTCTGTTTGTTCCGGATAATCTCTGAAACGGCTGAACCGATTTTAATAAGACTTTTACTGACAGATAGCCAATGTTATAAGGAGTAACATAACAGTAACATAACAGGCTACTTTTAAATTAGAAACATAATTAGGGTTCCGCGTTAAGTGTTACACTGCGGGCAAAGCCGCGGCGGGCAGCTAGTGTTGTATATATCCTTATATAGGATAATCATTATTTTTGCAATAAAGGTAGGAAAGTTGGTGATTAGGCTATTTATGAATGCCTTATAGCAGTGCACGCGGGCAAAGCCGCAGGTAAAGCTAGTGAATATAAAATTTTTTTTTCTTCCAGACTGTTAAAATGTCGGAGATAGGCGACGTCGTTATTGTAGACGTAGATGCTAATGAACTTCGCTCTCCCTTCAACGACCTGGAAAGCCTTCCGCCTGATATGGTGAGTGCTATTTGCAGTGTATATAGTATGGTGAATGCCTTCAGGCAAGTACGTAATGAATATCTTCACGCAATTCCCAATACAGGGAGCTCTGACTCCTAGTCTAGTCTAGACAATTAAGTCCCTTCGATCCACCTTCCACCGAAGATATTTTCGGGACAACGTGACATGGGGTGAGCCAGTCGCCGTCTTCATGTGAATGAAGACGGCGACTGGCTCACCCCATGACGGTGATATGAATTATACGTAATTTTTTTGAAAAACCCTTAGGTACGAGCCTGCCACCTGGAGATAGAACTCGTGTCTCTTGACTCGAAATTCAGAGCACCCAACTACTCGGCTATCGTGACCTTTCCGCCTAAAAAAAAACAATAGCAACAAAATTCTTCACAATGTTCAAATACTGGGGTAGACAGAACTCAATCAAGTCTTTCGACAAGTCCTTAACAGTCAAGTCCTCTCGACCCAATTTCCAGCAAAAACATTTTTTTTGGGACAAGGTGACAAGGTGAGAAGTGAGGTGGTGAGTCTGTCGTCTCTACGTCCAAGCAAACGGTATTGGTTTTGAAAACAACCCATTGATACGGGCTTGATCAGACCAGATCAGACCAGAGTTTGATCCCCACCTGGGGATCAAACTCTGGTCTCTGGTCTTGTTCCGTCAACGATTCGTTTTATTCCTGTGTCTGTTGAGATGGGTTTCCGTCTGTCGTTAGTCATTTTGTTTTCGAAAGCTTTTTCAGTAGCCTCCTAATTCATGATTGGAGACAATAATGTGATGATAAATCGGTCACGAGCATCGTCTAAAATGCGAGGTGTCCGGTACTGTGATCGCCGATCCGCTCGCCGAGCGCGATGATTGTGTAGCCGTGGACAAACGGCTATTAAGTCATGTATAATTTATGTATACAGAAATTATATATACGTTTACAGACCGTTAAGTTAACACAGAAAAACTATTATGTAATGGGCAATTATATTTCAACTAATTATATGTACGAATTATATCGTTGGCTTGGACATAAAGACGGCGACGGGCTCACCACCTGTCACGTTGTACCTAAAATATCTTCGGTGGTAAATCGGTCAAAGGAACTTAATTGTCTAGACTAGACCCCTGTCTACCCCTGTATTGGGAAATGCGTGAAAGTATAAAAATCACGATAGCCGAGTGGTTGTGTGGTTGGAATTTCGAGTCAAGAGACCCGGGTTCGATCCTCAGGTGGCAGGCTCGTACCGATGGGTTTAAAAAAACACTTATGTACGAATTATATAGTTGGCTTAAACATAAAGACGGCGACGGGCTCACCACCTGTCACGTTGTACCTAAAATATCTTCTGTGGAAAATCGGTCAAAGGGACTTAATTGTCTAGACTAGACCCCTGTCTACCCCTGTATTGGTAATTGCGTGAAGGTATACATTTTTTACAACAATTTGTAAACGAAGCAAATATTTATTTTTTGAAATTCTTTCTATTCTCCCTATTGTTATTTCTTTGCAGGTAGCGAGTTTGAAGAAAGCTTTAAGTGATAAGAATGCGCTGGGCGACGCCGTGTCTAGAGCTTTCCTAAGAGCTTTAGTTTGTCTAATAGGAGGCTATAGAGATGCTATTAGGTGAGTCACATTAAATTTACTTGTGTCTTCTATATTTGAAGATAGCCCAGTTAGTAGCGAAGCTAGGGGTCTAGGGTTCGAATCGGTAGAGGCATTTATTTGATGAATATGATTGTACTCGTGTGGTGTGGTTTGTTTATATTTATATATGACAGTACACACACACAGTGCTACAAAGTAGATATAAGTGCTGGTAACCTAAAACAGAAACAGATACGGGAATGCAATATCTGAAATCAATATTTAGAAGGAAAATATTCACGAAAAAGTCACGATAGCCGAGTGGTTGTGTGGTTGGAATTTCGAGTCAAGAGACCCGGGTTCGATCCTCAGGTGGCAGGCTCGTACCGATGGGTTTAAAAACACTTATGTACGAATTATATCGTTGGCTTGGACATAAAGACGGCGACGGGCTCACCACCCGTCACGTTGTACCTAAAATATCTTCGGTGGTAAATCGGTCAAAGGGACTTAATTGTTCAGACTAGACCCCTGTCTACCCCTGTATTGGGAAATGCGTGAAAGTATATAAGTCACGATAGCCGAGTGGTTGTGTGGTTGGAATTTCGAGTCAAGAGACCCGGGTTCGATCCTCAGGTGGCAGGCTCGTACCGATGGGTTTAAAAACACTTATGTACGAATTATATCGTTGGCTTGGACATAAAGACGGCGACGGGCTCACCACCTGTCACGTTGTACCTAAAATATCTTCTGTGGAAAATCGGTCAAAGGGACTTAATTGTTCAGACTAGACCCCTGTCTACCCCTGTATTGGTAATTGCGTGAAGGTATACATTTTTTACAACAATTTGTAAATGAAGCAAATATTTATTTTTTGAAATTCTTTCTATTCTCCCTATTGTTATTTCTTTGCAGGTAGCGAGTTTGAAGAAAGCTTTAAGTGATAAGAATGCGCTGGGCGACGCCGTGTCTAGAGCTTTCCTAAGAGCTTTAGTTTGTCTAATAGGAGGCTATAGAGATGCTATTAGGTGAGTCACATTAAATTTACTTGTGTCTTCTATATTTGAAGATAGCCCAGTTAGTAGCGAAGCTAGGGGTCTAGGGTTCGAATCGGTAGAGGCATTTATTTGATGAATATAATTGTACTCGTGTGGTGAATGTTTGTTTATATTTATATATGACAGTACACACACACAGTGCTACAAAGTAGATATAAGTGCTGGTAACCTAAAACAGAAACAGATACGGGAATGCAATATCTGAAATCAATATTTAGAAGGAAAATATTCACGAAAAAGTCATGATAGGCGAGTGGTTGGGTGGTCGGAATTACCAGTCGAGAGACCCGAGTTCGATCCCCATGTGGCAGGCTCGTACCAATGGGTTTTTCAAAAACTTATATACCAATCATATCGTTGGCTTGGCCACCTGTCACGTTGTCCCGAAATATCTACGGTGGAAGGTGGGTCGAAGGGACTTAATTATCTAGACTAGACCTCTGCCTACCCCTGTATTGGGAATTGCGTGAAAATATTTATGTATTTATTTAGAAGGAAAATATTAATTTTATTTTGTATTTGCCATCATTACCGTGTCTTGCTTCCTTCAAATTCAAGATGCTCATCGTAAACACACATCTAGGTATCCGGTACTCTTGGACCCTCCCCTCACTTCCTCTTCTAGCAATTCCCTCACATACCTTCCCTGTCCTGTTTTCCCGTTGTTATCGTAAAAGGCGGCAAAGAGAAGTTATTATATCGCTTGTCCGCCCGAAAATTTAGTAGTCAATGGCCTTACCCTTGTCACTTTGTCCCGAATAAGGCTTTTGAAGTATAAATCTATGTTGTTGTTTTTTTTTTTTTAAAAGAATCGAGAGGGGTAAACTGATCACGTTCAACGAAGCGGCTTTCGTCAGAACGAGGAAGAATATGCAGCCGTTTCTGAAGAAAATACAGCAGTCGCAAATTTTCCAACAGGTTAGTTGGTTTTTTTTTTATAATATAATATATATAATGATATAAATATCTTCACGCAATTCCTAATATAGGA
Source organism: Sericinus montela (assembly GCA_029286605.1). Lineage (NCBI taxonomy): Eukaryota > Metazoa > Arthropoda > Insecta > Lepidoptera > Papilionidae > Sericinus > Sericinus montela. The sequence goes on along the minus strand of JAGSMR010000066.1, from coordinate 1,269,247 downwards.
ATATAGGGCTTAATTGTCTAGTCTAGACAATTAAGTCCCTTCGTCCCACCTTCCACCGAAGATATTTTCGGGACAACGTGACAGGTGGTGAGCCCGTCGTCGTCTTTATGTCCAAGCCAACGATATAATTCGTACATAAGTTTTTGATAAAACCTCTTGGTACGAGCCTACCATCTGGGGATCGAACTCGGGTCTCTTGACTCGAATCTCGACCAGCCAACCGCTCGGCTGTCGTGACTTACACTTAACATTCAACTGTGTGTAAGTGTAAAAAATTAAGGTAGAACGAAGTTTCAATAAAAGACGGAATTGCACGTGTGAAGAAAATGATGAATTTGAAAGAAGCGAAAGATATATGTAAGGACCGCGACATTTAGTGGTCTGTTCTCTTAGGCTACTCCCTCAGGGACTCTGCATATATGTCGCGATAGCCGAGTGGTTAGGTGGTCGGAATTTCGAGTCAAAAGACGCGGGTTCGATCCCCAAGTGGCAAGCTCGTACCAATGGGTTCTTCAAAAACTTACGTGCAAATCATATCGTTGGCTTGGACATGAACACGGCGACGGGCTCACCACCTGTCACGTTGTACCGAAAATATCTTCGGTGGAAGGGACTCAATTGTGTAGACTAGACCTCTGTCTACCCCTATATTGGGAATTGCATGAAGATATTTATTTTTTTATTAATTTATACACCTTCATCAGTTTATCGACGAGAGATTGGATCTCCTCAATTCCGGGCGCGGGTTCAACGACGAATTCGAAGTGGAATGCAACAATTACGCGGAGAAAATGAGCACAGGGAGTGGGCAGAGGCTCAAACAGCAGTACCGCGACTGGGCGAAGACCGTAAAGAAAGAGGGCGGCGCGTTCTTCAAGACCGTCAAGGATAAGGTTCGAATTTCTTTTGAATCTATTTGCTGTACATCTGGTTATGCACAGTCGGCACCGTTTCCTTCGACACGAGACGGGTGTTGTCTATTGCTTGTGGACCGATGCTTTTGTTTAGTTTTTCCTTTTGTACCGTTTTTGTATGTTTACATTTGATACCTTCGTGTAAATCATTCATTCATTCGTTCGATGTCAGCTCGTTCATCTTAATCACATCAAAAATAACCTAACGCGACAAAAGAACGTAAATTTTTTTTCGTATATTTCGAATTGTCCAGTAGCTTATAGCTATAGCTGCGTTGTGATTTGACAATCGTTAAAGAGAGATAAAATTATTCTGCTTTAATGAGAGTTGAAAATTATTCTGCTTTGACTTCGAAAGTGAGTTTTAAGATTTTGTCGCTCTTCGAAGAGTGAACCCACTTACGTGAACTGCACACTTGTTTCATTTTTTCATAGAATCGGTAATTTTACATAATATTGTTCAAATTCTTCGAGTACTTTCCGGGAAACAGATTAATTAAATATTTACATAATACCGCCAATCACTTAATTTTGTATATAATCTGGTTGTAATTCATGGATAAATTATAATCAGGTAATTTTTAGCGTAAATGGATTCAAATAGTTTTAGTTACAGATAAATAAAATCTTTATTTTAGTAAATATCTGTGGGTAGTAGAAAGATATAGATTTAACAGAATAAAATGATGTAATATATGTATATTTCACTCTGTACTGTGGTATTAAAAAATAAAATAAAAAAATAGTCTAGTAAAACATTTCAGTCCAATATTACATAAAATAAAGTCAGTCGGTATGCATGTTCTTGCCAATTACCGATACCACATGTGAGACATACATAAATATAATAATAAAAGTCCCAAAAATATCTTCGGTGGAAGGTGGGTCGAAACGATTTAACTGTCTAGATCTCTGCCTACCCCGTATTGGGAAAAGCGTGAAGATATTTTTTTTTATGTTATTATATTATAATAATAGTACATATTTAAGTAAACCGTCTTAACGTACATAAATAAATAGTTTTATTTTTATGTTGTTAAGACACCAAAAGACTTGTAAAAACTTACATTTCGCTTTTTTGAATTTACCATCATTCGTCTAGAATTACTGTAATGTTTCCTAACATCATTTACTTCTGGTCTTCCGCTGAACATAGCCTTTATTTTGCAAAATAACTTCATTTTGACAAGGATTTGTACAAAACAATATTGCGCCTCATCTTAAGGCTTATACCAAGGCTGCTCAACCTTTTTGACACACGGGCTCAATTGACTGTTTGGTATTTGACTGTAAAATATCCCCTTGTCTGATGTTTTCTTTATAAAGTTTCTTATAATACAATAAAACGTTAATATATAGTAACATATTAAATACACACATACAAAATATCACTTTGTCGCTTATGACGTCACAATTCAGTAAAAACTGTGGTGCTATTCATTAAATGTTGAATTGAGGGTTGTCTGACATTTCAGTATTTCTAAAACATGTTACAATTCAGCAAAGTTTTAGAAGTTTACATTTAGTTATATAAACGCTGATTTAAAATATAAAATTATTGTCAAAATTAAAAAAAAAATGTCATTAATTCTTCAATTGATTAATGGTTTAGGGTGTGGACTGCGAAATATCAGTCTCAGGTTCGACCCCGCCTTTCGACTGTTGTCGTAAACCACTCCAGACACAAGTATTGCAGCTTATCTGCAGTGGTTAACAGGCGTACTAGTAATGTAAATAGTAAAAGAATAGTAGCAATGAAATAAAAATTGCTGTGATGTCACAAGATGGGACGTCTCTGCGACTGTATCAATTATTTTTTTATCTCAGACATTAAATATTGTATATTGTGTATATGTACCGTGTGCTAACGGTATAAAAATTTTGCCTCTGCTTTTCTTCCCTTGGGTGTCGTAAGAGGCGACAAACGGAAACAGCCTTGAATATCGTTATGGCAACCGATAGATGGCGCTATAACCGTCGCTAAAAATATCAGACCAAAATAATCAGACCGAAGAAGGGCAGCAGCGTCTGAGGTGCGAGTGGTCCGGTGCTACGATCGCCAATCCGCTTGCCAAGCGTGGCGGTTATGGCAAATCCTCCCCTTGGGAGAGGCCTACGTCCTGCAGTGGAATTTAATAGGCCGTCATGTATTTATGTATGTATTAAATAGTATGTTGCGATTGTAACATGTGATATATGACAATGAATATTTTAGTATTTGTAAAAACAGTCAAATACTTAAAAATCAAGTCGAATCGATTGTTGATAATCGGAACCGTCTCTATTATTTCCAATATATAATAGTTTACGTACATTTTTTATTTGTGTCAATGGCCAGTTATCGATTGTTCGATCTATTATAACCCGGCAGACTGTCTCGTCACGGTTCCTTGAATGAGGTCATCCTAAGGGCTCTTGTTTCCATAAATATTCCATCGGTTTTAGAGCCTTGTGGAATATTTAGGGAGGATGGTAAGAGACCCGACGGCTTGACTTTAGTCCCTTGGGAGAGAGGCAAAGCTGTTGTGTGGGACGCAACTTGCGTCGATACATTAGCGGCCTCTCATATCAAGGGTACTTCGATAAGGGCCGGGGCGGCATCAGAGGCAGCTGAATCGGGTAAATGGCGTAAATATGAGTCTTTGAAAGGAGACTATATATTTGTTCCATTTGCCGTAGAGACAATCGGTCCGTGGGGTCCCCGCGCGATGCAGTTTCTAAAGGAATTGTATCCGCGACTTATCGTTGCCGCTGGTGACAAGAGGGCTGGTTCTTTTCTCGCTCAACGGTTAAGTCTAGCCATTCAACGTGGAAATGCAGCCAGCGTTCTTGGTACCATGCCACGAGGAGTAGGGCTCTACGATTATAATAGTTTTTAGTTAATAAGTATTGTAAATATTAACATAATTTTTTCTGTAAATTTGATAATAAAAATAATAAGAAAAAATATAATTGTAAATAAGCATCATTAAATACAAAATTATAACCCTTATTAGTAAGTTGTTAAGGCACAATCACATTAATACATTTCATACTTTTCTATTGCATTCAAAGATGTAATATTTTATGTTTAATAATAATAATAATTCAGTGTGTTATAATCTGTAATTCTTTAAAGCGATACTGGAAAGCGGCACTATATTAAAACTCAGTGCTATTGGATTGTTTTAATTTAAAAAGGTACAGATACCTTTTTAAATCTTTAAAAAAAAAGATTAGAACACGCGGGTTGGGCAGCCTAGGCTTATCGCTACAGCTTCGTTCAATTAACACATTGGGTAATAGTTTAAGTGGTCATATACTAACTGGGCGACTGGCCCTTGAATTAAATTTTTTTTTATCGCTTTTACTACTATACTGCGTAGTTGAGAACGCTTGACGGGTGCTACGCGTGTACAGTGTCTGATTGAGACTATTCATTTTAGTCGGTTTATGGTCGCCTATTTGGTATACATCGCATAATCTACAATATATGTTTAACGTCATACCGCTGCTCGTTATAGAAGCGTTATCGCATTATCGTACGTTATACGCGTTGCGTTGCGTGTGCGTTGCGTGCGTGTTGCGTGCGCGTTGCGTGCATGCCGTAAGTACACATGGTAGAATTCCTCCTTTTCTTTTTGTTCCCTCTGCTTTAAACTGTCAATATTTACAGGCGAATCCGGCAGTACAGTCGGCTGTGAAATCGGTGAGTCAGGCGTAATGTTTTGGTCGTTACAAAACCGACGGCACAGTGTTCACAACTTAGTGGAACGTACTTTATTTAGTTCACTAGCGCTTAATGTGGTTAGCGGTAATGTTGAAAGTTGTGAAGATATTTTTTATTGTATATATTTTTCTTAATAGTCTTTATTTTTTTTACTGGTTTATATTTTCACGTTTCCCATACTGGTGTTAGCAGAGGTCTCGACTATGAGTCCTTTCGACCCGCTTTTTATATCTTGTTTGGGTCAACCTCATAAATTAGCCTATTCTCTTAATATCCAAACCAATGATACAATATGCTTACATATATATTTACATATATAAATCTTCATATATATATATATTTAAGGTACTGTTATATATTTACTTTAAAGTCCATTAACTTAGCTGGACGTTAAAGTAGGGTTCTTTGTCCCTTACAGCTGTATGGTGACAACATTGATACACATATACTTAAAAAATTTTTTTTTTGAATATGAATACTACGAGCTATATGTCGAAGAAGGGTTCTCCAGTGGCAAACTCATTTAGACAACGCAGTGTAGAACGACCCCTCGCAAAATGGAGCGACGACCTGCAAGTGTTGTGGGCAGTCGATGGATGCAGGTGGCATAGAGATGCTCATTAATCATTAAAATATTATATCTTCATGCTGTTCCCAATATTAGGGTAGAGAGAGAGGTCCACACAATTAAGCCTTTTCGACCCACTTTGACTCGAATTCCGATCACCCAAGCACTCGGCTATCGTGACTTTTTTATGTAACTCCTGTTTTTTTAATCTAATAAAATACTGACGTGTAAATATCACAACCAACATTAACACAAACATTCATAACAAAATTTCGAACCGCAACCCTCAGCTTTATGGTATGGCCGCTAGCAACTAGGCTATAGGAGCGTCTTGTTTGACTTCTGTTAATTTCTATTTGTCCCTCATGAACAGCTTCTCTCAAGTATTCCCAAATAAATATCGAAAATATTAAGATATTTTAATATATTTTGCATTGTATCAGTTTTATGTCATGCTTATTTTAATGTATAAGTATTATAATTATTATTTAATAGAATTACAATCATTGATAATTTTAGTATAGTAATATTTTATTGTTTAATTAATATTTGAATATTATATTAATTATGTTTATTATATTTAAAAATTTAGTTATTGTAGTTTGTTGAAGCTAGCATTTCACATCCGTAGAAGCATAAGGTATGTCTATTCCACAAAGTAGTGAATATCTGTGTTGATATCAAAATTATATTTTTTAATATCATCTGCACAGGGTTTTTAATATTCTATTTATAATATTGAGGGTGTATTTATTGCATGCATCTGCATATTTTAAAGTTACTAATATTAATGGTTACTAAAGTTACTATTTTCATTTATAATGTTTACCGCCGGGGAGTGGTATGCTCTACGAGCACAGGCTTGTCATGAGTAAATTTGCTCCATAGATCTCATTTATGCTTTTATGCTCGATAGATTTTAAGAGTTTAACCAATTTGTAAATAAAAAAAAAAGTTTTTTACGGTTTAGAGGTTTTTAAAAATCTTAATATCTTGCCGTAAAGTTATGAACAATGAGTTAGAAGTTGGTATAACTTCTGGTAGAGGTCGCCAACATCCTTAAGAGGCGTATGTAAGAGAGATTTAAAATTTCAACTGATGCGTGTGGGACACGCTAGCTCTCAGAGTGTTGCCACGGCTGAGGACTCGGGTTTGAACCCTCACGTTTCAGTTGATTTTTTAAGTTTCTCATTATGATTATAAAGTCCAGCATGAGTTTCGTGCTTTAATTATTAATTATTTAATGTTGTTTAAATGGATTTTTGGTATTAAAGGAAATGTTAATTTTGCACTATCTAAAAGAGTCCGTACGGAAAAGTATACGTAAAATACCTTTGTTTGATACGTATTTGACAGTTGTTAGTAGTTTGTTTTTTTATGATTTTCGAACAAAGAAAAACATATTTTTGTGTTAACAATCGTGTTAGTTTAAGTATAAAAACTAGTTTTATGCAATATAATAATTTGTTTGTACGTTCCTCTATACGGGCTAGATTTATTACAGATCACAGAGATTACGTAAATATTTTAATAAGAGCCGAGTAGAAAATATATTTTAAATGTGACTCGAATATTTTCTGACGTCATTGCTTTGGCAACATCGAGTCTGTATTTTTCCACTAAAATACTCGAAGCTAATTATAAAGTTGCCAGTATTTTTTTTACCAAAGTCGCATTATATTATGGGTAGATTGTAAAACATCAAAAATCCCTCACCATATAATTAACATAAACAATATCGATTCTATGACCTTTATGAATTAATATGTTGTTACTTTTGTGGTTTTAACTGTTTAAAAAACCTAATCGCTAGAAAAAGAAAGAAATATGCGGGATATTTCTTTTTTTTCTACCGATATGTGGGTCAGACAAATCTAAAAAGTATCAGAACAGTACAGCAAAAACATGAAAGTCATATCGGTAAAGTTATTACTTTTATTAAAAAGTCATAAAACAAAATTAATATTACATTAAGTTACGAATAGTGTTAGTAATATTATTCTGAGAGTCTTTTGATGTTATACGAAAACGGCCTGTGTATCATATTTTAATGTTTTTTTGTAGTTTCTCGTGTATGAACTTGAAAATAATAGAATTATGTCTTTATTCCCGTAAAGGTCCGGCAAGGAGGCAAAAATATGAAATCGGCCGTGAGGGGCTTAAAAAATAAAATGCCTAAGACCGGCTCGAGACCATCGTCTATAAATACGACGGATGACAGCAGGTTCGTTTCAATTATATCTTCACGCTATTTCCAATACTTGGGTAGGCAGTGGTCCAGATAGTGAAGTCAATACGACACCTTTTTCACCGAATCGTATTTGGGACAACGTGACAAGTGGTGAGCCTATAGTCGAGCAGGTTCGTATTCATACAATTTTATAATACACTACTATAATGCACTAATACACTACTGTAATGTTCGTTTCTCTTAACATGTAAAATCAAAATTAAAATCTATATTTTACAACAAAAGAACATAAATTTACCTGGTGATGAAGAAGAAATCGGCGAAACAAATTCTGATTTTTTTATCATATGTTCAAAATATGAACATTAATGAAGATACCAAAGAAAAGTCCCACAGACGATCAATCAACGTTACGAGTCAACCACTTGGGGATCTAACACGGGTCGAAGTAGGCGCCATGTGTTCATAAATTTGTATTATTCGACAAACTCTGCGGACGACTGACGTACACATCGGTTACTCTATGGTCAGCTCCGAGGCTTTGATTGATTTAAAAATAACTTTGAATTGTCTTGTGTCTAGATGTTTGAGACACCTTCGTTGTTTCCGATTCCGGAACACGCTTGCTTTAGCCGCTTTGGGATCGGAGCAATGTATGTGATGTTGTCCCTATGTATGTACCATTATTTATATCTTATGTAATTGCCGTCGTTAGGTTCTCGTGCGGATCGGCGACGCCCGTCTCCTCGTCGTCGGATTCCTCCGACTCGTCGCCCGCCCACGACCCTCCCCCCCGGGAGCCCCCGCCCGCCCTCCCCTGGATCTGTTAACAGAAATGGAGTTCCTCTTCACCGGTAACAGTCACCGCCGCGACAGTTACCCCAACAGCGCCCACAACTCGGAAATAAGTCTTCCCGACAAAGCTGTAAGTGATGAATAAACCTTAAAACTGTCACGTTTAGATCTCATTCTCTTATGTTCGTCAGTTGTGTATCTTGTTGTCTCGCTTGGAATTGTATCCGTTTCGTATATTTTGGCATACGTGACTTGATATTTACGGTAGAGGGTCAATGATCTAATAGTTTGTGGTAATTATTACGATTGGTAGCGTCTCAGGTTCGACACCGCCCTTCGACTATTGTTGTAAACCACTCCAGGCACTAGCGCTGTAGCTTGGTTGGAATGGTTAACAGTGGTTACAGTGGAAGCTCGATCAAACTTACTAATGTAAACAATAGTTGAACATGTATATGTTTCATAGACATGCGACGTTTCTTAAATATTTTTTAACTTTTTAAAGATATCATTCAAATAAAAAATTACCAAAGGTTATCTTTGGTGCATAGCTTATTTTTAATCTTTTTTTTATATTCTGGTTTATTTAGAATTAAACCAAAACAAAAAAGCTTGTTAACCAAAGATTTTTTAGTACACTGAAATAACAATCATGTTAGTTAACCAAAGATAATATTTATTAAGAGATTAACCAAAAAAATAAACTTTTAGCCGTCAAAAAACAACTTTTATTTAGCTTATAAATATTTAAATTGACCATTCAAGATCTTGGTAATTGAGTCACCACTATAATAGTAAAGTTATGTATAACTGCAACTTTGTACAGTATCATATGGAGATAAAGTTTATTTTATGTTAATTATGTGGGCGTATGTCAAAATCTACGAAAATGCTTGTTTGCGCTCGCGCTGGAATATCTTTTTTTTTTAAATTTCCATTAAGCCAAGAGCGTTGTAGCCTTTTAGCCGATACCGTATACGTATTTCATAGTTTAGTGATTAGTTTTGCCCGTAGAGAGTAGCCTGTCCGCCATTTTGTATTTAATTCAGTCTTGTAAATAGCATTTTTCATTTGAATTTCATTGTACATATTTTCTTTTTAAATTGTATAAACAATGTACCTGTAGAGTTCTTAAATCTAATGTGATATTTAATTTTGCTATGTAAAAAACGTGAATGAATTGATTTTTAATTTTTTGTATTATAAAATTCGATTGCATTAACTTTCGAGAAGCATATACATTAAAAAAGGTATTCTGCGTAGCTTCATCACCACCAATTGTGCGTTTTTACATGCTTTTTGTGTTTTTTTAATTATTACGCTTCAACACCGTGCCATGTATTCAGTATATAAAAATCATGTACTTGTGAATTCGTTTTTTTTTTTTATGAATGCACGCACGTCTCTTTGCTCCCGTGAAAAAGGGGGGCGGCCGCGGCGCATCATTTCAAAATTCTCTTTTCCAGAGGACCATGTCGCCATGCCTCCCCCCCAGGTTGCCGGAACGTCCCCAACCCCCCCTCCGTTATCCGATCGTATCGACGAGGAGACTGGTCGATCTGTCGGACGCGCCAATACCGCCGCCGCGCAACACACCGGCCCTCTCTACGGCGCACTTCGTCACTAATATCACGAAAAACGTGACAAGCTCACCGGACTTCCATACCAGCGCGATACGTTTCACGGGGGGGAGCGATAAGGACAAGTTAAAGTTGACGATGTCGGCGAATCAGAGGAAACCCTTGCCGAATCCGTCGTGCAATGGCTCGTCAAAGCTACCGCCACCCGTTGGCATTAGACAGAATCAAGATCGCAACGGCGGTAGGCTCGCCGTTAGCAGACCCATACCCCCGCCTAAAGGGAGGGCCCAAGAGGTAATTCTGATATGCGCATTTTTGATCGTATCGATATTGTATTTTATACTAAACGAGAGATTTGCATACGATTTATAATCGAGTGGATGCTATGCACTAACACGCAGGATTATTAACTTGTACGTCGAGCCTACGATGTATTTATTTAATTAAATTAATCCTATACTACTGTTTCTTATTATGGAAGTAATATATTTATAACATTTGCAATGGTGGTCCCATTATTCCTTCAGGTCTAACCCCTCACAATCCTTAACCTTATTTGCACGGTGTTTTATTTTCGAACGCATATATTTGAAACATACCTTCTTTCTAAAGTAATTTAATAGTGACACTGATTAAAAAATTATATCTGCCAGTCTTAAAAGTATTTGTAATAAATTTTGGTCCATTTAAGTAAAAAAAAATAGTATGTCAACTCAGCATACATATGTACATATTCGCATGACATTATGGTTTATTCTATACCTTATTTTAATTTCTTTGTTAATCTAATTTATTTCAATAATACATGGAAAATATCCTGTCCCTATGTAGTTATTTAGAACAAAAGAAAATGTGAAACCGATACAAGTTTCTGCTAGATATTTTCACTCTAATTTCAATACAACATACGTTGAGCGAACGCAAACAAACAAACAAAAGCACAGACGTATTAAATTAAAACTATTATAGATTATGATATTGTATTGATGTATCAGATGTACGTAAGATCCCAGATATTGACTCCTAAGAGGTTTTAGATCGAGATTTATAAATGCAGTTGTGTGACACGGTGGCCGTAAGAGCGTGGTCGGTAAGTCGCGAGTTCGAATTCCATCAGCGTCAATTTTTATTATATTGATTTTATTCATTTCTATTCTATTATATATCTAAGTATTTAAAGTAAATGATAACTGTTTTATCTCACGCGTTCGTTGTTTTCGATCATTCAGAAATATAGATTTGAGCATTTTTCTTCGCATTTTGCTTGTTAAAATAGTAACTATATGATTTTAACTTTTTTTCTTGTATAAACATCTCACTGCTGTGTATATATAGTACTGTTGCTGTACACTAGTTCTATTATAAATGAATATCACGAAAATATTTCTCTTTATTTAACATAATGAGGATCATTAAAACTATTTAAATACGAATTGCAATTTAATTTACATGAAATAACTCGCATGCTTGTTTCTATTTCCGTGTGGTTACGGCGTAAGAATCTGCCATCCCCCTTTCTTCGCGCGGTCCTCGTAAGAGGTGGCCTCTTAAGGGAAAAATGTCAAAGTGAAACGGGCTATCGACAGATGGCGGGATAAGCAAAAATCGACCGAAATACGGCAGACCGATGATGGGCAGCAGCGTCTAAGGTGCGAGGTGTCTGGTACTGCGATCGCCGATCCGCTTGCCGAGCGTGGTGAAGAAGCCCCCAGGACCTCCGTGGATGAGTGGCGTATGCACCGGTTTTCACGGTGTCGTGGTTCGATTCCCGGTTGGGTCAATGTAGAAAACACTTTCTACATTTTCTTGGGTCAGGGTGTTTGTGGTTCATTGTTTCTGATTCCATACTACAAGTGCATAAGCTCTTTGCGATCAGATCAATGTATGTGATGTTGTTCTTATCTACGTATGTATTTTAATGTCGCCTTGACATGATTATTAAAACAGTCACGATAGCCGAGTGATTGGGTGATCGGAAATCAATAGGTTTTTCAAAACTTATTTTTGCTTTATGTCGTTGGCTTGGATATAAAGACGGCGACTGGCTCACCACCTGTCATGTCACGTTGTCCCAGAAATGTCTTCGGTGGAAGGTGGGTCGAAAGGACTTAATTGTCTAGATTTCCGTCTGTCTACTGAAAATGCGTGATGACATCATTTCAAAATTGCAAAATTAGAAACACTTCTAGAATTTCAACTTGTGTGATGGCTTTCTCGTATAGTTTCTCATGAATATTTCCACTTGAGCATGATTGTGATTTAATCGCCACAATATCCACAAATATTAATATTTTTTAATACCTTTTAATTTCCCCATAAATTACGCGGCCTTGGCGCGGGAATTTCATAAACCAGCGAATGAAGACGCGGCCATTACCCTGAAATCCTGTAATATGGTAAATAACGGGAAGGAAAACTGTCAATTTAGTTTTTTCACTTAGACGCTAAATGTTTGTTACTAATTAGGGGAGGTAGAAGGGAATTATTAATTTGCTCCGTTACGATTCTCCATTGAAAAGGTTAAGATTCAAGTACCTACTATTGTAGCGCTGACGTACCAAAAGCTACGATATGAACTTGCTGTTGTAGAAAGCGTAGTGTGGCAAGCTCAAATATTAAAAAAAGTTCTAGACTAGAGTAGTAGTGCCAATTTATAATACCGCAACTATTTGTTAGTCTAAAATAATTCAGTAACTACAGTAAATCAAACACCTCTCTAACAACCTAGAAGGCTTCGACGCTACTATGGCGACCGATTCGTGCATCAAGGCTGCCCATAAGCCCGCCATGCATTTTGATTCCATCGCGCTGAAGTATTCCGTGAGGTTGAACTGAAAATAAATATTATTAGAATCAATTTCTTATATATTCGACGATCGCCCTGAATGAGTAGTGTACTCACCGGTTTTATGCTGTCGCCAGCTCCGAGCTGAGTCACGGGTTCTATTCCCGGACAGGTTAATGTAGAAAACTACTTTTTCTACAGTATCTCGGGTCTGTTGTTTTGTTGTACCTTCATTGTTTCTGATTCCATAATACAAGTGCTTAAGCTGCTTGCTTTGGGGGTCATAGCAATGTATGTGACCTTGTCCCTATCTATGTACGTGTATCTGTGTATTTGTATATTTATAAATATAAATCATATCTGTTATTCTTACCGGGACCTTAGAGCTAGCGCTAGGCGACACATGAAAACCGTTGCTCGTCCACGGATGTCATTAAATATCTTATTCCTGTTAGTAAAATGAAAAATAGTTAAAGGCGGTGGTAAAAAGTATTAGAAAAAAGTCAGTAAAAGAGAGTTAGAAAGAGTACTAAAGACACTAAACTATAAATTGAGTAGACATTAATTTTTTTCGACCACTTCCAAAGCAAAACTAACTAAAAATGTGGTTACTATTTAGTAATTTGTTAATCTGTATCATTATACGAGTACAATGCAAGTATAATAGCGCCCTCTGCTCAAAGTTTTCATTTTTCTGCCCCTGTCGCGAATACAAAGCTAAAACCGTACTATTATTGAATAAAAAATAGTAGTATTTGATAACGGCAACGGAGATAATGTCATTTGCCAGAAAACAACAACATTTAACGCTATATTCTCTTTGGTTACCATTTTAATCTATAAAATAAATTAATTATCTTTAATGATGAAAATATTTTCTGGTCATGTAGGTTAGAATTCAGCGTATTGTCAAAATAAAAAAAAATGTTTGCTGTATTTTTATGTGCCAATACGACGGTTTTGAAAGATAAAGAGAAAATTAAAGTGAAAAATGATATTTATAAGAATATAAAAAATTTAATTGTGACTATGAATATAACTTACGCACGTTAAATCGGCGTAAGTAGCGATTAATTTCGGATCTGTCGGAGGTCCTTTATCAGGGTTAGTAGGATGAGTTAGCGATCGCGCCCCGTCTCGCCATTAGTCTCGAAGGTAGGGTTACTATTGTTTAAGCTACGAATCAGTATTTGATTACAGTCGTCGAAATTAAAATTATACAATTGTTATTTAAACTTCATTAATTACTTTAAAAACAATTACAATTACTTTAAAAACTTTTGACATTCTCTGCCAGTCAATCTGGGGTTGAAACTATACAAATCACGCTCACACACACTTTCACACACACGTTCACACACGTAACACACATTCCACCATCGATTGTAATTTTTTATCTTTTCGTAATGAGGTTCCTCTTAATGAGAAGAAGCAGATATTTACTTTAATAAATGCTTTGAACCGGGTAATAGGCGGACTGCATAGGCAGTAGTTTTGTAGTAGAAGCGCACACCAAATGAATATATTTCTTACTTGAGTCTAGTAACTGGCGATACAAGGTTATTTGTTCCTGTTGTTAACATTATGTACATCAGTATTCCTAATATTTACATTTAAACACTTCAATATAAACTATACAGATATGTATTCGGACATTCCAAGGCTATAGAGGTAGATATTTTACAACAGAGCACATTTAAAGCTTTTATAAAAGCTCTCGTAGTTCCACGTACCCCATGACCCACGAAGAGAATCTGCCAATAAATAGAAACAATCTAAATTCAAATTCAGAACGCTTCTATTATATAGTATTTCATTTGTTCGAATACGTTTATCGAGTATTATTCAAAAAGTTGAAAACTATAATGAAATATTTTAGGTTGGTACCTTAACCGAATCGCAATTCAAAGTTTCCAAATTATTTTCCAAAATACAGTCAAATAGCCTTTCTGAAAGTTTTTACAATCCGATGTATCAATAACTGGTCTGGAGAAGTTTGAACAATGTGGACAACTTGGAGAAACAACTCCCAAATGTTCAATAGACTCTCGCCAATATTCACGAGCCATTGCCCCTCACATATTTCTACACAATATATTCAGTGTTCGTCTCAATGAGTTTTGAGTGTAGATCTAAATATTGTCTCACTTCACAATACAATACAAAATGAATAAAATGAAAATAGATGCTAGGTAACGCAGTTTGAAATTGAAATAGTTTTATTTAAAATGTCAATGGTTTTATAGTTAAAACTTACATATTTATTAGGCGTCATAAAAGTCATCCACAGAACACGGGTCTGGTGTTTTCTAATCTGAAAGAAAACACAGTCAATAAAGTAGTTGAAATAAAATATGTCTTCTTAAATAGTCTTATATTTTGTCTTTTGCTCCGTCATATATTATTTTTGAGTCAGTCGATCCTCACTGTAGAGCCACATTGGAAAGAGACAATCGCAGACAATCAACTTTAATTTTGGTCTTAAATTGACAACAACTTCGCGTAGCACAAACGCATGATCATTCTGGCAAATTGCACATCACACTGCTTTAAATGACCAACTGGGTTTTAATATACGTTGCTAAATCAATTCACTATGTCTCAGACAGTTGATTCAAAGAGGTGACTCAGTACAGATATCAAATAACATCCTACTCATACAAACAAATAATATGTGTGCAATTATGCCTCGCTTGGTTTCAATTGGCCTTATAGTATATTTATCACATTACGTATAAAGTATACATATAAAATTAATTTTTACTTAATTTAAATAATTACATAGATAAATAAATAAATATATAGATAGGGACAACATTAAATGTAGTGCTCTGAGCCCAAATTAAGTAGGTAAAGCACGCCTGTTAAGTTTCTTGTGTTTCTACTTTCACTGGGAATCGAACCCTTAAAGACTTCAGACCAGGCGACACCTTGAATACTGGTGCACACGCTACTCTTCCACGGAGGTCGTCAACGTTCTTTTTTAAATATATATTTGTATATTAACGCATTGTCTCATAGACGACTTATCGATGTATCTGATCGTAACGGAAACATTTCCAATATGATACTTATAAGTATGCAAATTAGGACGTGTGGCGAAACACATTCGATTCCCGGTCGGGTCAATGTAGATAACACTTTCCTACATTTACTCAGGTCTGGGAGTTTGCGGTACCTTCGTTGTTTCTGATTTTTATATCACCACATTTTTATATCAAGTGCTTAAGTGACTTTGGGATCAAAGCAATGTATGTGATGTTGTCCCTATCTATGTATCTAGTGTATATATCTGTGACGAACTAGTACGTGTGATAATGTGATAACTGAGATTGCATACATCATTGCATAAAAGCGCATCATCGGGTTTCAAAGCGCAAATCTTAGTCTCCGTGAATTTTCATAGAATTGTTGTTTACAATTATAAAATTAATTTTTAAACACTACGTATGTATAGCCTCGTCTCTTTCTAACTACTCTACTCTTTTTTACGCGAAAACAATTCAAATGCGATTCACACTGAATGATATTCATGTACGTAAAATATCTATTCGAGAACTACAATTGAATTGCAACGGAATTCCAAGTAATCCACTTCTTAATAAGTAAATTCTACTCGTCTCACTTTTGCTTATTTCTTTTTTATTTCATTTATAATAGAACTAGTGTTTTACAATATAAGAAGCTTACATTAATGCACATTGTACGGTTTGAGGAAATTGCACGGGCACTTGTATATGTTTATCGTTCGAGCGATTTTATCATATTGTGAATAGCTTATTTTGTGGATGGTACACTGCATGCTGTTTTAATATTCTGCACTTCGACGCATATTGGTATCAAGTGTTATATTATCTAGTATATAGTCTGTATATGTTTTAAGATAAAAATCTATATAAGAAATCATTGCTGAATATTGTTTGTTTTTAATTTTGCTACATGTTTTCTGTTAAAAATATAAAGATCATATGTTGTAAGTTTCTTTTCTTCAATATTATTGAATTCATTTTATATTATTGGTTAAAGTTATTGTTTATAACTTTCTATTTAGATGAAACAACAGAGGCAACATGGATTGAAGCATAGAAATAGGATTTTTAGGAGACATCAACGAATGCTAAAATTTCTTCGATCATCCACTATTTTCTTTGTTCTCTTGCTTTTTGATTATCTATTTATTAATTTTGGTGTTATTATAGTTTTAAATGGTTATATCATTTTGATAATATTTTGATTTAGTTCACTCAGTCGTGTTACATGATAATAAGGGATAACTTAATATTCGTTATTTCTAAGAATTTGATGCTATAATATTTTATATTGATATGTCTCAAATACAGTGCCATAATTCTGTCAATGAAATCTTTAAATGAAATTATAAGACTAATTAAATTATTATAGTAAATAAATTAATGAAAAATTATAATTTGAAATAAATTTTCTATAAAATTTAAAACAATATCCATGCATTAATATCATTAAATTTGAGAGTAGTTTCTATATATACAAATATAGTTTTATATATACAAATTTAATATTAAGATAATTTTTCACTGAACAAAACACATAATGTCTAACAGCATGTGTTTCCTTACAATCTATTCCGTTACACTGATTAACAGTAAAAAGGGAAATAAGTAAGGTCGACAAGTCTTGCAAGACAATAATGGGGTCAAGGCCACCCGGAAAGATTTCCGTAACATGTAGAGTGTACAGAAACTCATTTTTTTTCCTAATTATATACGAGAAGGAGGAGAATATAGGTCAGCGTGAAGCGACAGATCGATTTTCAATTTGCAACGTTTGCAAAGGGCTAACTGTTTACCGGGAAAGGGTTTAAAGCGAAATGACGGCCAACGTTCCAACGTTTGGTCAAAATTTGACACACAAGATTTCACCATTGGTACTTGTCGGGTGTTACGGTGTGCTAAACGAGATATTTTTTTTCCAGTCATGTGCATCAGTGTCGGATCTGATTAAACTCGACGACTCACCGACAGACCTACAGGATTTCGATCCGCTCAAATGCCGTGACAAAATCGATAAGGTCGAACCGATCAAATCGTCAACGGACAGTGCTCTCTTGCATGAATATGGATTAGATTTTAGTCAATTTGGTTTAACGGATTTAACCAGTACGTCGGGAGCGAGGCCCGAGGCGGCCTCTGGCGTGCCCAAGGGTTGGACTACATTTAATTAGTTCGGAATCGTATCGAGTGTCTGCAATGATTTGTATATTTCGATTTATTTAGTCAATTATTTATTGCGCTACGTTCTCTGTTTATTATTTACATGGATAATTGTACATATATTTACATATCGATGAATTGTAAATTATTTATAGTATGCTCTGGATGACTGCGATGTCTATATATAAGAACTCTGTAGCCTATATTGTATAATTGATGAATGTACCTAATGAATTTTATATAGTGATGATGTACATAAGAGATTAACATATTAGTTTCGTCGTTTCCTTTGAAACGATTGTGGTTCTTCCTCATTGTTGAATGAATTAATTTGTTTTTGTATTTTTGTTTGTACACTTCCACCAAGGTGACATTGTGATAAACCCAATCAAAGTTTTTATATTCATGTTTTTGAATATTATAATTGTGTTCTTCATTAACGTCGTATACTCCTGAGTAAAATTTGAGGTATTCGATTTATCTCTTATTTTCTTATTGTTTTGAGAACACAAGGTTGCGCTTTTTATCCTGCAGTGTTCTCTGTGGAAAAGAAAATATATCCCAGTAATATAGTGTAAAGGGCAATAATAATATGTAAATCTTTTTTAATGATACTTGTAAATTGCCAATGTATTCTAAAATTGTATCAAAATAGTTTTCTTATAAAGTAATTTAATGACTTAATGCTTTAGACACAGACTTGTTAGAAGATCAAATGCCGAACTGCCAGCATTTTCATAAATTGGATTTTTATAATTGTACGGCAAATTAAATACAATGAAATTAAAAAAGCTTTAAACGTGATGAAATACTCAAAAATATTCACATATTTATTATACTTAAATATTCGGCTTAATAAATTGTAAATATTGTGTTTATGAGATTAAAATAATTATAAAATTTTATTCATAATTATATATATTGTAGTGGTGTATCGAAAATTTATATGAAATGGCTAATAATTGAGATTTATTAATATTATTTTTAACATATACTTTGAAGAAGGTGTACATATAAATATTAGAGATTATGCGCTATCAGTTGTGGTACTGCAGGTGAATAAAAGCAATCTTGTTTTCATTATTCCTAAATGATTCTTTGTTTCTTTAGAAACAATATGGTACTGCTTCGAAGTGTGCGACGTTTAGAAGCGAATGTATAAAATATAATTTAGAATAGTCGAAACAAAACTCAACGTTCAATGAACATTTTTGAAACTAAATGTGTATTTTTTATTATTGTGCATGTCGATGGAGAATTTGTTTTAACTTTTAACGAAAACCATCTTTCGGAAATGAAATAAATACGTGCTAATACAAATAATACCTAATCATGTGAAATGGACACTGCTATTTATTTTATTTCTGGACTCAATAGTTTCAAAATATGAAACGAGCTATCAGTGCTATGTATACACAGCATCAACGTCACTATTCGATTTCTTACGTGATTGTCAATAAAGTTTTTATTTATAGTCTCGTATATACGATACATGGCAAAAGTTACACTCACTCGTCACTCTATCGTCTTTCTCGTTCCAAACATATACACATATGTAAAGTGGGATTTTCCGCTACAATCCGATATCCTACTTGGTTGAGATCCTGCCTTGGAAGTTAAGTTCTGGGGGTTCAATTCCAACATTTGTGTGATGAATGTGAATCGAGTTGTATATGTTTAAATGTATATATAAGAGTATTTATCTATCTATACAATTGTATATACAATAGTACGTTAGCTTGTATACTTAGACCTGTTTGTTATGTTGTCCCAAAAAAACTTCAATGAAAGGTGATCCGAATAGGCTTAATTGTCTAGACAGTTCTTTCGGCAGGCGTCAGATTTTCGTCCTGAAATCTATTACAGCGATGAAATAATTGTTTCTAGTAACCATTACAGATGATTATATTTCACTCTCATTCAAACTATCAATCAGTTTTATTACTTTGTGGCTAGTATATGCACTTTTGTGAGATGGTAATAACTTTGCATCTCTGTCATTTGCTAGTGACAACGCACTGGCTATATTATTGTCCGGATCATCCTACACATGCGTAACGTAGTCAGAACTGGGTATCTCTTGAGGCAATTCAGTAAACTATATCTTCACGCTATTCCCAATATTGTGATCAGACACTGCACACGCAGACGTCTAAAACATTTAGTCCTTCGGCCTCTCGTTTGGTCAACGTGACACGTGATGAGCCTGTCGTTGTCTTTATGCCCAAAACTGAAAAGATGCAAAATTGTTTTGCGCGTGAACAATTCAAATGCGATTCACACTTAATTGGGCCCTGATACTAATTTTAAATGAAGAACTATAATTGAATTGTTTTTTATTTTAATTACTCCTGCGTGTAATACAGATAATTTATCAGAATCGATCTAAGTCAAATCATGAGACTCGATTTTGTTGCCCAGGAGGAAGGTTTATGACTTG
This sequence comes from Sericinus montela, assembly GCA_029286605.1. Classification (NCBI taxonomy): domain Eukaryota; kingdom Metazoa; phylum Arthropoda; class Insecta; order Lepidoptera; family Papilionidae; genus Sericinus; species Sericinus montela. The sequence continues at coordinate 1,249,076 of JAGSMR010000066.1, read as the reverse complement.
TTAACGTTGTCTTGGACAAAAAGACCGCGACAGGCTTACTGGGATCTTTGTCTTATATAAGCTCCGTTGGAATAATGAACTAAGTTATTTATTATTATTATTATATATAGTTAACAACGTAAACAAATCGCCAGACACTTTATTACTAAATTATCAGGTATGCAATGTTACCGTGATAGGCTGAGACACATTTCTTGCTCCATGTTGTGTCCAATTGAAACGTACAGACTTTTAGATAGGAGTGACTAATGTAAATAAATCATAAACAAAGATAAATATCTTCACGCAATCCCCAATACAGGGGTAGTCAGAGGTCTAGTCTAGACAATTAAGTCCCTTTGACCTTCAACCGAAGATATTTTCGGGACAACGTGACAGGTGGTGAGCCCGTCGCCGTCTTTACATCCAAGCCAACGATATATTTCGTACATAAGTTTTTGAGAAACCCCGTATCGTACGTAAGTTCTGTTACGTGAAGAAATTAAACGGTACGATTCGTAGATAATGTACTTTTGACTTCATTTCAATGAGGCTTATTTGGGTAGTTAGCAACGTGGGTGAGCATATCGCCATCTTAAATTCCAGCTAACGATACAAAGATACATATTAACACAGATAAATATACATATATACATATAAATACCCATTTGTATCAAAATGGACTACATATAGATATTCATTGCACAAATTTTTCAATGATTGCGGGATTTGAACCCACAGTCTTTAGCTTCGGAAGCTAGATCACTTTCAACTAGGCTGTTGTAGATTTGTCCTATGCGTTATTTTTCATTTGTTATTTTTGTATTATGTTGTAGGCGACAATTCTTAACTTTTAAGAACGTAATTTATACTAAATAAATACATACATTGCTCTGATCGCAAAGTAACTAAGGCGTTTAAATATAACCAAAACGTAAAGATATTTAAAGTAAATGATATTATTTTTTACTACAAAATGTGCTTAAATTTTTCAATGAGGGGAAGAAAAAGACAAAAGAGAATAGGTGAGGAAAAAGGTTGAGGACACCTGTATACGTCTTTAAATAAAATAAATAAATATCTTCACGCAATTCCCAGTACAGGGGTAGACAGAGATCTAGTCTAGACAATTAAGTCGCTTTGACCCATCTTCCAACGAAGATATTTTCGGGGCAACGTGACTGGTGGTAAGCCCGTCTCCGGCTTTATATCCAGGCCAACGATATAATTCGTACATAAGTTTTTGAGAAACCCCGTATCGTACGTAAGTTCTGTTACGTGAAGAAATTAAACGGTACGATTCGTAGATAATGTACTTTTGACTTCATTTCAATGAGGCTTATTTGGGTAGTTAGCAACGTGGGTGAGCATATCGCCATCTTGAATTCCAGCTAACGATACAAAGATACATATTAACACAGATAAATATACATATATACATATAAATACCCATTTGTATCAAAATGGACTACATATAGATATTCATTGCACAAATTTTTCAATGATTGCGGGATTTGAACCCATAGTCTTTAGCTTCGGAAGCTAGATCACTTTCAACTAGGCTGTTTGATTTGTCCTATGCGTTATTTTTCATTTGTTATTTTTGTATTATGTTGTAGGCGACAATTCTTAACTTTTAAGAACGTAATTTATACTAAATAAATACATACATTGCTCTGATCGCAAAGTAACTAAGGCGTTTAAATATAACCAAAACGTAAAGATATTTAAAGTAAATGATATTATTTTTTACTGCAAAATGTGCTTCAATTTTTCAATGAGGGGAAGAAAAAGACAAAAGAGAATAGGTGAGGGAAAAGGTTGAGGACACCTGTATACGTCTTTAAATAAAATAAATAAATATCTTCACGCAATTCCCAGTACAGGGGTAGACAGAGATCTAGTCTAGACAATTAAGTCGCTTTGACCCATCTTCCAACGAAGATATTTTCGGGGCAACGTGACTGGTGGTAAGCCCGTCTCCGGCTTTATATCCAGGCCAACGATATAATTCGTACATAAGTTTTTGAAAAACCCATTGGTACGAGACTGCCACCTGAGGATCGAACTCGAAATCTCCACCACCCAAACACTGCTATCGTGATTTTTTTTTGTATCCTTCTTTGTAATGATGATTCCTTTAACGAAGACGAAAGTCTGATGTTCTGTTTCAATGTTGCTTGATTCAACTACGTAACGAAATTTGGAAGTTTTCTTTTACACACTATACGATAGTCGAGTAGTTAGGTGATCGAAATTCGAGACAAAAGACCCCGAGTTACAATCCCCAGGGCCGGGTTTATTCAATCAATGAGTTTTATGAAAAACTTATGTACGATTTATATCGTTGGCTTGGACATGAAGACGGCGTCAAGTTCCCCACTTGTCACGTTGTTCCAAAAATATCAGTGGATGGGAGGGTCGCAAGGTCTTAATTGTCTAGACCTCTGTCTACCTCTATATAGGGAATGGAGTGAAGATATTTATTTATTTACACTGCCGATTGATTCTCTACACCCATCCATCGTGTATAGAATTTTGTCCATATATGTTTCCAACGTACTGACTAATTAGTATGTCTCTGAAACCATAAACCTAGAGACTTGAAATTGAGTAGTAGTTTTCTTTAGTACAGCCGAGTAGAGTTCTAGAAATATATATTTTGTAATAAATGTGACGCAGATGATGTTGCAAGGGTCAGCATCATTACATGATGTCATAATACCCTTTATACGTTGAGTTATTTTAATAAATGACCGCATAGTATGTAGATTGTACTGTATATTTTTAATAAATCACTTAGATCATCAGTTTTAGAGCATATAAACGTCGTACGCATCAAAGCCGCATCAGAATAACTGTATAATAAATTGAAAGTACAATTAAATATAATGAGTATGTCTGGTAAATGTAATTATATTGCTTATGAATATAACGTGATCTATTTTTATAAGGCGCCCAGGAGAATAAAACATTATCAGTTCCATTGTAATCGGCTGGTAATTACCAGTCAAATGAGGATATACTGGTTTGTTTCATTTATAACCTCTATAGTACGGTCTGTGAACGAATCACCGTTGTGTGAATTTTAAGATGTTTTTTATGAGCTTTTACAGAGACTTGTTATTAAAATTTTAGTTTAATTTATTTAATAAAATCAATTTAATTGTAACTCGACTGAACACAATTTTAGAAGAAATACTAGCAATGCCGTATAGCGTTACCAGTATTCCTGTTAACCACTCCAACTAAGCTGCAATGCTTGTGTCTGGAGTTGGTTTTCGTCAATAGTCGAATGGCGGGTACGAACCTGCGTCGTTATACTTCGCAGTCCGCAGCCTAAACCATTAGGCTATGGAAGCCTTTTGAGCAGTTTTCAGTTTTACGCACAAAATAGTTTAATAGATTCATTTTTATCATTTACTCAATACCCAAGCTGGTAATGGCCCAATTTCATAGATAAGGGTCGCGGTGTAGAATCTCGCTAGTGGCAAACATTTGTGTAGTTGGCATGAATGTTTGTACTCGATGTATGGATGTTTACACGTTTATTACCATATATCTGTGTAGGTATATGTATACGTCATCACCACCCAGGCGTGAATACACAGGGATCCTATGTTAGAACCTGTTGACCAGTGGTATCAAGTATTATACTATATAATATATGCTCTTCTTCAATAGGGTAACCATGACATTTCGGTACCCTAACATGAGTTTTATAATTAGTCTATTTGAAGTGGAGACATATGTCCGATAGAGGCAATATTGATTAATTTGTTATCCGACTACGAAACAGCCGATAGGAAGGTTCATGTTGTTTGTACTGGAATTATTGCCAATTTGAAACTTGCCAGGGCTATTAATATTATGTCAGATAAGGTGGACGTTTAAAATTTTTATATTTACTGTCTGTAAAACATCACATACATTGATCTGAAAAAAAAATGAGTAGATAGAGTAATTGTGCTATGGAATCGGAAACAACGAAGGTATTACGAACATTCAAGCCCGTGATAATATAGTACAATGATTTTCTACATTGACCCATCCGGTAATCGAACTCGGGAGCTCCATGCTGGAGAGACTTTGAAAATTGTGCGGCACTTGAGCAAGGAGGTACGCAAAAGTCCAATTTATTTTTATTTTATAACTGTTTGGGAAACATACATTGTTTCAAAACAGATAAAATACTTCATGGCTAATAAAAATTAAATCTGTAAGTTTTTCATTTATCGCCTATATAAATTATTTCTGTTTAAAATAAAACGATTTTCGGATTTTCATCACAGCCGTGACAGCGAGATGTCCAAAACCTCAGTCCCCCCGTGACCACGGATGCTGTGAAGCATCCGAAACGTCGGCAAATAGTTTGTAAAAACTAATTAAAAACGCGATAAAATTCGAAAATCGTTTTATTTTAAATATTTCTGTTTTATATTTCGTATTAGCGATTTTTATGTGTTATCCGAACTTTATTTTGCAAATTATTATTTGTGTAGATTTTTTAAAACAATTTACGGAATATCCACATCAATGTCTAGATAATAAATATATATGTAGTGCTCATCGGAGTCTATTCAGGTTCAATTGTTATTTGTTGATGTTCAAATTAACAATACACTTTTATGAAATAATGAATTCGACTATAATTTTCCATAAGGTACCGTTACGTAAGCCATGCAAATATATTTTTGTCATTCCACTCATCGTCCAGTTTATAAAATTATAGCAGAGTTTTACCCACAATCAACTAATGTGTTTCTAGAGTAAAATCTTGCGTAATTTATTCATTTGCATGAAAAGTTGTTTTAATCAATTACAAAGAGATTAATTGGCAAAACCATTAGAATCTGTTATATATATAATTACATATATGTCAATTTTTTTTAATTTAGAACATCCAATCAAATTATTTCAAATTAAAGTACAAATTTACATTACTTAGATCAAAAATCAAGGTATCGTTACTGGCGCAAAGGCATACAGCCTTAGTGTCAGCAACGTTACCTTGCAATAAATCTCAAGATTATCATTTGTTCTTTGTTTTTTATTCGATTGATGGTCTTTTTTTATTGTTTACACCTTAGCATGAGGACTTGATATGATTATCACATAGGCTCTGGTATTATAACATATGACGTCACAGTCCAAAGGAAATCTAACCATCGATACCACAAGCTGGCGGTTAATAAGAAAAATCTAGTAGGGATCGATAAAGGGGGCGACCAAAAATACATATGAAAATCCCAAATGAGTATTTGGAGGTACATGAGAATAAATACAATAATTTATAGGCGAAAGTCAAGAATTTCAATAAGTAGTGTATATTTATTCTAAAATAAATTGTTTTTATTTAATATTTTATTATGTTTTCACAAAAATTAATTGATTCCTCTCTTATCTCATGGTAAACGAAACCCTAGGTGTTTCTCAGTACATTATTTGTGCAGATTTTGGTCTCCACCTTTTTATGTGGATCACCTGTTTATATATGGATATAAAAGTACTGAATTAGCAAACTATATACTTGCTAATTTACGTTCACTATAAATTGAAAATGCAAAATTATTGTAATAATCGTTAGATCCCTAGCTCCGATCGCCCGATTGGATGTAGCAATAAATATATTTTATTTTGTTATGTGTTACTTAATTTTCATTTTCACCTAGACATCCTTTCCTTTGCAAAGAAAAATACTTACTGTCGACGGCAATGAGGACTAAATATTTACAAAAAAAATAAACAGCTTTAAAAGGAACACAAGAAACAATAACTGAATTGACCACTTTACGGCACAGTGTAAAGTCCAGAATATTAACGATCAATTTGACATCTAATGTCCGAATAATATTGGACTATTCCCTAGGATGAGATATCTAGTCTGTCTGTCTTTCCTGTGAAATTGAGAAATTGATTGTTAATAATAAATTTCTCAGGAAAGCTTATTTATTATTAAATTGATTGAAATATTCTAATAAGCACTAACTGATGTGCTTTGATGTCTTTGAATTTTGCACGTGTATTTATTTGGTTGGTCCTTATTTAATAATAGTATAATTAGAGATTTTATAACGATTGTATTTTAGGTTAGGCTGTCGTTATGTCTAATATTGCATCGCATCAGTGAGCAATGCTTATTAGATACAATAAGTGACAACCATAGATATTTAGTACCTTGGATATTTAGTATTTGCTTTTTTGTGTTCTTTTTAAAAGTAGTATTTATTTTTTGTTTTTAGTTTAGACAGTCTTGTATGTATAATATTTTGGTGCAAAAAGCTAAGGGAGCCTTATGCCTATGATACCGTTTCATGATATAACTATGTCCGAAGCCCGGACCTATACCATATCATAGCAGTAGAAGATTCTTATGGTGAGTACGCGTAGCTTAAATCAACAAAACGAAAAGAAGAAAGTCAGTTGAAATTTTAAAAACATTATTTCTCTTTAATAACAAGAAAAGAGTCACGATAGGCGATCAAAAGATAGATCCCCCACAAGACAGAGCGACGACCTGTATAATGTTGAGGGAAGTCGATGCATGCAGATTGATGATGCACGCTCTATATGGCAATCTTTGGGGGAGGCCTATGTTCAGTCAAGTGGTTGTTTGATATAAAATTCGTGTAGATCGAACCGAGTTCGGGGCTGGGTTTATTGAAGAATTATGTACCATTTATATCGTAGGCTTGGACTTAAAGAAGGCGACAGACACCACCTTTCATGTTGTCGCAAAATTGGACTTGAAAGGTGGATCGATAGGACTTGTCCTAACCTCTGTCTACCCTAGTATTGTGTGAAGCGTGAAGAATAGTAACAACCTGTAGAAACCATTGGACGCCCAAATCATCTGTTACCGTCAAATAACTATCTGTTAGGCAGTTTCTGTCGACAAATTCTTCACGATTGCCTACCACCATTAAGCATGGCAGTGGTTTCCATCATCAGCTCATCAGCTTCAGATAATGATCCCGAGATGCAAACAGGTGAATCGCGCCAGAATATAGTTGATACACTCAAAATGCTTATAAAATTGAGTAATTTTTATTGAGTTTTCCCTTGATATAGTCACGGTAGCCGAGTGGTTGGGTGGTCGGAATTTCGAGTCATGCGACCCGAGTTTGATACCCATGTGGCAGGCCCGTACTAATGGGTTTTTCAAAAACTTATGTACGAATCGAAGTATCGTTGGATTGGACATAAAGGCGGCGACGGGCTCACCACCTGTCAAGTTGTTCCGAAAATATCTTCGGTGGAAGGTGGGTCTAAGGGACTTAATTGCCTAGACTAGACCTCTGTCTACCCCTGTATTGGGAATTGCGTGAAGATATTGATATTGATTAATTGATTGATTGAGTTTACCCTTGCTTTCAACTTCATAATATATCCTTTAAAAAATGTGACTAGTTTATTTATAATGAAGTTCAAAAATCACAATCTAATTGAGAAGCTCTTCCTATTTAGTAATATTTGTTTTTATTTTTAGTGTAGGAAAATTACAGGACGCAGTGACTATAATATATGTTGTAGAGCAATCTTAGGGAGGTACATACATAGTAGTAGGCCAAGTTGGTATTCTTTATCCTGATGATGAGAAAAAGTGAACAGTGAGTCGCATACAGTATCGAAAGCACGCTAACCATTCGGTAAAAATCATTTAACGCTTAATTCCCCTCTTGTTATAATTACACGGACATTGCAACCAGCAACGTCTAAGATTCATGGTGTCTGGTACAACATTGCGCTTGCCAAGTGTATCCATTATGGCAAATCGTCCCATGCTGAAGAGGCCTATGTCCTGCAGTGGACTTTCACATTCCGTAATGTGTGTATGTATTATAAGACAATATCATAACTAGACGACCTCCGTGGACTAGTGGCGTACACACCGGTTTTCATGGTGTCTCCAGCTCGAAGGTTCGAAGGTCGGGTCCATATAGAAAACACTCTATATTTTCTCGGATCTGGGTGTTTGTGGTACCTTCGTTGTTTCTGATTCCATAACACGCGTGCTTTAGCTACTTTGGGATTACAGCAAGGTATGTCATGTAGTCTCTATCTATATATGTATTTATTCTTAATTTATGTTATCTCATGTTTAGTGATGAATTAGAACTTGTACAGAAGCGAAATTTTGTTTGAATAACAAAGTGATTAATGGATCTGCTTGAGATAAGCTCTCCTATCTGTTATCTGCACGATAACAGGCGGTGCAGGGAGTAGGTAGGTACTTAACATCAAACCCCTATTATTTTGTGTTTCATGATATCATTAATACATACCCATAGCGTTGTTTCGAAAGATATCTAATTTATAGTCTCCTAATTTTTGTATATATTCACGCATTTCCTAATACAGTGGTCGGAAGAATTTTAGACAATTTAATCCTTTCAGATCACATTTCATGAGAGCTTATTTGGGACAGCGCGTGATGTGGTAAGCTTGTCGCTGTCATTGAGTTCAAGCCAATGATACAGTATAGATATATACTGACATAGATAAATATTTATAAACATTAATAATTATGCACTCGACATATTTACACTCATACTGTCTTTGCGAGCCTACTCTCATCTTAGTGTCCAAGCTAATGATACAATATTCAAATACGAACATTCACACAAACTACAGTATATAAATCACACGACTACAAATATATAAATCACACAAAAGTTTACCTCTAAGATTCGAACTTGCAACTCTCGGCTTCGAAGGCGGGGTCACTATCAAATAGGCGTAGATCGTCTTCTGTGATTTTTATTGAAGATGCCAAAAGAGCAATCAACACAAAATAACCCGATAGCAAGTGATTACCGAAGACTAAGTTCTCATCACCAGAAATCAGGGCTGTGCTTGCATCAGCCGTGTGGTTACGGCGTAAGAAAATGCCTTTCTTCCCATGAGTGTCGTAAGAGGTGTCTAATGACACAAGGCATAGCAAGACTATGATGGACAGTAGTGTCTATGGTACAAAAAGTCTGGTACTGTGATCGCCAATCCGCTTGCCAAGCGTGGCGATTATGCCAAATCCTCCCGTACCGTAGAGGCCTATGTCCAACAGTGGAATGTAACAAGCCGTTACATATGTATCTAATTGGGTGGTCTACGTTTAAAAGAATTGAGTATTGAAAGGAAAGAAAGGGAAGTGGGAATACCGTTTCATCTCACCGGAAGAAAAGCATAAGACCATAAGCTGCAGCTCTTCACTGGTCTGCTTAGTTTTATACTGATTTGTTTTGAAATGGTTATCTGTTGATCGACACTACAGCTTTCAATTTAACGACCTCCGTGGACGAGTATCGCACACGACGGTTATCATGGTGTCGGCAGCTCTGAGCTCCCGGGTTCGATTCTCGGACGAGTCAATGTAGAACACCGCTTCAGCTACATTGTCTCCGATCTAGGTGTTTGTGGTACCTACGTTGTCTCAGATTCCATAACACAAGTGCTTTCGCTACTTACCTTAGGATTAGAGCAATTTGATCTTGTCCCTATATATATATGTATTTATTTTTTATTATTCAAGGTTCATTTCTTTGTTCTGACTTACTTCGGCAACTAGAAAAAAGATGTATAATAAACGGAAAAAAGGTTCTTGTTTTTAATGCGAAGTAAAAATACATTCACTGTCTTGCTTATATGAATTAAAATATTGTCAAAGTTTAAAAGTAAACCACGAAAGCTCTGAAAATGTTTAAACCGTGACCGCTTTCAAGTTTTAATTAAACCCTTACAAAAATGTGCTGACTTGTACGCCCACTTAACGTTTGAGCAAATATTTGTATTTAAATTATTTATGCGTACTTAGGACAATCCGTTCTGAGTTCGCATAAATGATTTAAATATTTATGCGATATACATCGGTAGTGTGCTTGTTGCTGTCTTTTCCAAACTCAAACCAACTTACTAAAACCAAACGGCGTCACATAGCCTGCGTCGCGGATACTGGCTGCATGATAACCATCCCCACTACACCTTTAGAAGCCATGCAGGTTCTGCTGCCGTTGCATCAGTTCTTAGAGAAAGAGTCAGTGTTGACCGCAGTAAGGCTGAGAATCATTGGAAAACTTAAGTATACCCAAACGGCCACATTAGAAACTTTTTGCAAAAGCAGGCTGAGTATGATAGGGTTCCAAAGCTAACTGCATCGACAAAAATTATAAAATTCTATTACATGAAGACCACAGATTGGAAGGTCTGAATCTATAAGAGCTGTGAGTGGTCACTGATGGGTAGACACATATATGCACAGGCATTTGTATTTTCTACGAAAGACCTACATATTAAAATAGGTATACCGTTAGGCACCCATAACACCGTTTCCTAAGCTGAATGTAGAATGTAATGGTATTACACAATTTAGAAAAGCAATCGCCGACAGGCATGTGAGAATTTACACCATAAGAATATTATCTCAGAGCTCGATGGAAGGTGAGTCGTAGGGACTTAATTGTCTAGACTAGACCTCTGTATACCCCTGTATTGGGAATTGACTGAAGATATTTTTGGCGGCTTTAGAGGCTGTAAACAGCAACGTTACAACCTCAAGACTCATCTAGTAATGCTACCACTGTTTTAATGAGGTGAGCAGATTCAACAGGGTAATCCTTTAATGGATAAAAGGTCACAGCTGTCCTAGAGGCAATGCTGCAGCGTTTGATCTTGCATGACTTCTACTTCTACTAGTCTACGATCACTAAACTCCACAACGCACCCTTTGGGTTCGGAAAGCATCATCCTCCAACCCTTTGCTTCGTACATAGCTCTGAACAACTCACCCTGATTGGAGACAGATTAAAAAAGCATTACCGGCGATTAAGTTTGTTGTACCGTTTACTAGATTCTATAGAGTAAGTAACTCGTTCATAGGGCGGTGTATACGTTTATACAACAAAATCCCGGTAAATGTGCAAATTGAGAGATTTAAGAAATTTATTGCAGAAAAACTTTATAAAAACGGTTATTATAATATATATGAATATATTTATGACAGTAACGACAGTAATAAGCTTACAACAAGATTAGTAACTTGACAGTAACAGTACATTATTAATATTGACCAATTAAGAGGATACCTACGGATTATCTTTCACCTGTTTCTTCTCCGTTAGAGGAACCTCATTACGATACGATGGTAGATTAAAAATGACTATCGATAAACGAATGTACATTCTTATGGCGATGAATAAATGATTTGATTTGAACAAAATGCCGTTGCGTCTGAATATGTCCCTAATTAAGAAAGTAATAGGAGCCATAACTAGATATGGTTCTTTTAACAAGCACCTATTCAATATAGGTGTTACCGACAGCCGTACATGCTCAGCGGGCATTGAGAACGTGGAAACGGCGGCGCACGTCCTACTGAGGTGTCGCGGAATACAGGCCTAAGTATTTTCGTGCCAAGTTCTCTCCGCTAGGTCACCGGAAACTTTAACATGTCACCTGCAAACATTTTGCTATAACCATCTCGAAAAGCACAAGTAATAATAATTAAATGCTATCGACCCAACTTTCACCGAAAACGCTGTCTTTAAAATACTAGACCAAAATTCAGCAGACCGATGACGTGCAGTAGCGGAAAAGGTGCGAGAAATCTGGTACTGCGATCGCCGAGCCGTTTGCTAAGCGTGGCGATTATGGCAAACTCTCCCTTTTGGTAGAGGCTTATGTCCTACAATGGACTTTTTGATCGTTGTCCGATAATGAAGTGTCTAGTACTGTGATTTCCGATTCGATCCGATCTCAAGCATTCTTTTTATATCTTCACGCGATTCCCCTATTTCTTATGCTGGACACAACAGAGATCTTGAAAATGTGGTCCTTTCGACCTATTTTTCACTGAAGCTTATTACACAAGCTATCCAACGTACAGTAAACTTACATACCCTTTACATAGATAAATATTATAAAATAAATGTTATACATACATATAAACACACATAACACGAAAACAAACATACATATTCATCGTACAAACTTTTGCCCCTAGTGGGTATCGAACCCGCAACTCTTAGCCTCAAAGGCAGGCTACCAACTCGGCTATCGGTTTGAAAAGTAATAATTATGAAAAATCTGGCTAGGAGGGGTCCAGCTGTAGAACTTTATGGAATATTAATGTATTCCACATTATGCCATTTCTCACTAATATTTTTTCATACAGACAGACTTGAGGAGAGTAATTCTGAATGGATGATTATTACTGCCTTTAAAAAAAGTTATACTAAGAAATTAAATCCCAAAAAAATATAGAAGTCACGATAGCTGAGTGGTTGGGTGGTCGGAATTTCAAGTCGAGAGACCCAAGTTCGAGGCCCAGGTGGCAGGCTCGTATCAATGGGCTTTTCATAAACTTGTGTACGAAAATCGTTGGCTTGGACATAAAGACGGCGACGGGCTCAACACTTGTCACGTTGTCCCGAAAATTACTTACGAAGGGACTTAATTGTCTAAACTAGACCTCGGTCTACCCCTGTATTGGGAATTGCGTGAAGATATTTATTTATCACAAAAAATATAAACGCAGCAAACGCTTTGAGCCAGTGTCGTATTTCATTAAATATTCTAATATAACGTTTCTAGGAGTATACCTTTTAAAAGAAAATGCATTTTCATTGTTAAGGGACTTTATGAGGCGGGAATTCGATACGAACAGATTGTTCATTTTATATTCGACACTTCACTGGACAGAGTGTAGTCTTATGAAAATAAAAAAGCGTCATTCGCCTTAGATCTATGAGTATGTAAAAATATTTTGTTTGTATCTTATGTTACACAAATTGCTCGAAGAGGGGAGAGTCAAAAGTACTCGGATACCTAGACGTGTATGTATGAAGATGATGAATCTGAAAGAAGCGAAAGAGGTATGTAAGGATCGTGACACTTGGCGATCTGTTCTCTCTGGCTACCCCGTCTGGGATTCTGCGTGAAAATAAATAAGTAAGTAAGTGTATCTTATATTTGATTTTAAATCACGGGGCTAACGCTATATTTTATATTTTGTAAAAAATTACATCGGAAAAAGTTTTCTTTTGTAAAATACTCGTATGATGCGAAATTATTTAACTTTAACAACTCCCAATACACGGATCGCTTGGTGTGTAGAAAATTTTGTCCTTCCGACCCACCTTCTACCGAAGATATTTTTGGGACAACGCGACAGGTGGTTAGCCCGTCGCCGTCACAATGTCCAAGCCAACGATATAATTCGTACATAAGTTTCTAAAAAACTCATTGGTACGAGCATGCCACCTGGGGATCGAACTCGGGTCTCTTGACTCGAATCCCGACCACCTAACCACTCGGCTATCGTGACTCTCTTTTGAGTCCAATTCAAAACTCAAAGCTAGTGTTTTAGACATAATGTAAATCTTAAGTTAAGTCAGTCTATACTGTGTTCTATGTATACATATAGTTTAAAGTGGTACTGAAGTAGACATCGTTATGCCACTTGATACACAGATCACTGAAAATCAGCGCTGCTGAAGTCTCATTTCGACTGCAGCAACAAGCTGTGTGGCCAGTTTGCCGTATGCGTCACAATTGCCTTTGTACGTCTGTGTGTTTATAAAACTTGTATCTTCTCTTATTGTAAAAAGAAATATCTTCACGCCATTCCACACAAGTAGACAGAGATCTAGACTATTAAGTCATTACGACCCAATGTCTGAGCCAACGACATAAATCGTACATAAGTTTAAAAAACCTATTGGTATGAGCCTACCACCTGGGGAACGAACTCTGGTATTTTGATTCAAATTCCCGTCACCCAGCCGCTCGGTTGTCTTGACTTTAATACGCATGACTCTCCTCTTATTGTGTATTTAATAATTTAAATTGTACCAAGGAAATGTTTGTGGCATATTTGTGCAATAAATATTTCTTTATTTCTTTCTTCTTTATAGAAACAAAAGCTTTTTTTGCTTGAAACAAAATTTTATTCATATTTATAACACTTATTAACTAATAATTACAATAATCGTAGAGCCCTACTCCTCGTGTTATGGTACCAAGCATGCTGACTGTATTTCCACGTTGAATGGCTAGACTAACCCGTTGAGCGAGAAAAGAACCAGCCCTCTTGCTCTTGCACCAGCGGCTGCGACCCGTCGCGGATACAATTCCTTTAGAAACTGTATCGCGCGGGAACCCCACGGACCGATCTCACGGCAAATGGAAAAAATATGTAGTCTCTTTTCAGAGACTCATATTTTTATGCGAAGCTTTCACTTGTTTCATTATCTCGTATAACTAACTAATACCTAAAGAAACTTGTAAACGAGAAAACTTTAGTCGGAGTTATAACGATCGTGAATGAGGAATGGCAAAGTTAGTCAAAATAGTTTATCGTACGAGATCAGGCGGCATAATAACTTACGAACACACTCGAAAGTAAGCAGGATTTTATCAAAATTCTATTTACTTTTATTGTAAACTAACTGTGCCTGTAATATATTGTCTGCGCTACAGTCTGCTTATGTACTCGTATATATGATAATAATATTTCTCAATTGGATTCACATCTCAAAATCAAATAAAGTCACGATAGCCGAGTTGTTGGGTGGTCGGAATTTCGAGTCCAGAGACCCGAGTTCGATCCTCAGGTGGCAGTACCAATGAGTTTTTCAAAAACTTATGTACGAATTTCATCGTTGGCTTGGACATAAAGACGGCGAAGGGCTCACCACCCGTCACGTTTTCCCGAAAATATCTTCGGTGGAAGGTGGGTCAAAGGGACTTAATTGTCTAGACTTGACCTCTGTCTACCCCTGTATTGGGAGTTGCGTGAAGATATTTTTTTTTTTTATCTCAAAATATTTTCACGCTATTTCCAATACTAAACTAGAATGAGGTCCTGACAATTAAGTCGTTTTTACCGAAGACTTTTTTGGGAGAGCGAGACAGGTAGTGAACCTGTCACTACCCTGTTAATGTACAATCAAAGTGTATAATATACTTTCATATATGTACATTTGAATATACATGAGCGTGCATGACCCGTGTGAAAATATTTGTATCCACTTCACAAATGTTTGGCCTTAGCGGGATTCGAACCCGCAAACTAACCCTTAACTTCGAAGGCAGTATTTCACTATTAACTCGGCTGTCGAGTCGTCAACGTTTGTTGTAGTTTTTAATGTATGACGAAAGTAAAAAACATACGGAGGCGCATGAACACGTGCATATATTTGCTATTGCATACACACACAAAAATAATAAATTCACAGGTTAGCCATACTAACACAATGTTTTTTTAATTTTTTTCTTATTTTATAGCTTTCAAGTTTTGCATCTAAAATGCAGTAGGCATCTAAATTACATTTCAGATCATTAATTGTATAAATAATATCTTCAGGCCATTCCCAACACTGTCGTAGACAAAGGTCTAGACTATTAAGTCCTTTCGTGGGTCGAACATTCATTGAAGACATTTTTTGGGACAGATGTTGAGCCTGTCGCTGTCTTTATGTTCAACCCAACGACATAAATTGTACATAAGGTATAAAAAAAAAACTCATTGTTACGAACCTACCACCCGGTTAACAAAGATCTCGGTTCTCTTGACTAGAATTCCTATCACCCAACCACTCGGCTATCGTGTTCTCTTATAATTATATAAACTTGTGAGAGCAAATAACAAATTATTATTATCCATTTTATTACGCCGTCCGCCACAGGTTTCAGAGGGACAAAAACAAAAGGTCAGAGATTTGCGTTGTTCCAGAATTTTCGTTTGTATGAAAAGCTGTCGCACCGTAAGAACTTTTGTTTCTTTGTATAAAACCGCCGTGGGATAACGAAAGGGTAAGCAAGGTGACCCTTTTAATATACACTCGTGAACATTGAGTTCAGGTCAGGTAAGGATATCTCATCATCTTAAAAACTATGAATGCAATTTTTTTGTAGACTACTTCTTGTTTGATAGACAATTAAGTGTTCCTTAAATGAAAGTAATAAAGTGTATGTCATTTTGTACTTTGATCATAAAAATTACAAAACATAAATATCTCCACGCCATTCCCAATACAGAGATAGACAGGGGTCTAAACAATTAAGTCCTTTCGACCCACCTGCTACCGAAGACATTATTAGGGACAACGTGACAGGTGGTGAGACTGTCGCCGTCTTTGCGTCTAAGGCTATGATGTAAATCGTACATAAGTTTTGGAAAATATCCATTGGTACTGACCTGCCTCTTGGGAATCGAACTCGGGTCTCTTGACTCGAATTCCGATCAACCATAAATAGAAAAATAACTTTTTTTTTTATTTCTGATCAAGTCACTATGCTCGGAATTCGAGTCAAGAGATCCGATTCCGATCCCTAGATGGTGGATTCGTAACAATGGTTTTTTTT
Organism: Sericinus montela; assembly: GCA_029286605.1. NCBI lineage: Eukaryota > Metazoa > Arthropoda > Insecta > Lepidoptera > Papilionidae > Sericinus > Sericinus montela. Next base: position 1,232,738 of record JAGSMR010000066.1, on the reverse strand, counting down.
AAACTTATGTACGATTTATATCGTTGGCTTGGACATAAAGACGTCGACAGGTTTACCTGTCACGTTGTCCCAAAACTATCGTCGGTGAAAGGTTGATCGAAAGGACTTAATTGTATAGACTAGACCTCTGTCTACCCCTGTATTGGGAAGTGCGTTAAGATATTAATTTATTTATTTTTATTATGAACAATGTGTCTCGAAAGTATTTATAACGAAAACAATAATAAAGTTATTATTAATAATTACTTCGTAACATTCCGCATGCAAATATAAAAAGGTATATGTTAGCTGGTCCGAAGAGAAGAAGAGCCCCCTCCCTCCCACAGATGCGTGCACTAATTCTACTGTACGCACCACCACCACTACACTCTAATCCACCACCCACCACAATATACCACCAACGAAAACGTGACACGCGTTTCGCCTCAAAACAAGGCTTTCTTAGGCGAGTAGATTCTACGATGAGCGACTGAAGAGTACTCTTCAGTCGCTCATCGTAGAGTCTAGAACACATATACCTTTGTATATTTTCATGCGGAATGGTGCGAAGTAATTATTTAATAACAATTTTACAATGAATTTCTGCATTTTCGTGTGGATTTCTAATAAAAAAAAACAGCCTAAGTTTCTAGCTTTCTATTGATGAAAGAACTTTTAAAACCATTTCAGTTGATATTTATAATGTTTATTAGAATATACTGAAACCTAAATATACATTTATGCTCTGCTAAACGCGCAAAGCCAGGTTGTTTCACTAGCTCGAATATATTTACGTAGAACATTTTCCCTCGGGTTATTCCCCGCTCTCTTGTCTCTTCGCGAACCGGTGTAGTTTTTGACATTATGACGAGAGTTTTAAACGAGCCTAAATTGAATAAAGAAGTTAAAGGCTTTGATGTAGGTAACGTGATAAAGTTCAAAAGATTTTTTTGCGACCGTTTTTTCGACAATGACATATGTACTACTTTTTTATAGAATAAGGAGGCAAACGAGCGGGTGGCTCATGTGATGGTAAGTGATTACCGCCGCCCATGAAAACCTGCAATACCAGAGGAATAGCAGATGCGTTGCCGGCTTTTCAGAAAGGTATAGGCTCTATATGAAATTTTGACTATGTCTATATATGTATATATATATATATATATATATATATATATATATATATATATATATATATATATATATATATATATATATATATATATATATATATATATATATATATATATATATATATATATATATATATATATATATATTCTAATACCGAGTTGGTCAAAGGTTTAGACAAATTAATCCTTTCAATCCACATTTCACCTGAGCTTACTTGGGGCGAGACAGGTGGCTATATGGCTATGTAGCCACCTTCACGCCATTGTCTGTCAAGACTTAACTTGTTGACTTGTAGATTGTATACTAAATCTAAATTATAAATAGCTTCACGCCATTCCCAATACAGGGATAGACAGTGGTCTAGACAATTAAGTCCTTACGACCCAACTTCCATCGAAGATTTTTTTTTGTATATTGTAAGTTTTTTAATAACTCATTGGTATATGCCTTCTTCCAGAGGAACTAACTTAAGTTCCGGTAAACAAACCATACGATTACCGTGACTTTCAATACATCTTACAAATTAACATATTTAGATCTTCTTTCTACTCGTATTTGTAAAGCTGGGGTAAATTGAGGAATAGACTATTAAGTCGTTTCGACTCTTCTTTCACCGAAGACATTTTTAGGACAACGTGACAGGTGGTAAGCCCATTACCGTCTTTATGTCTAAGTCAAAGATATAAATCGTACATAATTTAAGAAGCAACCCTACCACCTATGCCTAATATATATGCCTATGATAAAATCTCTATGATGAAACCTACCAGTCTACTATCAAGCTTTCGTGACTAACTTAATTGAAAAAACTTAAAGTTGAAATAGCTTTTAAAAAGATTTCAGTACCTAATGTAAAAGCTTTCAACCAGTGTAACAACTTCATAACTTCGTCAATCCTTTTAGTTATATTTATTTTACATTTAAGCCATTAAAATTTCAAGTAAATAGGAGCGCCTTGAAATTTAATACTTCTAATGGCATCCGATAGTACGTTTGCTTTATCTCGTAACGCTGAAACTTTACCGAATTTCAGCAGACTGATTATTTGCCTTCTGGCAAATTATTTCCGGTCGAGCAATTGTAACTGAATTAAATACATGTCAGATATATCAAATCAAATTATTTATCGAAATAAGAATATAAATTCGTTTATCGATAGTCATTTTTAATCTACCACCGTTTCGTAATATTTTCTGTTAGAGGTTCTGCTAACAAAACAGAACTGAGAAAGAAACTCGGTAGGTATCCTCTTTTTTTTTGGTCAAGTTTTTTTTAAGATGATAAGAAAGCCACGATAGCCGAGTGGTTGGGTGGTCGGAATTTCGAGTCGAGAGACCCGAGTTCCATCCCCAGGTGGCAGGTACGTACCAATGGGTTTTTCAAAAACTTATGTACGAATATCGTTGGCTTGGACATAAAGACGGCGATGGGCTCACCACCGGTCACGTTGTCCCGAAAATATCCTCCGGTCGGGTCGAAGAGACTTAATCGTCTAGACTAGACCTCTGTCTACCCCTGTATTGGGAATTGCGTGAATGATATGAAATGATATTTATATTTTATTTATTTTATACACAAACATGATATGATTTTTTAGAAATAGCTTGGAAGCGATCGCCTCATTCCCAGGAAATACTGATATTAATATATTCATTTATATTAATATTTATATGATATTGCATTACTTAATTTGATACATTATTTTACAAATACGAGTAGAAAAAGATCTAAATATGTTAATTTGTAAGATGTATTGAAAGTCACGGTAATCGTATGGTTTGTTTACCGGAACTTAAGTTAGTTCCTCTGGAGGAAGGCATATACCAATGAGTTATTAAAAAACTTACTTACAATATACAAAAAATATCTTCGATTATACACCAAGTTGGGTCGAAAGGACTTAATTGTCTAGACCACTGTCTACCCCTGTATTGGGAATGGAGTGAAGCTATTTATAATTTAGTTTTAGTATACAATCTACAAGTCAACAAGTTAAGTCTTGACAGACAATGGCGTGAAGGTGGCTACATAGCCATATAGCCACCTGTCACGCCCCAAGTAAGCTCAGGTGAAATGTGGATTGAAAGGATTAATTTGTCTAAACCTTTGACCAACTCGGTATTAGGAATAAGGTTGCTTAAAAGCTTTTTTAATAATAAAAAAAAGTATGTCTTCACGCCATTCCCAATACAAGGGTAGACAGAGGTCTAGTCTAGACAAGTCCCTTCGACCCACCTACCACCAAAAATGTTTTGGGACAACGTGACAGGTGGAGAGCCTGTCTTTATGTCCAAGCCAACGATATGAATCGCACATCAGTTTTGAAAAAAAACTATTGGAGCCTGCCATCTAGGGATCGAACTCGGGTCTCTCCACTCGAATTCCGATCACCCAACCACTTGGCTATCGTGATTTTGTTTGTCTTTTATAAATGGTTATTATAGAAAAGCGAACCGATAATTTAGTTGGTAGTTTGAATTAGAAGCCGGGCTCCAATTCCTTTCAGGGTGATTTGTATGATCAATATGAATCTGTTTCAGGATGTTTGTGTATAATATTGCTCGGATTATAGGTAGTGTGGATTATACACCAAGTCCCGGGTTCGATTTCAAGACGGGTCAGTCTGAATAACTACTTTTTCTACATTAATTCGAGTCTACGTGTTTATGGTACTTTATTAAAACAAGTGCTTCAGCTACTAATTTTGGGGTAGAGCAATGTATGCGATGTTGTCTCTATCTATGTATGTATTTACTAATTAAAAATGGTAATGTTTATACTGTTTTTTCTATGTGATTTTTGTTGTAATTTTATTTAAACTACAAAAATAAATATCATATTAGCCAGAGAGAGCCAATCGCCAAGTATTAAGATCCTTTCATACCTCTTTCGCTTCTTTCAAAGTCATCGTTTTCCTTAAACACGCACGTCTAGGAATCCAAGTGCACTTCTCCATCAAGGCCTCTTCGAGCAAATTATTCAAATGGTATACTTTAAAAAAATATCTTCACGCAGTTCCCAATACAGGAGTAGATAGATGTCTAGTCTAGACAATTACGTCCCTTCGACCCACTTTTCACCGGAGATATTGTTGAGAAAACGTGGTAGGTGGTGAGCCCGTCGTCAACTTTATGTCCAAGCCAACGATATGAATCATACATAGGTTTTGAAAAAACACATTGGTACGAGCCTGCCACCTGGGGTTCGAACTCGGGTCTCTCGACTTGAAATTCCGACCACCCAACCACTCGGCTACTGTGACTTCATATCATCAAAAGTATACTACATGTTATAATATTATCATGTAAATAATTCCTTAATAACATATCTTCATCGAAGGCGGGAGGGCCAAGAGTGACTAGGAAACTCGATGTAAGTGTATGAAGAAAATTATAAATATGAAAGAAGAGAAAGAGTTATGTGAGGATCGTGAACCCTGGCGATCTGTTATCTCTGGATACCCTGCCGGGTCTTATGCGTCAAGAAGTAATAATAATAATCTCTTTTAAGTAACATATGCATAAGGAAATACATATGGGTACATACAGATACATATGGATATTACTTCAATTATACAGAGAGTATTTATTTATTTATTTATATATTATTTATTGTACACCTCAAACTAAGATTAAAATTAGTGCAAGGACCATCAGGAACAACATGCAGTCTTATTACTAAAAATCAATTTCTTCTAGACAACCTTGCTATAAAAGCGAATGAAGAAATAATGAAGAAAAGGAGGACGGTGAAGTTTCGGGTAGGGTAGCAGTAGAAAGTATTCTAGGTAACAAAAAAATTATGAAACAATTCGTACATTTGATTTAGGACATCAAATAACACACTTTTGTTCAACAAAGAAGAACAAAAGAAAGATTTTCCAATAACATTATGTGAGGGTAGCAAAAAGTCCCAACAAAAGATATATCACACAGTTTACAACTAAGAATTATGTTCAACCAAAACTATTGATTACTCACGACTTTGGTCATATCCTCACCGCTGAAATAGTTTTACATATTTGGAATGGGACTTACTTTCTTTATCTTCATGCAATTTGCCATACTTAGGTAGGTAGAAGGAGTACATATTGGTCTTTTGAACCATTTTTCAAAGAAACTTATATGTCAGCCTATATATGTATATTTTTTTGCGCTCTTTATTAGTAAAATAAGAATTCTGTAGGAGGAGGAGGCGGCAGTATTGAAGGCGGCGTGGAGGCGGCAGTATTGAATCTCGCCTATGTCATGTTGATTTCTTGAAAGGCTCAGCTTAAATGCTTTAAGTTGTACAAAAGCTGTATTAGATAATAATTTGCATTTGAAGAATTTTCTATTTTTATAAAGGTCTTAAAAAAAGTTTTTCTTATGTAGTATTATAACTTGTACCGAAAATATCTTCGGTGGAAGGTGGGTCAAAGGGATTCAATTGTCTAGACTAGACCTCTGTCTACCCTGAATTAGGAATTGCGTGAAGATATTTATTTATTTATTATAGTATTATAACTTTACATATAATATACGTGCTGCAGGACAAAGTCTCTCCTGTAGGTAGGGTTTGCAAAAAACAAGATTGTGCCAACATCAATGTCTCCAAACAAGATGCCCGCTAGGGACGAATAATTCAAGAAACACATCGACATACTACATCGCGCTATCGAAGTTCTTACTTTACGAAGTTATATCACATCGGAAGAGTAGACGTCCTCCGCAGGTCACGAACACCCGACCTGGCGAACGGCTAACCTATGTGCTGCAGGCCCGTCATCAGAACGACACTTGGTAAGTAGATGGGATATTTAACAACTTAGATCCCTTTGCCCATCATCAGTGTTCTCAATTTTGGTCTGATATCTTTAAAAGAAAAAAATAACTGGGCTAGACAGTCTAGACAATTACGTCCTTTAAACATCGTAGATATAATCTGGGGTTCGTACTCGGGTTTCTCGTCTCCAATTCTGATCACCCATCCAATCGGTTATTGTGCCTTTTTATATTTGTATTTTTCAAGAGTTTTTCTACGAATTTCTACGAACAAATTCGCCATTATTTCTATGGCTTTATACAAACTCACCGTTCCAATTTCAAACAAAGTTAATTGTTTCAAAAAGTTTGTCAGGCAAGCCTATTGAAAGTCGTTTGACCTTGAAGGTCAACCAGTTAAAAGTTCTCTTTTGTTTTGCATATTTCAGAGTAATTTTTATGCGAAATTTTAATATACCTTTTCATCGACTTTATGAACTTAAGTAAACCTTTTACGTAAGTTGTTTTTTGTTATTTTTCAAAGCTCAGAAAAACATTTTGAATAAATTTTAATGTCAAATATGCCCAAATAAGAAAGCGGTAAGTTGCGAGCCATGTTTCAGACAAGGTTCTATTCCGAAGTCGTCTGTATGTTTTAATCTGAATGTAAGACATTCGCAGCAGATCTAGTGTGATCCTTATTGATACAAGCAGGAAGCCAATAAAGTTGGAAATTTTTCGATCAAAAAGCTAGGCGAACTGACAACCGATGGAGGAAAGGTTTCGAAGTGGCAGGTTTTTTAGGTAAACGCTGTCTACAATTGCTATTAATATGGACTGATAACATGTACGATGACGATGGATACAGACTGCTCAGGATCGCTGTTTGTAGCAATCTTTGGGGTAGGCATATTTTCAGCAGTAGACTTCTGAGAGTCTGTACAAAAGAATAAGTACCAAGAAGATTACCAGTAGGCGATTTGCTTTACTCCACACTGAAACCCGTTGGGAGGAAAGACTTGTGTGGCAATGTCGCCCCGTCAAACGTAGTCTACTATTATCCTAAGTATGATGAAAGAAGGCTAGGAATATAACGACAATTTGACACATACGGACATAGGTAAATTATTCTTGATTTATTTTTAAAGCAAGAATAATTTAGTTTATTTTTTAATGTTATTAATGTAAGTTGTTTTTTTTTGGATTTTTTTTTGCCTGGATTATGTGTATGTGGCATACCCTGTTTTAGAGAATAAACCATTCTTCTTTTCTTACTTTCTTAACGCTTATTCGCGTACGGGTGTGATACAAAGACTGATTTTCATAGACTTGGACACAGTAAAACTTCTCAGTAGAGACGATTTTTGGGAGTTATGTATATATTATCTTCTTTCTAGAATGACGCTTTTAATAAAAAAATAACCTTACGCCACTCACAATACCTACGGTAACAGAGGTCTAGACAATTAAGTCCATTTGAATCTCATTCTACCGAAGAGCTTTTTTGGGCAACGTGACAGGTGGTGCCTTTTCCGATCTTTATGTCGAAGCCAAGGATATAAATTGTACATAAGTGTAAAAAAACTTATTGGTTCGAGCCTACCTCCTGTGGTTTGAACTCGGGTCTCTTGAGTCGAATTTCGATCAACCAAACTATCGCTATCGTGACTTCTATTGTTATACCAATATTATAAAAAAAAGAAACTGACTGAAAAAATGTAGTTCAATTGTTTTGTTTTAATATAACAATACTGGCTATAAAAAATAATGGCTAACCGAATTCCGTCGGCCACAGCAGTTCGTTATCGCACAAAAAAATAAATTGGATTTCTAAATTCTATTTCACTGATTTATATAAAAATATCTGTGTTGGAAAGTCGGAAAAAATAAAAATAAAAAAAGATGCCCCAATTGTCAACGCCCTTAGCACATCGACATCATAGTGAGTATTTTTAAAATTAAACCAACTACGATTTAATAGTGGTTATATACCAAACATAAATAACGGCTTGTTAAAGCTCACTGTATTACCGTACTGATTTGTCATAATCGCCACTAATGGCAGGTGGATTGGCGATCGTAATACGAGATATCTCAAATTTTAGACACTACTGCTCGTCACATCAGTTAAAGAAGTTCAAGTTATATCCACACGACCTCTAGGGCCGAATGGCTTTTACACCGATTTACATGGTGTCGACAGATCTGAGGGTGGTATAATTTTTTTTCTATTTATTAGGATCAACAAACAGTAAATATAATATATTCTTATTAAAAAGTATATCTAAATAGAATGTAGGCAACTGAGTCAATATCGTTAACAATATCGTTAACCACAACATAAATTAAATAGTATACATATATATCTATATATATCTTCCAATCAGCGGAGCACACATTATTATTCTGGCAAAAATTATTAAATTGAACAAGCAAAAACAAAAAAAAGCAATCATTCGCCAATAATAGGTAGTTTCTTTATTAGTTTGCCAAAAAGAATCTTAGGTCTTATATACCGGACCTACTACAAAACCCTTACTCACATATTCTATTATAAATGAGAAAGTGAGTTTGTCTGTTTGTTACGGCAAAACCTATCAGCCTAAAAAGGGCCCTGGAGACGATTATTGGTTTTTTCACCTCGGGATAAACTTAAAAGCTCCTTAAAATTTAATGTAAATTTATAAAGGAAGACACATTCGTGAACACTGTATAGTTATATAATGTATATACTATTCCATAATGTATATAGAAACAAAAAAAAAGTCACGATAGCCGAGTGGTAGGGTGGTCGGAATTTCGAGTCAAGAGACCCGAGTTCGAACCCCAGTTGGCAGGCTCGTACTAATGGGTTTTTCAAAAACTTATGTACGAATTATATCGTTGGCTTGGACATAAAGACGGCGACGGGCACATCTCCCGTCACGTTCTCCCGAAAATATCTTCGGTGGAAGGTGGGTCGAGGGGACTTAATTGTCTAGACTAGACCTCTGTCTACCCCTGTATAGGGAATTGCGTAAAGATATAGAACCAAACGCTGTGGTTCTTCAATTCCATCTTTATACATATTTATTAAGATGGAATTATGAATGAATGAATGATTTATTCATTAACACAGACACAAAGGCATAAAATGCAAATATACAGAAATTGTAAAAAAAATATATGTAAGATTTGATTGTAAAAAAAAATATACCTACATAATTGTGTTTTAAAGCATCTAAAAAATAGAGTAACAGTCGACAAAGATATGGATTGATGGCTCGTCAGAATACTCAACAAATATTAATCAAATGAGAAAAGACTAAATATTATTACAAATTTTCTAATATCAATTTACTAATATTAATATTACTATAAATTTTCTTTCCAAAAATATCAAATTATAATGGAGTGTACTTTGCTAAATCTAAAATTTTATTTTAATGGAATTGCTCCACTATTTGAGAGGCTTGACCCGTTACTATTTGAAACATACGGAGGCTAACCGCGCTAAAAAATAACATGATTAAATGTTATAACGAAGGCTATTGTTCTAGCGTGAAACGACTATGGCAGTTGATTTTTCCATGTTCGAAATATTTTTTTCTATTTTCGCATATTCCAAATATTGTGGGTAGTGCAAATCTAGACAATTCAGTCCATTCAATCAACATTTTATGAAAGCGTATTTTGTGGACAAGTCTTAGTGTCCAAGCCAACGACACGAAACAAACTTAAGTTTCTTAATAACTTATGGGGTCGAATTCGGGTCTCCTGATTCAAAATCCTGGCACCTTACCATTCGGTTATTGTTGTCTTCACGCCATTCCCAATACAGGGGTAGACAGAGGTCTAGATAATTAAGTCGTTTCGACCTACCTTCCAACGAAGATATTTTTGGGACAACGTGGTGGTCAGCCCCTCGCCGTCCTTATGTCCAAGCCGACAGCATAATTCGTAAATAAGTTTTTGAAAAAAACAATTGGTGGTTGTAGTATGTCTTATACATTATTTTATGTACATATTTATTTTGTGCGACGTTGTAAAGGCGTTAGAATAAATTACCCCGATCAATAACGTGTCGGTTGTGAGAAGGGACTGAGGTCTTACGAAGCCTTACAAAAACAATATCTTCGGCATTCGGCGTCAAAAATTCCATCAACACCACCTTGATGCTTGGCATTCCACCACAGTGCGTTTTTCGCTGAATTTTCTGCCATGCACTTGCAATCTAAGGAATTTAATACCTTTAACGGTTTTTCCGGACCGATACGACTTAGGGACCTTCAAGAAAAGAGCCTATGCCTTTCTCAAAGGCCGGCAACGCATCTGCTATTCCTCTGGTATTGCGGGTGTTCATAAGCGGTAATCACTTACCATTACGTCAGCCGCCTGCTCATTTGCCGCCCCTTTTCTATAAAAGAACCGAACCGACGACATCTTTTGGGATATCGTGACAGTTGGTAAGCCTGTATGACTTAAATCTTTGGCTTGGACATAAAGACGGCGACGTGCTCACTACCTGTGAAACGGTGAAAGGTGGATCGAAAAGACTTCATTTTCAAAACCTGTGTCTACCTCTGTATGGGGAATTGCGTGAAGATATATAAAATAAAAATAATAAAAATATCTTCACGCCATACAGGGGTAGACAGAGGTCAAGTCTAGACAATTAAGTCCCGTTGACCCACCTTCCACCGAAGATATTTTCGGGACAACGTGACAGGTGGTGAGCCCGTCGCCGTCTTTATGTCCAAGCCAACGATGAAATTCGTAAATAAGTTTTTGAATAACTCATTGGTACTGCCACGTGGGGATCGAACTCGGGTCTCTCGACTCGGAATTCCGAGCACCCAACAACTCGGCTATCGTGACTGTTCTATGCTATGAAGATATGAAGATATATAAATAAATAAATAATTAAAAATAATTTCTAATTAAGGCGATAAGATAAACAATATTATGGGTTTATGTGGTATTATGGTACGGAACGGTACGTCACTGATAGTGTCCGTCCGGGCACATATTGCCTGGCCTACCGTAGTAATCTCATATCGCATGAATAATAAAACACGAAACTGGGTCCCATTGGAGCTCCTAGTGTATTTTAATGAGTTATTGTTATATAAAGAAAATATTATGTTTAATATTTCAACTAGTTTCTGTCGCTTTATTATCAATCAGTTAAACATGTTTATAAATAAATGGTTAATAGTTAAATACTAATAAATAAATAGATAATATTTGGGGAATAAAGGACCTCAGGTTGCAATCTCATACAGGCAAACGCTGTGTAGGACCGCCCCCCGCGAGATGTAGTAACGACCTGCAAAATATTGCGACAAGTCGATGGATGCAGGTGGCTGAGGAATGTTCATCATGGAAAAGTTTAGGGGGCCTATGTTTAGTAGTGGACTCTTCATAAGCTGAAGAAGAAGGGGATACATAGACAGAGACATACGTACATTGTTCTAAAACCAAAGTAAGTAGCTAAAGCACTTGTGTTATGGAACCACAATGAGAGTACCACAAATAACTAGATCCTGGTAGTAGAGGAGATGGGGTTTTGATTTGGGACCTCCGGGAACAGAAACCAGAACTACAGAGATAACGACGGCTAGAAAACCGCTTTTTTGGCTGTCCCGCCATCTATCGGTTGCCATAACCTTACTTAAGGCTATTTCTCTTAGTAGCCTCTTACGACACCCATGGGAAGAAAGGGAGTGGCAATATTCTTACACTGTCACCACATGGTAACTCGTTTACACATAAAAATATAATTAAATCTTTATGTATATGCCATACATTTAAGTACTGTGTAGTGCTGAGAAGCGAAGTATGGTCCAGATAATTTCAAATTAAACTTTAATAAACATTTCTGACTACTTCAGACTATTCTCAAAGCGTATGTGCGTATAACTAATGTGATTGCACCTTTATTTCATTATTATGCTTTTATAAAACACTTTCATTAAAATAAATTTCATCAGAATACATAAAATAACACTCTGTCTCTCAAAGTCTTTAACTATATCTATAAAATTTTAAAATTCACTTTATTTTAAATTGTAAAGTATCATACGGTTTCACATCGTACCGCGTATTACTTTAAATAGTAGGATATTTAAAGATAAAGTTACAAATAAATACTAATGATAATATACTTTTTGCTAAAACTCTAAACACTTTCGTAGATTATGACGATATATACGATAATAATAAATCTAATGGTACCTACCATTAGATTTATTATTATCGTAGGACTGTCATAGATTATATTTAAATAGCAGTCATGTTTTTTAATTATGGCAATAATTGTCGTATCCACAGATTGTTATATACATAATGACCTATTATAAAATACTGTTTCATTCCGCTTGCCATAATCGCCACGTTAGGCATGCGGCCTTGTTGCTTGCACGTTGCTTAATTTTCATTTTAATTTTTCCGAATAGTTAACACACCGTCTGTCTTGCCATTTTTAAGGCTTATGTCTCCTCACTTAGACCTTCACCACCGTCGTCACCACCCACTTATTAGTAGGAAGTGTGGTCGGGTACCTACATTAATCGACGGAATCTAATAAAAGTCAATAAATAAATAAATATCTTCACGCAATTCCCAATACAGGGGTAGACAGAGGTCTAGTCTAGACAATTAAGTCCCTTCGACTCACCTTCCACCGAAGATATTTTCGGGACAACGTGACAGGAGGTGAGCCCGTCGCCGCCTTTATGTCCAAGCCAACTATATAATTCGTACATTAGTTTTACCTGGGGATCGAACTCTGGTCTCTCGTCTCGAAATTCCGACCACCCAACCACTCGGCTATCGTAACTTCTAATAAAATAATAATACTAATAAAAGTAGTAACTATTTAATATAAAAGAGTTAACTGTCTAGACCATAGACATACCTCAGTAGGAAATTGCGTGATAATATATAAAAAGAAAAACATTTATCAAAAATGATCTTTATTTTCCACTATAGCTACTTTAAATTTGGGATCCTCCTTATATACATATTTTTGTATGGATATGAAGGTATGAGGTTCTTGCTCTCGTCCGCTTGGAATTTGGCCAGCAGGAGCGGCCAGCTCTTCTCGCTGTCCTGAATATTCGGGTTCGCTTCCATCCTCTGTCGCAACTTCGCCGCCTTCGCGATCACCTCAGCGTTTAACATGTTCTCAAGGTATCTCAATTTGTGCGGTAACACTATTTTGCACATCTGTAATGATACATAAATAAAAATTAAATATTAATATCATTAATGCTTTAAAAGAAGTAATCTACCACAGCCCGTAAATGCCCACAGCTGGGTAAAGGACTTCTCTCAAATATTTTTTGAGAGATCAGAGCAAAGGAAAGTCCGCTATGCTGCTCCAGAGCAGACTTAGCAACGAAATAATATATTTTTTATTATGTCGTCGATCTTATTTTTGATGCCTCCGAAAGGGTTGTCTCCTTGCAGCGGTGAGGCTGAGTGAGGCACGGTGAACCAACATGAACATACATGGCCAGCATAACTATGCACGGAAAGAGGAACTTACACATGTTTAACTTTGCAGGGAGTGAACGGCCATAGGTGGCCGCTCCAAGTCCAATCGCCGTTTTTTTTGTCCAAGCCAGCGATCTAAATCATACATAAGTTTTTTTTTTAAACCTGGGGATCGAACTCGGCTCTCGTAACTCGAATTCCGATCACCCAACCACTCGGCTATCGTGACTTTATGGATATTATAAGAGGCGACTATGGAAATATATACCATTAAGATAGGGTAACTTAAGCTGCCTATAGATAGGGTAACTTACCACGAAAAATAACAAATTGTAATAAAGTGGACCGGTAATAAAGTCCCAGGAAATAAATGTCTTCTATATAGCAAATTCATGCAAACTTTATTAAGATTTAATGAGATAATAATATCGGAAAAAACAATATTCGAACGATCATCGTCCAGAAGTTAAAATTCTAAAGCTAGCGCATAGACACCCTCTGCTTGAAACAATGCTGTTTTATAACTTGCTAGCTAGCTAGCTATTACTACGGGTCCGCTCGCGTTTATTTCTTTCAAGAACTATCAAAGTCATAATCATTATGAAATATGTAATACAATTTAAATGTTATATGAAAATAAAGAATATGTATCTATAAATATATTATCTATGTTAATTTATAAATGTAAGTGTGTTGTACAGTTTTATTGGACATAAAGACAATAATAGGCTCACCATCTGTCATTTTGTCCTTATGTTGCGGTGAAAAATGGGTCGACAAGGCTTCACTGTCTAGCCCTCTGCCAATAAATATTGGGAACTAGCGCAATGATTAAAAAAATATTGCGGCTATTCCTGCCAGCCATATCTACTAGTCGTTCAAAAGATGGCGATATTCCCCACGCCGCATTGTGAACTCTTGCAACCACCACATTAAAACTATCGACATACCATTAAGTAGCCACTATAGCCGAGTGGTTGGGTGGTCGGAATTTCGCGCCAAGAAACCAGAGTTCGGTCTCCAGGTGGCAGGCTCGTACCAATGGGTCTTTCAAAAATTTATGTACGAATTATATCGTTGGCTTGGACATTAAGACGGCTACGGGCTCACCGCCTGTCACGTTGTCCCGAAAATATCTTCGGTGGAAAATGGGTCGAAGCGACTTAATTGTCTAGACTAGACCTCTGTCTACCCCTGTATTGGGAGTTGCATGAAGATATTTAACTAGCCGAAGTAATTAAGGAAAAATGTTAGTAAAGGTTCATAAAAATTCTTATCCGTATATTTTTAATCTGCATAACTGTAAATTGTTAAAATTATCTTTCTTTTTCATGTATTCCCAATACCGAAGTGGATAGATGTTTAAATAATTAAGTCCTTTTGACCCACCATTCGCCAGGGCCTATTTGGGACAATGTGACAGGTAGTAGGTAGGATTGACTCACCCTAACGCCTTCTTAGTGTCCATTGCAACGGTTTATAATTTATACCATAGTAGACGTTTAAACAACTATTCTTGGACTTTATTACAGTATACATCGGTTTTCTCTGAGGTCCCGGGTTCGATTCCCGGTCCGGTAAATGTAGAAAACACTTTTTCTACATTTTCTCTGTTCTGGGTGTTTGTGGTACTTTCGTTGTTTCTGATTCCATATTACAAGTGCTTGAACTACAACTAACTCAGAGCAATGTATGTGATGTTGTCCCCTTCTATGTATGTATCTATATGTGTATTTATGACTTATTTGGTTACGTGTTCTGCAAAGCACTCGAAACGTAAAAAATAGAACAAACGCAATAAAATCCTGAAAATCTTTTTATTAAAATCAAATAACTAATAAAATATTTCGCAATTATCTTTCGCAGTATTTTTCTAAATTCTTATAATATTTACACAACAAATAAAGACCAGACGAATGTTCTTCGTGTAAATGAAACATCTTGTTAAATATCTTATTAGCCAAACGTAAAAAGCAATGATAATTTTATTAAAATAGTAGTTTATTTAGTTTTATTTGAGTATTTATTGAAAGGTAAATAGTAGGTAGAAAAATTACTAGATCAAATATTAACTAAATATGATTAATATAATAAATTAATTAAGCTAGATAAACCATGACAAGGCAGAAGTCCGTCCACAGTCTGTTATTAAACACAGTCTGTTATAAAAAAAGTAAAATAGTCATTTCATAACATAGCAACTTAAAAAATATCATTTGTCAGACAATTAAAAAGGTTACATTCTCTATGGCGACGATGGCGATCTATAAAACATGTTTAATGCTGTATCATGGTTTACATTTTGCATCCATATTTTTCAAATGAACACAACTGTAGTTACATTGTAACTTAGTGGCGGAAATTTATGTGTGTCAAAATAATACCAATGAATATGCAGACTGTGTTTTAAGAGGGTCAAGAAATTTAACAAAGAAACTTTATTAAATGGATCATTATAATAAAAATGAATACGTTAATGATGGTGACCTCTGGGAACAAGTTGATCGCTCCCATGCTATTTTTAGTTATATAATGTTCAAAACTTCTTTGTTACTTTATACAATAATACTTTGCTAAAAAAATACGAAATGTAGAGTGTCTACTTATAGTGTTTCTTTTGACTGCTACGTTAGAGAAATTTTATTAAGTAACGGTTATAGATAAAAGATTCTATCAATGAATGTAATGTATGTTACTTAAAAAGACAGAATTAATGATTTCTTTCGATGATTCAGATGACTTTTAGGCAGAGATAGAGGCTACCTGCGAGAGTCAGCTAAGAGAGTGAAGTTCACGCACGGCAGAAAAAACCTTTAGAAATAGGAGTTCACTATCTGAGTTTCATTAACTGAGGAGCCAAGAATTATCTTCTTGTATGTTACAAGAGCTGCGTGATAGGAATTGGAGTCCTGAGACCTGAGTTCGATTTCCAAGTGGTACCAATGAGTTTTAAAAACTTATATTCGGTTTACATCGTTTGCTTGTACGTAAAAGCAGCAATAGGCTCACCACCTGCCTCGTTTCCAAAAAAGTCAACGGTGTCTCTGTATACCTCTGTTTACCCCAATATCGGTATTGGCGTGAAGATAATTTTTTGTAGATATCTTCTCGAAAGTCTACGTTTCCTATTATAACTTACTTTAGTGGAGTAACTCGATGAAAGAAGTACTTATTTATTAATTTTCAATTTAGCGTGAAAGAGAGGTTCACCACAATAAATGGTTCCGTGTTTTTATTTACGGAATCCTAACAGAGAAAAAACAAAATTTATAATCAGCGTGTTTTGCAAGTGACAACCTATGGCACCGAGGCTACTGGCGGATGAACAACGAAACTCAAAGTTGCTAAGCCGGCCATGGGAAGGGCTTCGCTTATTGCTTCTCCGCATTATAGAATCCGCAATGAAGACATCTGCGTCAGAACTTAGGTATTCTCTATTTGCAGTTAAAAAGTTTTCGAGTGGCAACGTCGTATAGGTAAATGCAGCGCTGGCGCAACCTCCATATTTTTGGGTAACAAACTGCAAAACTTTTGGGGGAAATAAATGGATTCAGGCCACCTTCAGCCGACCGATGCCTATATTCATTATATTTCTATTATTATTATATTTAACAAGAAAAAGGAAGGAGTAAAATTATGTGAGGCTAGTCATCTGCGGATTCTACAGAAAAAGGAGAGCTACTTGGCTAATCGAGTGTTCATGATCTGGTTTCATGGTTTCCACTACCAATGCGCTTTCAGCACTCTAATGTAATATGCTTCTAATTGGAATAAATACGATACCTCGATGTAGGATACTGTGATTCCTAAATTGTCCGCTACTAACTAGCACCTACATTACTTCCAGGAATGAGGGAAGAGAGTAACGTTGAGCAGTCCGGTGATGCATTGAGAAGTTGTGCCTAGGTAGTGCCGATGCCGCCTCTATGTAACCATAAAAGTATTTGTTTTTTTTAACATATGCCTAAAGCAAGGGTAGACAAAAGTATGGATGTTTAAGTACTTTCGACCCCCCGTTTACCGAAGATTGTTTGAGACACCGTTACTATACAATATACTTACAAAGATATATGTAAAATCCGTGAGTCGACTACAAATATTCATCACACAAATGTTTTCCTCGGCGAGATGGAACCCGCAACCCTTAGCTTCGTAGACAGGCTCACTAGCAGCTCGGTTATTAGTTTCATCGGTCGGGTAAAGTATTGTATTTTTTTACTTTTCATTGCTACCAGCAAATTGGTTAAACAACTTAAGTCGGTAACATTTGTCGTCAAATAAGCCGTGCTGCAGTTTCAAATGGCAATAAAATAGATAGTTCTAGCCGGCGGAAACGTATTGACTTACTATCAATAATTCTATCTCGGGGGACGTCCGAACGGCATAATGTGTACAATATAGATTATAAACTGAAGGGCTATCTATTCCGTTGTCTGCCATAGGTAATATAATGCTATTGTTCAATGTGATATATTGGACATCCTTACTGGAGGCTATTGCTCTGAAAAAAGCTGACTAAGTTTCGTTAGAAAACTAACGATAGCGAATAAAAGCTTTCCCGTTGCTTCAAATGTAAATTTGACCTATTGGATATAGTTCTTTCTTGTAAAATAAATAAAGGTCTTCACGCGTTATCCCGATACTGGGATAGACGGTGGTCTAGATAATTAAGTCCTTTCGATCAATCTTAATCCGAAGCCTAATTAGGACAACGTGACAGCCTGTCGCCATCTTTACTCATTTTACAATTTATTTGTTAACGGATAAATCATTAATTCATTCCAATATCGAGTTAGTCATAGGATGATGGTTGTATTTACGTAAAATGAATATTAAGAAATATGTAAGTTATGTATTTTCGATCGACCTTTTACCGCAACTATTTACTTCCAAGGCAGGTCCAAGAGGCATATCCCATAGTCGTTGCAGATGTAGATGGTGATGACCATATATCATTGCAGATCATTGCAGATGGTCGTCACCAACGATATCACAATTAAGTTGTAGTTAAATGTTGGTCGAAAGGACTTAAAGGAAAGGCATGATCTACGATTAAGTCAAACCCACGAAGATAGATACAGCTTAACAGGTTTTGTATACGTCATGTTTGTATTATGCACTGTTTACATATTATTAGTAACAAAGGGGCAACAGTTATGTTGTAAATTGTAAGTAAACTGTATAAAACAGTGCGGTGCGGAAGCTTACACATTCTTATACAGTTTTATGTAAACTTATTACGTAAACGAGCATAAATGATATTAATAAATAAATACAACATCATGTATATTGCTCTGATCCAAAATTACGTAACTAAAGCACTTGTGTTATGGAATTGGGAACAATGAAAGTACCCTAAACACCCGAGAAAATGTGGAAAAAGTGTTTTTTACTTTGACACTACCGGGAATCGTACCAGGGACCTCAGAGCTGGCGATACCATGAAAACCAGTATATACGCCACTCACCCACGGAGGTCAAGTGACGTCACATCCCAGTTACCAAGTCGATTACAATTTCCATTCAATTGCGTAATTTTTAAAGAGATTTTACGTGTTTACCGTTCACACATTATATTTCAAAACGAATCGAAAATTAATTAGCGATACGAAAACTTCAACTGGGCAAAGAGGAGAAAAGTAATTAAAAATATAAATTAAATATCTTCACGCAATTCCCAATACAGGGGTAGACAGAGGTCGAGTCTAGACAATTAAGTCCCTTTGACCCACCTTTACCGAAGATATTTTCGGGACAACGTGACAGGTGGTGAGCCCATCGCCGCCTTTATGTCCAAGCCAACGATGAAATTCGTACATAAGTTTTTGAAAAACTCATTGGTACTGCCACCTGGGGATCGAACTCGGGTCTCTCGACTAGAAATTCCGACCACCCAACAACTCGGCTGTCGTGAATGTATCGGGTATCGGTATGTGAAGTAATGAAATTAATATTAATGAAAAAAGAAAAAATAATGAAATTTTTAGACTGATCTATTATAAACAAATGTGACACCATTTACCAATCTGATACTACAGAAGTGATGTGACAATAATATTGGCACATGTGATAAATGTACGATAAAAAAAAAGAACTTAAAAAAAGCAAACCAAGAGAGTTTTTTTCACCTGTTTTTTCTTCGTTCTCCTCATTACGAAATGGTTGTGAGATTAAAAAAATTACCATCGATAAACGAGCGCATATTCTTATTACGAAAAATAAATTATTTGATTTGATTGATTTGATATCTATTAAAATAAATAGATATGAAATCAATCAAATCAAATTGTTTATTTATCATAGTAGCTAGATTTCTAAACAATTTAGTATTCAAATTTCACAAGAGTATATTTGAGGCAAGGGGAAAAGTGACGATGTTGCCATCTTAATATCCAACCTGAAGATTCGAATCTCACATAAATTAAAATGCGAATCTATGCTAATAGGTCGAACTCGGTTGATCTGAATCGAATTCCGATCACCTGCCCACTCATGTATCGTGGCTAAGAAACTTAATTTTAGTAAAATCTTAATTTCAGTAAATGTGACACTTAATTTAAGGTCTCCTTGCCATTCAATACAGTATTGGACAGTTAAATTCTTCCGAGTCATCTTTCGCCGAAGACATTTCTGGGACATCGTGACAGGTGGTGGGCCTGTCGCCGTCTTTATGTCTAAGCCAACGATATAAATCATACGTGAGTTTTTGCCATAAACTATTGGTACGAGCCTGCCACCTGCTGATTGAACTCGGGTCTCTTGACTCCAATTCCGATCATCCTGCCACTCTATTGTCGAAGCTTTCATCATTGTCATAATAACATATAATATTAACGGGGCATAAACGCCACGATAGGTCAGCAGATAGGTGATCGTAGCACCAGACACCTCTCTTTAGATCCTTCACCAGATTATCCCGCCATCTATCAGTAGCCTATTGCATTTTCAAGGCATGTCTCTTAGTTGCTAACAACACCTAGGCACCTTACTAGAAAGGATGTGGTATATTCTTACGCCCTACTCACTCTGCAGTCTATTAGCAGCTTTACTGGACTAAGAGAATAAAAAACCCATAAAATAGAATAAATAAAAAATCAAACTTACAGAATTAGCGATGACGCTAAGAATTATAATCGAAACGACAAAACTCCTTATTTGCGGCATAACGTTGACTTTATGATTACAAAGTTGTGCGTAAAACGTATAAATCTTATCGTCGATTATGCAAAATAGTTTATAAAACTGCACGAGATTAGTTTACGAAATACAAGCATTTGAACAAAGACAGGCGTATGCTAATAGCTTTCGAATAACGCGTAAATATGTTTGGGTGTTTTGGAATAACAAAAGATTTGTATCGCTCAAGTTAATCCGCTGTTGTACTTAGTAAGTCTCCGCGAATGGAAAAGGAATATAGATAAACGTTGTTAAGTTTCTTTTTTTAATTGGGGATTTGTGTAACAAATTGGATCTTAATCTTGATAGAATAATATTTTAATAAACAATATTCATCCTGTCTGGGTCGAGCTTAAAAGATATTTTAGTACGTAAAAAGAACCAATAATATTTTATAAAGTAGAATATTTGAAGTGCCTAGGTGTCATCAGGGTTATAATATGTACGAGTACATACATACAAATAATGACGTCTCTTTTCCGTAAAAGTAGATAGAGTACCACTTCTTTCCACTTGCTTCGATCCTTACATACTTGTTTCGCTTCGTCTACTTTCATTATTTCCTACATGCTTCTTGGTTTATAGGCATAAAATAAAACAAAATAATATATAAAAATCGCAATTCCTAATACTGCGGTAGACAGAGGTCTAGTCTAGACACTTAAGTCCCTTTGGCCCACCTTCCACCGAAGAT
Organism: Sericinus montela; assembly: GCA_029286605.1. NCBI lineage: Eukaryota > Metazoa > Arthropoda > Insecta > Lepidoptera > Papilionidae > Sericinus > Sericinus montela. The sequence goes on along the minus strand of JAGSMR010000066.1, from coordinate 1,211,534 downwards.
ATTTTCGGGACAACGGGACAGGTGGTAAGCCCGTCGCCGTCTTTATGTCCAAACTATCGGTATAATTCGTACATAAGTTTTTGAAAAACCCATTGGTATGAGCCTGCCACCTGGGTATCGAACTCAGGTCTCTTGACTTGAAATAAAAAAAAAACGGTATATAAAATGGTTGTGGAAAGGCAGTTCGTAAGAGGCGACAAAGGGAAAGACCTTCAGCCCTTTGAGAGAGATTGAGAAAGAGAGAGAGAGAGAATGTATATGGGAGGTAGCGGGATAGCTATATCAATATATACTTAACAAAAACACAGTAAACTTGTCAGCAGTGTCCAAGGTACCTTACCTTTGGTACTACGTTCGCCAATCCGCATGTCAAGTAGGCTAGCCCTTTATGCGGAAGAGGTCTATGTCCTGCAGTGGACTTTTACAGGCCGTTATATATGTATATTCATATTTAATTTATTAAAAATAGCAAAAAATATATACAAATAAAGAGACGGAAACAACGAGGGTACCAAAACAGCTACATCAGAAAATGTAGAAAATAAATAATAAATAAATATCTTCACGCAATTCATAATACAGGGGTAGACAGAGGTCTAGTCTAGACAATTAAGTCCCTTCGCCCCACCTTCCACCGAAGATATTTTCGGGACAACGTGACAGGTGGTGAGCCCGTCGCCGTCTTTATGTCCAAGCCAACGACATAATTCATACATAGGTTTTTGAAAAACCCATTGGTACGAGTCTGCCTCCTGGGGATCGAACTCGGGTCTCTCGACTCAAAATTCCGACCACTCAACAACTCGGCTGTCCTGACTTATTAAATAAAATATAGAAAAAGTTTTCTATATATATAAATCCGACAGGGTATCGAAACCGGGACCTCAGAGCTGGCGTACGATGAAAACCAGTATGTAAGCCACTCGTCCACGGAGTTCGTCTATTTGTATCAATTTGTATTTATATTAAAAATAAGACTTCACCGTAAAAGCGAACAAAATACATGTAGATTTATTCATGTTGTATAAGAAGTAGGAAATAAATTCATGCATACGCAAAACTCTGTGCCGGAGACAATAGTCTAAGCCTAATACGGCAGGGTTAGAGCTAACTTCGGAGACCGTAATGTATTTTATGTTATAAGAGTTGTCAAGTTTATTCTTGTATGAATACTGTATATGATACCGCAACAAGTAGTTATTCTAAACGAATTCATAAATTTTCTCGTACACGATGTTTCTACATTCCAGATTTTTCTATACACTAAAGAAAAAAATTAGAAGAATTTTATTTAAAATTTATATCCTATTTGTTCCCGAGGAAGTCATACGTGATTAAAAAGGATTTCTTAAAATGGTGGGATTAACGACAAAATATCGAACTGTCAGTCATCGGTCTGCTCACTTTTTGCCGGATATTTTTGGACTTGAGCTCCATCACAGACCATATAGCGGCCGTGGAGGGCAGGGAGAGCGGAGCCTCGCTATACCGCCACTCTTCTCCTTTCGCGGCTCCTCTTCAGCCGCATCAGCGGTACTTCTCCCGCCAGCATCGTGGAGGATAGGATGTATGGCGAAACGCAATACCAAAACTCCTCTACCGCCGCGGCTCCATCTCGGCTCCGGAAGGCAGTGAGGGGTGCAAAGGCAACGACGCCAACACACTACAGCCTACCAACATGCATCCGAAGTGGGCTGACACAACCCACTTGGAGCAGCCACCTCGCCCGGCCACTACACAGAAAAAGAGACCAGCCATATACTCGTAAATTCCTCTTGGTTCTTCGTGAGTGTCCAAGCCACAGTTACTAAGCCTAAGCTACGACAAAGCGTGAAACCGTTCAATGGATAACTAAATGATAATGGATATGCTAACGAAGCACCTCTGTCTCCGTTAGTAGCCAATATGCCTGTAGAATTTAATCTCTCGGACTCTAAACAACTACTCCCAAATTTATGTATGTAGGTCAAGTGGAATTTATATATTAATTCGCCTACCTAAAGTGACATGTTTTGAGAATATTCTCACGTTTATATTTTACACCATCACACTAAACCTTAATTTTCTTGCGTATTTTTAGCCTACTTAGTAGTGATTTTGCCTTTAACCAAGATTCGAACTCACTGAAAGTTCTTTTGTGCAATCTTTTTCTGTTTAAGTAAACATTATAAGTAAAGTAAACATTATAATCGGTGAAAGGTGGGTCAAAGGGACTTTATTGTCTAGACTAGACCTCTGTCTACCCCTGTATTGGGAATTGCGTGAAGATATTTATTTATTTTCATATATATATATATATATATATATATATATATATATATATATATATATATATATATATATATATATATATATATATATATATATATATATATATATCCCCTGGTGGCAGACTAGTACCAATAGGTTTTTTTCAGAAACTTATGTATGAATTATATCCTTGGCTTGGAAATTGAGACAGCGACGGGCTCACTTCCTGTCACGTTGACTCGAAAATATCTTCGGTGGAAGGTGGGTTGAACAATCTAATTATGTCTACCCCTGTATTTCCAACGGCGTGAAGATATTTATTTATTTCTACATAGAGATCACATCACATACATTGCTCCAATCCCAAAGTAAGCAGCTAAAGCATTTGCCATGCCAAGCCATGTAGGAATCATAACTTACAGGTAATTTTTTGTCAGCACGAGTTACATTATTTTCTTTCTGTACAAAGCATTACTCGCTGATTATAAAGCTTTCTATCCATTTAGGTAACTTATATCGAGAAATATTGATCATTCTTGATGAGTTTTTATTAATTTTTAAAGCTATGCTGGTGCTTTTCTATAAACAAATTAGAAAATAAAAACAATAACTTACACGGGCTGAATTCAATTCCGCGACCTCCGAAGTGCCGTGGCGACACTTTTACTTAAGAAATACTAATTTTACATGTATCAGTTGAAATATTAAATCTCACTTTCTTTTACCTCTCAGGGACATTAGCAAGGCAAATAGCTTTACCCCTCTTTCCCCGTGCCTCCCGTAAGTGACAACTAAGGGAAAGGCCTTAAAATAGCATTGGCTACCGAAATATGGCGACATAAACATCTTGAAACATACCAAATGAAACTTTAATAGAGCGGTGAAAACATACCAAACCAAAATTTAACGGTGAGGGGCGCAAGTAAGTGCGAGGTGTCTGGTACTCCAACACTAGATTTTACCAAACATGATGGTGGAATTCTAGATGCTGTAATGTATACTCATACACATGTTTATTAATCAACCTTGAGTGTAGCGCAGCAGAGCTATTATTATGTAAAATACATGAATAAACTGAATGCTTTTCAATTATTACGAATAAAGAAAAACAAACAAAATAGTTTACCACAAGAAACGATTGCGCTTCTCGAAACAGTTCTCCATGTTTATTTTTATTGTTATCTCTTTAATAAGTGTTTCAGATGTGTTTAGTTTCAAAACAAACCTCGTTTGTTATTGTAATGTAATGAAACTTGAGAGACATTTTGTATTATTGTGTATAATAGAAGTCTGTCCTTTTGTATAAAATAAGCTTACAACTCCAGATTCGCATGAACAGATTTATAATAGACTTTAGTGCATTACTCTCTAATATTACGACTTATCTATTCTGTGACTAACAATGGCATTTCGATTATTGAAATATTTCAATTTGCGAACGTAGTTTAGAATAGTTTTCTTATTCAAAAATGGAATAAATAAAAAATAAACTACGTACTTTTTTGTCACTTACAATGGAATTTCGATTCCAATTTGCTAACTTAGGTACATAATAGTTTCCTTTATAGCACAATTTTTATTGAATGTCTAAAGCATGCAAATTTTGTTGGACTTTTTGTAATTAAAATAGAACCAATTTTTTTATTTTTCTATAATTTAATATCTTACTTTCTTCTTGATGAGGTTGAAAAAAAAACACATTCATGCCATTTCAAGTTCTGGGTTAGACAGATGTCTACCTTTCAACTATGACATGTATTGGGACAATGTGACAGATGGTGAGTCTATCGCCGTCTTTTATGTCCATGGCAAAGATATAAATCGTACTTAAGTATTGAACAAACAAATCATTGGTACGGTGCTACCGTCCAAGGATCAAACTTGGGTCTCCTGACTTGAATTTGATCACACAAACACTCGACTCTCATGTCTTACGAGAACGAGTAGTAGGTAATGCATGGTATAACGTCTACATATGTCGTATATTTCGGTCATCTCCAGTTCATCAATTAAAATATTGAGTACAATACGGATGAAACCGAAGGCATTTGTTTGTTTGCTTTATCCTTTATTAAGCCTTTTAATGCAATGTTTAACCCTTATAGACACTGAGAGGCCGCTGTGGGCTAATTTTCATAGAAAAATATTTTGCATTTTTTTACGTCTATTAGGATTAAGTCTGATAATTTGGATGATGCTTAAGTCTTAAAGGATTAATTTTCTTTTGAACTAGCTTTTTCCTGCGCCTTTGTTATATGATCTTGTATATTTTGATCATAATTCATTTGAAATTAAACTGGGTAGCCAGAGAAGGGCAGACACACCACGACCTTTTCAGAATCGACTAAATACCACTGCATTTCCATCAGTCTATACGTATGTATGTAAATAATAATACACTACATACTTATTTACATAATATACAGTATTACACATACATAGATAGAGTCAACATCACACATTGCTATGATCGCAATGTAAGCAGAAGCCACGAAGGTACCATAAACACCCAGACCCGAGAAAATGTAGAAATATTGTTTTCTACCTTTCTACATTGACCAGACCGGGAATCTAAGCTGTGTGCGCCACTTGTCCGTTTCGTTGTTTGTCGTCAACACAACTAGAGATATTTAAAATAAGTCTTTACATATTACACAGTGTGTAGGACCACAGAGGCCTGCTCCTGCGACTGCGACTCCTGTATTGCATTGTATCATTATTTGTTATTATAGGAGGGTATGTTACAATTACGCTGCCGAAACGGCCGACTGCTCGCCGCTCGCCAGCTGTTCATGAGCTGCTGTCTGCTGCACGCGTTCAGTTACTGTAATTCTTTGACGTGATTTTTTAGCGCAACGCAAACAAAGCCTGTGCAGGGCGCGCGCTCCGCACGCGGGCAGCTTGCCTGCAAAGAGTTCCGTTCGCTTCCATGCCGTATATCATAGTTGTAAGTTAGAACATTGTTATCAGTCTTCTCCGTGATAATACGTAACGAAGGAGGATCTTCGTTGTGAGACGACGGGAAGAAGCACGGGAGGCGCGCATCCGCCAGATTTGGACTTTTAGACGCTGCTGCTCGTCACCGGTCAGCTGAAGCTTGCTGTGATATTTTACGGAATGGTTAGCCCCTCATTTGTCGGTAGCCAAAGCATTATAAAGTCTTTTCCCTAAGTCGCCTCTTTCGACACCCACGGGAAGATAGATCGCTCTATTATTCTTGCACCTACACCTCGCCAGATTTTTAAATAATTAAATCGTATTACAACCAGTGGATGGACTAGACCTTTACAACAAAAAAAATCTCTTACGCCATTACTAGGGCCCCAATACTGGGTGTAGACAGAGGTCTAGCCAGTTAAGTTCTTTCGACCCGCCTTACACCGAAGACAATTTTTGGAACAACGTGACAGGTGGTGAGCCTGCCGCCGATTTTATGCCAACGCTATAAATCGTACATAGAATTCGAAAAATCCCAGCGGTACGCGCCGACCACCTGGGGATCGAACTTGGAGTCTCTTGACTCAACCACTCGGCTATCTTAATAACAACATAAATGTCTTTGCAACTGTTTCGTTACAAAATTGCGTCTTTATGTTTATACATTTGTCTGACCGTGATTACGTTTATTTTACCATCTGTGTACATTGGAGAGATTGTTCTTCTAAAATCAGACTTATGTAAATATACGTTTAACCTTACCCTTGTTATCTTGTGTAACAACAATAGAAAGCAAGCAGAAAACTAATTAATGTTGAATGAGGAGTTCGTCCGTTTGTTAACATCTCAAGAGGGCTGAGGAAAAACAATGGGCGTGAATAAATGAGCAAATTAAATGAATTTGAGGAGCGAACGTTTGCGTTCGTAACTACGTTTTCATTACGCGATATCTATAACAAAAGGTAGAGACGACAGATAAATACATAGATACATACGTCACGTACATATATATACGTACGTATATATATATATATATATATATATATATATATATATATATATATATATATATATATATATATATATATATATATATATATATATATATATGTATAGAGTAGGTATAGAGAGTAGAGACGACAGATAAATACATAGATACATACGTCACAGATATATACAGTACAATCATTCATATATATATATATATATATATATATATATAAATATATATATATATATATATATATATATATATATATATATATATATATATATATATATATATATATATATATATATATATATATATATATATATATATATATATATATATATATATATATATATATATATATATATATATATATATATATATATATATATATATATATATATATATAGTGGTTTGGTGATCGGAATTCGAGTCACAAGGCCCAAGTGCGATCTCCAGGTGGTAGGCACGTACTAAGTAGTTTTTCAAAACATTTTTTATATCTTCATGCAATTCCCAATAATGGGGTAGACAGAGGTCTAGGCCAGACAATGAAGTCCATCTGACCTACCTTCCACCGAAGATATTTTCGGGACAACGTGATAGGTGGTGAGCCCGTCGCCATCTTTAAGGCCAAGCCAACGATATAATTCGTACATAAGTTTTTGAAAAACCCATTGGTACGTGCCCGCCACCTTGTTATCGAACTTGGGTCTCTTGACTCGAAATTCTGACCACCCAACCACTCGGCTATCGTGACTACAATGTTTGTAGGTTTTAAGACATATGTACGAATTATATAATTGTTCCAAAAATTTCGGTGAAAGGAGGAACGACAAGACTTAAATGTCAAGACCATTATTTGTCAATTTGTGTAAACCTTAATTGGATGGATAGCCCCCCAATATTGGGAATGGAGTGAAGATATATTAACCGTCATCTGACGGTAACCATTTATACTGTCAAAGCTTTTGTTTTAATCGCCTCTTACGACACCCACAAGAAGGTGGGAGAAGCATACTCTTAAGCTATGTACCTTAACGGTCAGAACTGGGGTTAGTGTATTCATATTAGTTTCATAATACTGTCGATAACTTTTGGGTTGGGGAGGGGGGAGAGGTGGGGTGCGCTTGTTCGAGAATCGGCCCCAATGAACTTGATAATTACTCTTTACTAAATACTAAAGTTACAAGTAACTTAAGTTAACTACTTAATTTTCTAATCGTTGTATGCGATGAATTAATAAACTTGATACTAAAGATATTATGAAACCTCAAAAGCCGTTAAAACCTTTGCAAAAGGGGTGAATGTGCCCGCGACCTGACTGCATAGCCAAGCTGATTCGAATTTGATATTTCAAGATGTTTATAACGCCACCTTTTTGCAACCAATTTCACTTTCGGTCGAGCCGGCCCATTCATGCAACAACAAAAGCTGATGCATGGCTCTACCACTCTTAAAACGGTACTAGCTGCTCCCGTAGCTTTGCCAGCGGTTTAAAAATTATCGCAGAAATCGAATTATTTTTTTTTTCCCAATAAAAGTAGCCCCGTTAAAATCGGTTTAGCCTTTTCAGAGATTAATCGACAGTAAAGATTTTAAAAATTATTATTGTTGTAAGTAACGTATATAGATATAGTGAAAAGCTGTTGGTAGCGTATCCATTCAGAGAAAAGCTGTTAATTTGAAATAGCAAACGGATACTTCAATTTTATTTACATGTACAGATGTTTAGAGATTTCAACACGGTAATCCAGATATCTATTAGAAATAATGGCGATGTTTACGTTTTCTTTTTCTTTTACGATTCCCTCCACAAAAGTAACAGTAATTATTATTTTGAAATCGCACACATAGAGTTATTGCAAATCCGTTTAACTGTACAGGGACAACGCCATTGTTTAAAAATTTTAAAACATTCTAAATCCTCGCCACAAAATATACGCTTTTGTTTTCGTTTCGTCGCTGGCTTTGACGGTGTTCAGAGCCCGTTTGTTTTCGAGTTACCACACTAGTTGAGTTATACTGGTCGATAGTGAAGTGTGAATGCACAAACACGCAGCTGCCGCCAGTAAAAACATTTAAAAAATGGCCGACGGCTTCATCAGAATTTGTAAAAAACAATCACTGCATTTTTGATTTCTTTGATGTTTCTTTCTGCGATAGTAATAGACATATGCTTTGTGCTATGCAATTTTATTGATTTCTAAAGCATATTTGTTATGCTGAACTTTTATGTGATTAAATTAAAGAGAAAAAATGTTTTTAAAATTTCAACTGACACGGGCGGGATTCGAACCCACGACTTCTGCCGAACCGTGGCAAATTTCATGGCGCCGATGCCAAAACAGGAATAAGTAAAGAAAAGAGAATACAGGTTTAAAATTTCAACTGATGCGTGTAAGATACCGTGGCTCGGAAGAAAGAGGTTGCCACGGTTCGGCAGAGGCTGCGGGTTCGGATCCCGCCCGTGTCAGTTGAAATTTTAAAAACATTTTTTCTCTTTAATTTAATCATACGCTTTGTGCGGTAATAATAACGCAAAGATAAGCTTCGGTTGAAAGTAAATCAAATGTAGGGCTTTGTCTAGACCTCTGCCTAACCCATTATGGGAAAATTGAGAAAAGATAAAAGAACATAACTGAAACGATGCGTCGATAACAGCTATCGAAAATTAAACCAACTTTCTCGTGAGGGAAGTTATCGCATTAAAACTGCAAACTCGATAGACGCGTCGAAGCTCGACATCCGAACCCAGACACTTTTATTAAGAGGCTATTATATATTTTTTTTAAATCTTCACACGTATTTCCAATAATGGGTTGCCTTAGGTAGAGGTCTGGAAAATGAAGTCCTCTTGACCTTTTTTTTAAAATTGTTTGGGACAACAGGTGGTGTCGCCTTTTTATGTCCAAGCCAACGATGTGAATCGTACGAAAGTTTCTAACTTTAACTAAAACATAAAATAAATGTAAATAATAATATATTAAAACATAATTAATGTATATCTTTGTTTCTAAACTATAAATTATCCTCTGTTGTAGTGCATATCTTCTGGTTCTGGATATTTTCACACTCATAATTTTTCTTTTCTTTATTTTAATTTTCCTTCGGGATTTTCCTTGCTTAGCATATGCTGAGCCAACCCCTTTTTGGCACAATTATGTTTTTCATTTTTTTTAATTGGTTATGCTTGTTATTATTTTTACTTGTGCTGAATAAATGTTTCTTTCATTCATTTCATTTCATTCATTAATATTTTTCTTTTCAATTCAAAAATGCTACCTATAGAACTGAAATTCGACTTTTAATGGAAAATTCTAAGAATAGAACTTGGTACAATGTCTTAGAATACGAGTACTAGTTAAACTGTGTCATAATGTAGTTTTGTAATCTCATTGTAAGTGAACTTAATCATTATGATTAATCAATTCTTATAACCTAGACTAACGACTTGATAGTACATAAGGACGTTATCATAGAATAAGTAGTTACACCTTGAAAAACTAGGTTTGTTTATGTATTCGTGCAACGTGGACACTAAATTTTTTTTTAATTTACAGTAATACTTTATAGCAATAGTATAGAAGAATTGATTTCGGCTTGCACAAAATTAAAACTATAATTCACCGGCTTGACTTCCAGCCAGTTAGTAATACTGCAATTACAGATATTACGACGGTGTCGATTAAGTTAAGTGCTGCAAACACTAAAACTAATTTTATAATAAAATCTTATTTTAGTGTATCTTAGTCTGGGTGTGACGTTATTTTAATTTATTGTCCTTTGACGTTTTTCAAACAGATTCTAAGTAGACATTTCAAAGACTAGTTAGTATTTTTTTTTATTTTGAGAGACTATACTACTACTATACTACTACTGTCCCGAAAATATCTTCGGTGGAAGGTGGGTCGAAGGGACATAATTGTCTAAACTAGACCTCTGTCTACCCCTGTATTGGGAATTGCGTGAAGATATTTTTTTTATATTTATATTTTTATATACTACTACTAACTATGTACGATTTTTTTTATAGAATAAGGTGCAAACGAGGATGATACACGTGATGGTAAGTGATGTGGCCAGTCGTCTATCGCAGCACGAACGAGGTCCATGTCAATATCGGCGGCTGCCTTAATCAAGGATGTCTTGAGTGACTCCAAATTGGGATGAGGCTTTGAGCACGCCTTTCCCTCCTAGTGTTGCCATATTTTACACCGTTCTCGCAAGAATGTACCTCTGTTAAGCCCCAATAAGAAACTCCCAACCATACCATGAGCGAGGATGGAAAATGACCTCGTTGGACACGCGGAATACGGTTGCTCGCCTCTTCACTACTGTGTGCGTACACCTTATCATTTGTTTGTTGAAGCTCTCTTCTACGGTAAAAGAATTTTCATCCCAAAAAGAATTTGCCGATATTTTTTCCCGCAAACCGCTTAAACAGAGCGCGGCATCTCTTCAGTCTCAGGTGCATTAGACGAGCATTCATATAATGTCCTGTTTTTCTTCGATATGCCCGAAGCCCTAAGTCTTCATTTAACACCCTTTTCACCGTGGTTCTGCTTAACCCCATCTGAAGGTCCAACAGTTTCTGCTTACGTTTGGGATTTCTTTGAATTCGAGCCTTCACAGCTTTTATCACTGCTGGAGTCCTAACAGACCGAGGCCGACCACTTCTTGACCTGTCATCTACACTAGAGTCTTCATTGTATCTTTTGATGGCACGATAAACGAATCTTATAGTTATATTCAAATTTTTCAGTATATCAAAAACTTGAATTGGCGCGTAACCGCAACGATGCAACGCAATAACTGCAACACGGTCTTCTTTAAGCGTCCACTCCATATTTAAAAATGAGTAAAATTCTAAAAAGAACATGTTCATGTTCAATTCTAAATTCGAGTTCAATAAACTTTTTTGTGGCCAGCATTCTAAAAGAAAAGTTTTTACTGTGTGACGTGATAGATGGTGAGCCCGTCGCCATCGTACATAATTGTGTTGAAAAAAACCTATTGATACGAGCCTTGGCGATCGAACTCGAGTCTCCTGACATGATTTCCGATCACCCGATCACACGGCTACCGTGACCTATGCTATTGGGTCGTAAATATTAAGCTGGATGATGCGCAAATATTGTTAAGCGAATGGAATTTTTTTTCCTCGAACTTTCGCGAACAACAGCGCTTCAAGCTTCCCCGACCCCTCGCCCACTGCAATATCCATAGTATCGTAAAACTGAAGCCCTGTAAAAAAAGGGCCGGGAGCGAATTAATTGACTTTTCATGCAAATAGAGTGAATCCGTCCGTGTATAACGACAATTTTATTGCCGGGCAATCTAATAAAGGCAACATGTGAATGTCATCCAATGGCGTAGTTGGTAGTGATGTTGCTTACAAAGCTAAGGGTTGCCGGTTCGAAACGTGCAAAACATTTGTGTGAAGGTAATGATTGTTTGTACTCGAATCGTAGAATATTTATCTATATACATATATTTTATACGTATATTTTTCCGTTGGCTTGGACAAAGCGATAGGCTTACCGTCAGTCTCAATGTCTCTGTCTTCCTTGAAAACTGATTCGAAAGGAATTAATGGACTAGAGCTCTGTCTACCCCAGTAACGTGAAAACGTAGTTCGTATACTCAAACAAATTCTGACATGTAAAATTAACATTATTTTGAAGATTAAATTAAGCTCTTTCGTTTCGCTTAGCTAAGCTTAGTGAAGCTTAGCTAAGCTTAGTTAAGGTATATGTTAAAAGGTTTGTTGTATAGGCTTAAGAATATGCCCCAACCCTTTCTTCCCATGGATGTCGTAAGAGGCCACTGAGTGAAAAAAACAACAACCACTAAAAGCGATATAACAATCTCTAAAAATACCAGACCAAAAAGAAAAAGCGCCCAAAGTAAGCTATGCAGACCGGCGAAGTGCAGCAGCGTTTAAGTCTGGTACTGCGATCGCCAATCCGCTTGCCGACCGTGGTGATAGCAAACCCTTCCACTAATATAAATATATATAGGAGCCGTTAAGTATATGTTAAGTATGATGTAACATTATGTAAAAGCTCTGGTCTTTGTACATCTTATGAACTATCGGAATACTATTGAGGGACAATAATTTCAAATAATAAGTCGCGATAGCCTATTGGTTGATTGACCGGAATGCGTGTCAAGAAACCCGAGTACGATCCCTGAGGCAAACGATTTGTATTGTAGGTTTGGACACAAAGACGGCGAAGGGCTCACCACCTGACACGTTGTCCCTAAAATATCTTCGGTGGAAGGTGGGTCTACCCCTGCATAGAGAATGGCGTGGAGATATTTAAAATATCCTAGAATATTTACCACACCAAAATAAGACACTTTTAATTGGAAATTAGTTTTAGTATTTGCCGCACGGAATCGATTATTTGTAATTGTGAACTGGCTGTAAGTGAAGCCCGTGAATTATAGTTTTAATTTTGTGCAATCTGAAATCTTTTCTTCTCCTATGCCCTAAAATATTACTGTAATTAAATTACAGAGAAAACGTCCGTATCCGATGAAAGTTTGAAAACATTTTTTCTCTTTAACATAATAACATAAAGTTCAGCATGCTTTCAAATCAATAAAAAAATTGCGTCATATTACTGTAAATTAAAAAAAAACGATCAACGATACTCCGAATACATATATATATATATATATATATATATATATATATATATATATATATATATATATATATATATATATATATATATATATATATATATATATATATATATATATATATATATATAACTAATTATTCTTTGAAAACGTCCTCATTTGGTAACTTTCTATCCTGTGTAATAAACTAATGTTATTATTCTAGGTGTATAGAATTGTTTAAGTGCTAGTGATCGAGTCAAAACACCCGAGTTCGATCCTCGGTGTTAGGTTCGTACCAATGAGTCCAAACACAAAGACGGCGATATGCTTATCATCTGTCTCATTATCACAAATCTGTAGAGTACATAGTTGTCTGGACCTCGGTCTACCCCGAATAGGAATGACGTGAAGGTACAACTCGTGGTTCGATACGCTGTTAAGATTTTTCTTTCCGTTCTTTGTAATACCGGTAATTAGGGCTTGTATATCGGGAAGTCTACGTACTCACGAACATAGATACACATTTTGTCTTTTGTTTTTAACCAGGGCATCCGCAAGCTCTCACAATGAAAGGGAAAGGACCTTTTCAATGTATAACTTCCCTCCTTTTTTTGTTATCATAATGGTTTTTTTCTTAATGAAATATTGCCTGGGTGACCAAGTTTTTCTTAAAAATAAAAATATCTTCACGCAATTCGCAATATAGGGGGAGACAAAGGTCTAGTCTAGTCAATTAAGTCCCTTCGACCCACCGGTTGACTACTTAATTGACTACTTCCACCGAAGTTATTTTTGGGACAGCGTGACAGGTGGTGAGCCCGTCGCCGTCTTTATGTTCAAGCCAAGGATGTAATTCGTACATAAGTTTTTGAAAAACATTGTCAAACAAATATTTAACCCCAACGGGATACACGGGGAAAAGTCACGATAGCCGAGTGGTTGGGTTGTCAGAATTGCGAGTCAAAAGACCCGAATTCGATCGCCAAGTGGCAGGCTTGTACCAATGGGTTTTTCAAAAACTTATGAACGAATTGTATCGTTGGCTTGAAAGTAAAGTCAGCGACGGGTTCTCCACCAGTCACATTGCCCCAAATAATATTTGTTGAAAATTGGGTGGAAGGGACCTTAGTGTTTAGAACTCTGTTTAGCCCAGTATATGGAAAATGCGTGAAGATCTCCTTAACAATTAAACTATTACAATATTCAAAGATTTCAAGAAATCTGTCAAAAAAATACATATTTTTTAACAATAATCCGTCATAGGCCCTAATCAGCCTGTAGTCGAATATTTCAATGCCTTTATTAAGTTAACCCTTAGCGAAAGTTCACGGGCTTTTAAAGACTCTTTGACTCCATAAATAGAAAAGGGCTAAAAGGCATTTTTGTTGTTAGAATAATACATAAAGCTAACGGTCTGATGATTCAAGTAACAAGTTGTGATTTTTTACAATTCGTACCACACCCGCGCCATTAAATTTTTATTGAAGAAATGTTATTAATAATTAAAATGGCCCGTCTTTCTGTTTATTGTTCTCAGACACAACTATGAGAAACTAATTGGAACTTGAAACTTTAGAAAAGATTAATTAAAGTTAGTAAAGTAAAGTCACGATTGCGGGGTGTTCGGAACTTCGAGTCAAGAGACCCGAGTTCGATCCCCTGGTGTTTCAGTAAGAAAACACATTCGTTTATCGATAGTCATTTTCTAATCTTTCACCGTTTTGTTGAGGTTGGTGATAAGGACGAAGGTTCCTGTAACGAAGGTGAAACAGGCGACAGAAACTCCATAGGTATCCTTTTTTTTTAATTGTTTTTAATTTGATACTTAAATAAATTTCTCTAGAAATAGCTTGGGAGCGATCATCTCATTCCCAGGGGTTACTGTCATTAATAGCATTGGCAGTTACGTAAATATATTACGTCAGTATAACTTGACGCAACTTTTCGTCCTCGTATGACCCGCCTGGAAACCGTATAACTCTCTGGTGACAGGCGATATAAGTATCTCAAATGTGTCAGACCTAACTTATTCAAGCTGATGTCTGGCGGAGTCTTGTCGACACGCCTGTGAAGGATTATAGAAAATCAACCAACTGTGAACCTTCAATAGAATAAAATATGTTTACCAATACGGACAGATATAATTTATTAATAACAACACAAAGTATTTCAGTTCATTTTGCAGTGTTATTGAATTTTAATTTTTTTTAAAGAAAGAAACTTTATTTTCATAACAATTAAAAACAATTAAAAGTATAATTAATGCTATTTAATGGGATGCAGAAAAGTGTAGCTACCCGCCAGATCGCGTGATAGTGAACTGGTACGAAACCTCCTCCATCAGTGTGCTATGGGTAATCGTATATGCATGGAATCGTAGGAATTTCGATAGCGCGATGTAGGATGTCGCTGGTTTTCTTGAATTATCTGCCACTAGCGCGCGCCTTATGAGGAGTCATACATGTACTATGAGTCACTAATCATCATAACGGTCTATAAAAGTCCACTACTAGGCCTCTCCGACAGGTAAGTAGGTTAGGTAGTATAGGTAGGTTACCATAGTCGCCAAACATGGCAAGCGGATTGGCGATTGTAAAATCGGACACCTTTCACCATAGACGCTGTGGGACACCCCACAAAGGAAGAAAGTTGGTTGTATGGTACGCCGTAACCACATGGGAAGGTAAGGAAAATTACCGACGTAAATGTAAAAGTGTGTTTATGTACTTTGTTTCTGGAAGTTTCCACAAGAAATTCCAACCGTTCCGATACGTTTACATAAGTTCATTTATATAAGAAAAACGTCTCGCGTTATGTAAGCGTCTCACGTGAAATGTTTTCCAAATCATTTGTTAGTTGTCCAATTCAATTATGTGATGTCTTAGCGAATCTATCTGGACTTAAATAAATCTATTATTATATAAAGAGTAGTAGTGACGTGATAGCCTAGTGGATGGGTGATCGGAATTGGAGTCAAATTAACTGAGTTCGATCCTGAATGAAATCCAATGGGTTTTTTGTCAAAAACTTACGTACATTTATATCGATGGCTTGGACATAAAAACGGCGACGGGCTTATCACTTGTTACGGTGGAAGGTTGCGCGAAAGGACTTAATTGTATAGACCTCTGTCTACTCCTGTATTAGGAATGGCATGATATTAATTTTATTACATATAGAGAAAAAGTCTATTTTACAGTCAATTACTACATACGATCTGTGTGTACGAGTGGCGTGTCGCCATGTCAGTGGTCCCGGCATTCCTGGACGAGTGAATATAGAACATATCTGTTTTGCTTCTATTAAATTCATAATTCTTCTTACACTCACATCTAGGTATACTAGTAGTCTTGACCCTCCGCCCTAGCTAATTGCTCAAAAGCAATTAGCTCACATACTCTTCGAGACTTAGTCCCAGCTTACCTCCACCCTCCTTAATATTTCATAATCTTCTAAGTTAAGCTCTCCGTAGGCTGATGCTTTAATCTTCATTTATTATAAATGTCGACATTGAACTTAGAACAGTTTGTATTTTCATTAATGTGACGGAGTTCGGAAGCCATAAAAAAACCTTTCAACCTCTGCCCTTCAGCGAGTACATAAGTAAATAGAAAAAAGTTGTGAACTTTGTTAGTCTCCGGAATAACTTTAGATAACAATTGTTGGGGTGATTTGGATAGAGTTTAAAAGTTTAAACTATTTTCACAGGTCACTTTAGGCTTGGACGGAAAAAAATGTTGTGAAGCAAAGAAAACAAAAAAAAATATATTTCTCTACACCACATGGGTATAATACAGCTAGAACAGCTTTTGTATGTATTACAAAATACATATATAGGTACAGGATACAGACGTAGTCGTGGTGTGTGGCCAGCAAACAGACCAAACTCAGAGCAATTCTACAGCCGATACGAGACTCTATAGATGCTCTTCGATTGATCGGACAATACAAAAAAATTACTGTTTTATTTTGAACACTGTAAACCATGTGAACATGAGAAGGTAAGCGTTTGAATATTCATTATGTCCCAATCGCGGTTAAACAAATAAATTTTCTTTCTATCACCGTGGAAGCGCACACTCACACACATATATATATATATATATATATATATATATATATATATATATATATATATATATATATATATATGTATATATATATATATATATATATATATATATATATATATATATATATATATATATATATATATATATATATATATATATATATATATATATATATATATATATATATATATATATATATATATATATATATATATATATATATATATATATACCTTTACCTTTTTAAACAGAAGTTTAAAAAGGTAAGTATAACAAAATACTAAAGCATCTTAGTAAACATAATATATATTTGACAATCATACAGAGATAAATGTGGCCCTGGAGAAGTGTGGATTGATTTACTTTCTTTTGGCTTTGTCAGTTATTCTTACTCTGCTGCGGATGACTATATATTATTTTTATATTTCTTGTTTTTGTTCTTTAGAGCTTCAAAAGTCCACTGCTGAACATAGACCTGACCAAAAGATTGCCACAAAGAAAGGTCCCATGCCACCTGCATCTATCGACGCCCCGCAATGTTGTGGAATCTATTTGTCCACCTGGCTCTATACCATGCTTGCCTTAACGAGGCTATTCGAGAACCTTTTTCCCCTAACGGTTGTCAGTTCCGCGGGTCATGTGGCTGGTTCTTTGCCACTTCAACCAATGTCAGATAATATTTTATATTTATTATTATTTAAAATAATACCCTCACACAATTCTCAATACAGGGGTAGACAGAGGTCTAGTCTAGACAATTAAGTCCCTTTAACCCACCTTTCACCAAAGATACTTCCGGGACAACGTGACAGCTGGTGAGCCCGTCACCGCTTTTATGTCCAAGCCAATGATATAATTTGTATCCAATTTAAAAAAAAAACCCATTGGTACGAGCCTGCCACTCGGGTCTCTTGAGTCGAAATTCCGATCACGCAACCACTCGGCTATCGTCACATTACTTCTTAAGTTTTGATATATGCTCGTCCCTATGACAGTGTCCCAAATAAGCTTTGGTGATAAGTGGGACTTCAAAGTGTCGACCTCTGCTTAACCCATAGTGAGAAATAGTGTTAAGTTTTTCTATACTACTCTATAATGAATATGGAACATTGTAACGTGACTGGAAAATACGCATCTCTAAAAACTGATAATAACAATCCAGTCGAAATAGCTGCTATTAAATAGAGGAACAAAGCGATTGCCTTCGCGCCCTTTCCGACGCGATTTGCGAATGCGTGACGTCATAAGTACACCAGTTGTTTACACCCGCTAACATAAACATTAGCCGACGCCCATGTCGACTTAGGGTTCATAAAGTTACGCCATCCTCTACGAAGTACAGTCAGACAATATACTCCTAACTGCATTTCACCAGAGCTTACGTGACAAGGGTGCACTTTTACGTCTTAGTGTTCAAGAGAACGACATTGAAATAATAAATTATAAAAATGCTTTGATACCAAAGTTGCTAAAGACATGTGCGACTCCTTGAACAAAATATAGAAATATATAATATTCATCAAAATATAGAAATATATACATAGAAATAAGTATAGCCATTCGATAATCGGTACTGATTTTTTTAACCCACCACTGCTTCGTAATGTGGTTCCTCTAACGGAGAAAAAACAGGCGAAACAACTTACGGAGTGTAAATACAAAGTCCTGAAATAGTATGAGATCCGATTACTGCATAAGTTACAGACGAAATAACTAACCGATGGAATGATATCCCTCGAGGAAAGTTCCTGAAATTCGTATCCCTATGAAATAACCACTCAACTAACTCTAGATGTTTACTATCTTTAGGGGTATCAGTATCTCGTTTAGTCTAAATTCTGACATCCTTGTCTTCACGTATTTATTGATATTAGGGTAGACAATGGTCTTGACTAGAGTCCTGTCGACCCACCTCACAATGAAGCTTGTTAGGAACAACGTAAGCATCTCACACGCTACTTGCTCAAATTTGTGCGGCAGACACCAGAGGACAAGTATGTTTCTGTTTATCCCTTTTGAGAAAGAGGCGTAATGTATCGCCGATTCTTATGTAAATCGAGCAATTCAATTTACAATTGACTATTATACAGGTGTTTCAAACTCGAATCTTTTACGTAATACACAAAGATGACATTACGCCCCAGAATAAGCACTAAAGAAGTCACGATAGCCGAGTGGTTGGGTGGTCGGAATTTCGAGTCAATAGACCCGAGTTCGATCCCCAGTTGGTAGGCTCGTACCAATGGGTTTTTCAAAAACTTATGTACGAATATCGTTGGCTTGGACATAAAGACGGCGACAGGCTCACCACCTGTCACGTTGTCCCGAAAATATCTTCGGTGGAAGGTGGGTCGAAGGGACTTAATTGTCTAGACTCGACCTCTGTCTACCCCTGTATTGGGAATTGCGTGAAGATATTTTTTATTTTTTTAATAATCAATAAAAAATATATAAAAATGTCCCATATCCCTGTCTACGCCATGAATACTGGGGTAGACAGGGATCCAAACAATGAAGCCCTTTCACGCCTCCTATCGCCGAAGACAGTTTACGGGACAACGTGACAGGTGGTATGCCTGACGACGTCTTAATGCCCGTGCCATATCAATGTTACATAAGTTTTGAAAAACCTCTTTGGTACGAGCCTACGACTTCGGGATCGAACTCGAGTCGCTACACTCCAATCCCGATCACCTAACCACTCTGTTATCATGACGTATGAGAGTAATAATAGTTTTATATAAATGCATGTAATTGTTTGGAGGTATAGACATAATACCAGAGCTACGTCAATAGGACTGTAATGCTGAGTCGTAGCATTGTATATTTCTCTTTGAAGATTTATTACCTTTCATTTTATTGGTCCGTAGCAATGGCTTCTTCCATATTAAGTATTCTATCTATACTTTTAATAAATTGTAAAGGATCTGTCTGTACTGTTGGAGAATGGCGAACATAGTTTTCAAGGTGTCATCAGCTCTGAGGTTGGGTCCGATTCCCAATGGACAGGTCAATGTAGATAATCACTTTTTCTAAATTTCTTTAGTCTGGATGTTTGTGGTACCTTCGTCGTTTCAGGTTCAAGAACGATGAACAAATCCTGAGGCACTGTGCAAATGGTACTGCGTTACTTATATCGATAAATATATTACTTGATTTGATTTACATTTGTAACAGTTACACTTAGTGGAAAACCGCTGGTAAAAGTTAGTCTACATAAAAGTGCTTCATTTTATAAATAGAAAGTAAAACGAGGATTTATTGTACGGCGTATCAGTCTGCCAAGTCGATTGAAAATTAGCTAATGTACTACACGACGCTATTTACAACGCAAAAATATTCCACTGTAGAAAAAGATTCGAAGAAATTTCCACTGAATAATATATAACACGTTGTTACCTAATATTTTTCAACGGAAAATCGTCGCGTCTCGTAATAAGAAGCTTTTGTAATATTACAAACTAATATTCCTACTCCGAGCTTTTGCAGATCTTCGTAGAAATGTTTGTACGCATATTTGCAATTAAGCAACTGCTAAAGTTGTCTTCAAGTTTGACGTTAAGTTATAATTAGTAATATTTATAGCAAATAATAAAACTATTTTCGTTTCGTGTCGTTTGCTGCTTCTGTAATTAGTTCCACTTAAGTTGATGAAAGAAATTGATGAAAGAAGTTGTTTCTAACTTATTAACTCTCACTTCTAGTATACCTATGTGTTAATGTACCTACAGATAGAATTAGTTAAATAGGCCTGAAATCCTGAATAGCTTTAGCTTTAGGATAAGAGCAATGTATTTATGTATATATGTCTTCACGCTATTCCCAATACTGTGATAGACAGTAGTCTAGAAACTTAAGTCCCTATGACCCACCTTCCACCGAAGATATTTTCAGGACAACGTGACAGGTGGTCAGCACGTCGACGTCTTTATGTCCAAGCCAACGATATAATCCATACATAAGTTTTATGAAAAAAAATGGTTTTTCCCTGCAGATCGCGTTCGGGTCTATTGACTCGAAATTCCGACAACTCAACCACTGGGCTATCGTAACACCTATAATAATTATACGTTGATTACTTAGAGTCATTTGTCTCGGATACGTCAAGGTCAAAGCCATACCTTTATCTAATTTAGTCTCTAAATAGCAGTGTAAAGACTCTTTAAATAGTGAGAGTAATTTAGAAGCTAGTGCCATTACAGGCCATAAGATATTCCAACTCCATTTCAACGGGGTTAAAATGCATTTGTAATCTTATACGTTTCAATTAGTTTGCAAGTTTCTATTCCGATCGGCAATCATTTATCAATTAGGCTTGTGACTTGTCTTTCAAATAAACAAATAAATAAATATCTTTAATATAAGTAGAACAATTAATAGTAAATAATTAGACAGAGATATAGACAAGTAAGTTCTTTCGACCCTCATTACACCCAAGACATGTTTTGTGACAAAGTGACAGGCGCTGAGCCCGTCGCTGTGTTTATATCCAAGTCAACGATATAAATTGTACATAAGTTTTTTTTTAAAACCCATTGGTGCGTGCCCTGGGTCTCGATCTCGAGTATATTGATTTGAATTCCGATCACTCAACCACTCGGCTATCGTGACTTTTTATGACGTATATTATAATTCTTTATATAAATAACTAAGTGAAATTGATATCAAATCATATAAGAATTATACAGTTCTAATAATTGCGTAGCAGTTATAAGAATTATATGGGGGTGATAAAACTAAATCTTTTTTAAATTGCAAAAATAATGTCTAGATCTCTGTCTATCCCACTGCTGAAAAATTACTTCAAGATAAAAAAAATAGAAACGAAGATAAAAAAGAAATAAGAAGATAAAAAAAATCATCAGTAACGAAAGTCGAGTAGTCGGGCTCCCCAGGCGAAAAGCTCGCTGCAATGAGTTTTTTATGAAACTCATGTACGATTTGCATCGATGGCTCGGACACTAAGATGGCGACAGACTCACCCCCCGTCCACGTAATCCCAAATAAGCTTATCTATAAGCTTAATGCAGTGCATGTACAACACGAACGGGCTAAATTGTCTTGACCTTTGACTCCCTTCGATGCCTAGGGTGGCTGGTTCGAGCCGCTCCTGGGGCAAAAATATTTGAGGTGAATATTAATGATTGTACATGTGTGAGTATTTATCTACGTATAAATTTTATTTACAGAAACTAAATTATGTTAGTATTTACAATACTTATTAATTAAAAAAAACTATTATCGTAGAGCCCTACTCCTCGTGGGATGGTACCAAGAACGCTGGCTGCATTTTCACATTGAATGGCTAGACTCAACCGTTGAGCGAGAAAAGAACCAGCTGTCTTGTCACCAGCGGATACAACCAGGCGCGGATACAGTTTGTTTAGAAACTGCATCGCGCGGGGACCCCACATATAACTTCCTTTCAAAGACTGATATTTACGCCACTTACCCGATCCAGCTGCCTTTGATGCCGCTCTAGCCCTTGTCGAGGTCCTCTTGATGTGAAAGGCAGTATCGACGCAAGTAGCATCACTGCGTACACACAAGAGCTTTGCCTATCTCCCAAGGGACTAATAACAAGCCGGTGAGTCTCTTACCATCTTCCCTAAATATTCCACAAGTCTCTAAAACCGAGGGAAAATTTATGAAAACAGCGCCTCGGATGATTTCACTCAAGGAGCCGTGACGAGACAGTCTGCCGGCACTTTTTTGGAATGAAAGTCTGTGGAGGCCTAACTCGTCGACGTCGCTGCCACAAGGACATCGAGGTGGTTGACACATCGATGCTCCCATTCGTAAGTGGATATATGTTGTTATAACGCACCGTTAGCTTGGACTCTAAGACAGGCTCACCACCTGTCACTTTATACCAGATTGACTTCGGTCAAAAGGACTTAATTGTGAGGGATCACAGTCGTCACCAGTATTACGAAATGCGTGAAGATATAAGAAAAAGATTAGTACGTAGCGTACAAAGAAGAGATTACTTATTTATACAAATGTAAATTCAACGGCGCCGTAGCGGATTATTTATCCGGATTTGCTAAATAATTCTTTGAAGCAGAGATCTTTGTCCGAAACACAGTTAGTTGAAGGGTGTGGTCAGTGACCACACCCTTGTCTCCCTTTTTGTCCCACACCCACACCATTTGTGTAAGGGGCTAAATGTCCTCGTCCATTTGGGAAAGGGCATCATATGTTTATGCATTATCTTCACCTGGATCTGTCAGAAGAGCTTAAAAGTTGAATGCAGTGGAGATATAACCTGGCTGATCAAAAACGGAACGAAGAGATTTGCAATATGGCAGGTTTAAAAGTTGATCTTATCTCTAAAATTGAGTGAAAAAAGTATTTAGCGTGAAAGTTAACATTAAAAGGTGTCGAGGTAGGCTGAAGCTAACTTTCGTAGAGCATGTGAGCAAATTGCTCGAAGAAGGGAAGGTCAAGAGTAGGTACTCAAATTCTTAGGCGTGCTAGAGAAGAGATATAGAGAATGAATTTGATAGAAGTGAAAGATCATACCTCTTCTAAACCCCTTATAAGGATCGTGACGCTTGGTGATACTAGTTAGTACTACTACTAGTATCACCAGTGGAGTACCATCAGCGACTATGAGTGAGGATAAGTATTAGTATCATCATAGCAGCCCCGAAAAGTCCCGAAAATATCTTCGAAGGAAGGACGGAAGGTGGGTTGAATGGACTTAATTGTCTAGACTAGACCTTGGTGTACCCCTGTATTGGGAATTGCGTGAAGATATTTATTTATTCATTTTATTTATTTATCATAGTAAATGTCAGCTACAGGACACAGGCCTCTTTAGTTCGGGAGGGTTACCATAATTGCCACGCTTGGAAAACATACACCACACACCATAGAAACTCCTGTCCGTCACCAGTCTGCTGAATTTAGATCTGATATTTTAGATTATCCCACCAGGTCTGTCCAGGCTTTCGGTGACCCATTGCATTTTAATGGCTTACCGTTTAGTCGCCTCTTACGACACCCACAGGAGGAGAGGGGTGGGTTAATCTTACACCGGTACTACATCGATAGTAATTGTGAACCAAACCCAAATCCTACTAATTTCGTAATGATTAAGAACAAAACTCAAAAGACGTTATAAATATATAAATATCTTCACGCAATTTCCAATACAAGGGTAGACAGAGGTCTAATCTAGACAATGAAGTCCCTTCGACCCAACTTCCACCGAAGATATTTTCGGGACAACGTTACAGGTGGTGTGGTGGCCGGTCGCCGTCTTTATGTGCAAGCCAACGATGTAATTCGTACATAAGTTTTTGAAAAACCCATTGCTACGAGCCTGCCTCCTAGGGATCGAACTCGGGTCTCTTGACTCGAGATTCCGACCAACCAACCACTCGGCACAAAAGGCGTCGGTATCGCAATATATTTCAACATACGAGTATGTTAAAATAATTCAGAAAAAAGATAGAGGTATTAATACAGAACATTGTAATTTGTCCATAAATATTAACTGTAATAAAATATGAAAATAGAGACCGATTTCATTTTCAGTATACAATTAATAATTCAATTCCTATTAAAAGATAAATATTAAATCTATGTGCTAGACAATTAAGAAGGGTCGCTAAAATTTATGATAGAAAATTGCTTATGCCATTATCTGAATTAAGCACTCTTTAATGTTCATTACGGTTAAATAAGTTACTTAACTAAGCCTGGTTTTGACACTTTGCTATCGCATAGAAAAATAAATTAATAATTTCTAATTTTAATCGCAAATAAAGTAACTTAAGCCGTACACTATGGTCGATTAAAGTTTATAATTGTTTGTAATCGTGAAATCGAATTCGTGCTGTAATAAATTTTGTGAAGATCGTATTTCTATGTCTCGAAATAATGTGGACGTCATGAAAATTTATATAATTTAATTAATATGATAATCGGTTTCTACGGTGTTGTGAAGTTTTTGAATTTGAACCCAAAATTAACATCTTTATTAACGTTATATATAATTACTGCCAGGCCCGGCGAATGTAGTCCTGCTTTGGATTTATTAAAAAAATAAAAATTGTCCTTCCTAAGGCACGCGTACAAAACGCATTTAAAAAAAACCGTGACTGTAAATGAATTATTAATAAACATTTACACAATAAAATAAGAAAACCGCTTATAAATATGTTTTTCTTTAGATTTGCAAAATTTTTAAATGAAAAATATAAGATTCGGGTTGATTATTTATTATTTTATGATATTTTACCATCTTATAACATGATAGCCCTCTTTATTTTGTAGACCGGAAATATATGAGTTTCATTTTAAAATGAAATTTAAAAAATATTTTAATTTAGAACATTTTATCGAAAAAATAATTATCAAATTATTTACAACTTTTAATATACAACACATCATTTTGATATTATAATTTTTTTATCAATATATGTTTTTAGGAATAATCTAATATTCCAGAAAATCATCTATGTAATAATGATACTAAAATTCAAAAGCTGTCCGTGAAGGTGAGCTTACTTGTGGAGGGCACGCTTAAGGTGATAGGGAGGCATGGCAGTAAAACTGCGCACGTCACTCGCGAAACGGCGTCTAGCGAAGCTACCGAAGGGAGCTCAGTCCCTCGCGAGCCGTCAACCGGAGCGAACGGTTTCCTCCAGCACTCCCAGCCTCTGAACACGCGCTCCTCAATAAACAAACCCGCCTCTGTTTCGATATTCCCAATTACTTCGGCAGCGACAGTTAAACGTCGCGTTCACAGAAACATTAATTTTCGAAAAATTCTTCAGAGGCTAGAAAGTGGGAACGGCAGCTTAATAAATTAAAGAGTTTGGAGTCTTATCAGAGTTTTAACACACGAAAGGTAAGTGATTTGTGCGAAAATATATGTTAATTCCGCTAGCGAAAACTTTTCTTTTGTTGTTTCTCAACTTTTCGGAAAACTTAAGCTGGCGCATTTAATTTTATCTTGTCCCAAAAAAGTTTTTATGCCGAATTAATTAAGAATTGTGTTTGCCGAGTCTGTAATTTTTTTTCCTGTAAATAATTTTGCTTTACACCATGCTTTTCTCTTCCTACGTACTAAATGTTGCTTTGCCTTTAATGTTCGAGCATGACACAGTTTTTCAAGCTTTTGTATCAAACATAGCTTTTGTGACAGTTTTTTTTTCATAATTCTAATTTCTCGCTCTTCTGCTATTATTTTTTTAATATTATTCTTTTTTAATTTATATTAATTGTATCTAATAAACTCGTGTAAAATCATGTAAACGCGTTATAGTAAAATAAAATGCGATTAGCCTTTCCGCGCAGAGTTGCGATTCGCGAAAACTTTTTTTAAACTTATTGTTTTAAAATAAATTCGTGATTTTTACTTCTTTTGTAGTTTTTATTTTGTGTTTTCCGTCATTTCTGTGCGATTTTAACGCTGTTACTGGGAGTAACGCGCCGTAATGTATTAAACATACGCATCCGCACCGGCATGAACGAGTCCCGTCATTTTGGTCTTTTTACGACCAATAATATGTCTTAACAAATCTTCTCGTTTACGGAGATAATTTTTTTTAAATGTTGATGTTTCTTCTTTCATTCATCGTCGAAATTATTGCGTTATATAAATATTTTTGTTAGACGTCGGCGTAACGAGGCAATGCTTTGTTACATTTAATGTGTTTAAAAAAAATTTGTTACGAGCGTACACATAAAGTTTAAAATTTCTTTTAAAAATTTAGAACCGCGATCTAAAATTTATATAATAATTAAAATTTAATAATTCTATATATATATATATATATATATGTATATATATATATATATATATATATATATATATATATATATAAATATTTTTGTTAGACGTCGGCGTAACGAGGCAATGCTTTGTTACATTTAATGTGTTTAAAAAAATTTGTTACGAGCGTACACATAAAGTTTAAAATTTCTTTTAAAAATTTAGAACCGCGATCTAAAATTTATATAATAATTAAAATTTAATAATTCTATATATATGTATGTATATATATATATATATATATATATATATATATATATATATATATATATATATAAATATGTATCTTCACGCACTTCGCAATACAGGGGTACACAGAAGTCGAGTCTAGACAATTAATTCTCTTCGACCCACCTTCCACCGAAGATATTTTCGGGACAACGTGACAGGTGGTGAGCCAGTCGCCGTCTTTATGTCCAAGCCAACGATATTCGTACATAAGTTTTTGAAAAACCCATTGGTACGAGCGTACCAACTGGGGATCGAACTCGGGTCTATTGACCCGATGATATAAATATATATATATATATATATATATATATATATATATATATATATATATATATATATATATATATATATATATATATATACATATATATATATAGCATATATATATATATATATATATATATATATATACATATATATATATATATATGTATGTATATATATATATATGTATATATATATATATATATATATATATATATATATATATATATATATTAATTATTATTATATATTAATAAAAGTACACGTACACATTAAGCCACTCTCACGTACACATGTATACCGCCGGCGCACACTTTATTACACTACTTCAGTCTTGCGCATACGCACTCATGCACAAATTCTATCGCACATATGCGCATACTCACACGTATACATGCACACAATTACCCACATACTATATGAAGTTTCTCGCAAGTATATTCACACGAATACATGCACATACTCACCCACTTACTGCACATACACTTACCAGTTACTGCATATCCACACACACACACACACACACACAAAAACACACACACACATACACAAACTCACACATTCGCACAAATACGTACGCCTGCAACCACTCTCGGACACGAGCACAAACACATATTCTGTCGTATACTTTCGCATGCATATACACGCAAATATACATTTAAATCAAGAATAAGCCATGCATTCACATACTATTTTGCTCCCATACACATACACACACTTTCTCACTAATACTCAGACTCTGTTGCATTCATATACACTCTCGTGCCCATGCCCATGCATTAGTGCCGCATTATTTCGCACACACTGACATCCGTCATATATATACACTTACTCTTTCGCAAATATACACATTCACACACTTTTGCAAGTATACTCACTCAAACTCTGGCGCAACACATTTTGCAACTGCAGATATCCAAGCACTTATTTTTCCACATATTATTTCGCACACATATGCAGGCGCACCTATTCTATCCGGTACATATCCATACACAAATACACTCTCTCAAACGCATACGCTCACATGCACATACTCTAGAAGCAAAGGCTCGTGCGCACATTCTTTGGCGCACACGCATTCATATTCTTTCATATTAATATGCTTACACACATGTTCTCTCCTGTACATATACGCACTTGAACAAACACTGTCTCATGCTAGCATAGGCACACTCTCGCACTTGTACGCATGCATGTACTCTCTCGCATGCAGAGCAGTTGTGAATTTACTTTTATTTGGAAGTTATAATTCGTGATTGGTGAATAAAGCAAAATATATTGTGATTAATATACATAAAAAAATGTGTTTTATTGCGCTTTTCCTTTCAAAGAGAACGAAATCGTTCATTATTAAAGCATTAATAGAAGCGAATTTTCTGGAGTGTTTAAGCGTGCTGGTTAAAAAATCCGGCGCATAAGTTCTTATTAAAGCTCTCATCGCATTCTAATTCGGTACTGTGACTATTTGACGTCATTTCCCTAATTATGAAGTACCGTGTAACCATGAAAAATATTATTGTTATTTTTACCTTCACGCATCTCCCATTGCGGGGTAGCAAGGTCTAGACAATTTAGTCCTCTTTGTCCACATTTCACCGGTGGTAATTTTGGGGAAAACATGACTGGTGGTGATATAAATCTTACATAAATTTGGAAAAAACTCATTGGTTCCAGCCTACCTCTTAGTGATCGGATTTGGCTCTTCAATTCATATATATCAGGCGTAACCAGAGGTCAATTTACTCCACATTTCAACGGAATTTATTTTGGGACAATGTGGCTGATGGTGAGCCGTACATAGTTATTGAAAAAACCGTCGGTTCTCTCAAATCAAAACTCGCGAGGCGCTACCTGGCATCGAACTCTGATCTTTTGACTCGAATTCCGATCGCCCAACCACTCGGCTATCGTGTCCTTTATTCCGACTTCATATTCGATTGGGACTCGAATTTCAATTAATCAACCACTCCGTGACTTAGTATATAAATAAAAAAAAATATTAAAATATCTTCACGCAATTCCCAATACAGGGGAAGACAGAGGTCTAGACAATTTAGTCCTTTCGACCCACCTTCCACCGACGACATTTTTCGGGACAACGTGACTGGTGGTGAGCCCATAGCCAATAACTTTCAAAGCTAACGATGAAATTGATACATAGGTTTTGGGGAAAACCCATTAGAACGAGCCTGCCACCCAAAACCCAGGAAATTTTGACCACACAACTATTGTGACTTAGTAATTATGAGTATTTGATTCGAATAAGCACGACTAGGAAACTACGTAAAAATATTATAATAAACAAGCCCATTACCATATAACTAATACTGAATTGATCAGAGATTTAGTCTTCTCACCCGATGTTTCACCAGAGCATATCTGCTGTACAACAGCTGTCGAACTTAAAACCCTACATTTAACTGTCCAAGTCATCGAAATTAACTACTAATCCTACATAAATTAGGAAAAATTTCATTGGTACGAGTCTTCCCCATCGGAGATGAATTCAGATTTTCTATCCCTCGACTATTGCGCCTAAGTTAGACTGACTTAGAAGTGGTGGTGGCGGGGTTAAATAAAGTTTTAGAAATAAATAAATAAATTACATATAGTCCTTGGAGGGGTAGCCAGATCTCCAAGTGTTAAAATAAAATCCTTACATATCTCTGTCCCTGCTTTCAAATTCATCGTCTGCTTCATACACGCACTTCGTGCTCATGACCCTCCCCTCTTCGAGCAATTTGCTTACTAAGTTTTCAAGTTAGTCTCAGCCAACCTACCTACCTCGTCCGCTTTTAACTTTTTTCTCTTTCTTTCTTTTAACTTTCGCGGTACATAGTTTTACCGTAGAGATTATTAATTTCGGATACTTCTGAGTTAACTTTCTCTTGCAAATAAGTTCAAATGAAAATATGTCTATGATTTTGCCTTTGCATGGTCTTGGCCTTAGGCCTTATAACTGGCCTTATATCTGTCCTATGAGGGTATGGAACATGATGGCCTCCTTGCGACTAAAATCGCATGGCTACCACAGCAAGTCACCAGAGGTCCAGTTAACAGGTTTAAAAGCATTTGTCTTCCGGAGCATTCCCTTTTAACTTAATCCGAGTCCCTCATAAATAATAAAAAAATTAAATTAAATAATAAATAAATTAAATTAAATAATAAAAAAATTAAATAATAAATAAACATTGTTAGGGACAACATCTGGTCATTACAAATTGCACTACATTGCTCTTATCCTAAACTAAGCAGCTTAAGCACTTGTATAATAGAATCAGAACACAGAAAACAACTGCCACTAGCCGCAACCCTAGCTTGAAGATCGGTTCACTACCGACTAGGCTATCGAGTCTTCATTTTGTAATCGTAGCGCAAAGATAAAAATGAAAATAAAAAAAACTAATTTCTGTCGCATATATAATGTATAAAATATTGTTCTCAATTCAAACAATTCGATTAACTTTTGAAATATTGAATATGCCACAGGAAACATAACAAAATACTTTGATATATCGTTATAATAAAATCGTGGTGTTAAAGTTTCGTCATATCTCGAAACAAACGACAAATAGCTTTGGACAAGTTTCCATTTCCACGAGTGCAAAAGGGTCGACATATTATTTTATCCATGTTCTATCTATTCAAATAATCACTCTCACATAGAACTTGACGCTTTTGTCTAGAGAAACTATAGTCGTAAAACTCTCATCTAAAAGATACTAAAACTTATTTATTCCACTTTTTATATTCATTTATTATCTAAGACACATTATCTCAGGCGCATTAATCAAATAATTGTTTTTTTCTAATATTAATCGTTTTAAGAAAATAGTACCGCTCGCGAATCCGTCCAAGATTATATAAAACGACGACGACGGTTCGTTTCCCGGATGGACAAATGTAGAAAGACAACTTTTAGTTTCTTTTTTTTTATTTTTTGTAATTTTACATTCCAAGTTAAGTAAATAAACAGATAGTAAATCACAGTTATTTATGATATATAGCGCTATGCATTAAAATCTATAGCATTACAATAAAACTACTAATAAATCAGATAAGAGAGAGAGCTAAATATGATCGTAAATTTTACAGACACCACATTTTGGAAACTTATTTATTTGTGTCGCAAATTACTTTTAAGGGGACTGACATTCCAATTTTCTTTTCGTTGTCTGCGCCTTGGAGACGGATCAGATATTATCTTTTGCATGAAATCTTAATATTTTAAGGCATCTTGTTTTATTTATAAAAAGATTACGTTAATTTAAATTAAGTCCTGATACGTAAATGTAAAAAATATTTTTTTCATTTTGAAAACGGTTAAACCTCAGAGCTGGTGGTCAGGTCGCATGAGAAGTCTATGTACTTACATATTGAAGCAATTTTTTAGCATTCCCTGGCTATGTGTTATGAATGAAGAACGTAAAATTTAATTAAGTATTGAAAATTTTATGAAAAAAGTTCCAAAAGAATTAACTACTACGAGCCTCACTAGTATCTCCACCGAGAACAAGTAGCATACCGGTTTCCAACTTTACAATGTAGAATACTACAACCTTCTACATTGCCTCGGGCCTGGACCTTTACGGTATCTTGATCGGACGTCCTCCGTGATTCATCGACATCTTGTCTCCGTGGATGAGTGTCGTACTGGTACTGATACCACTGATGTTAGGAGACCGGATAATTTATCCCTTAATGCTGCTGTGTCAGCAACCATCAACCCTATATAAACGATCTCCCGTCAGGTGCGATACATCAAACCAAAGAAGAACAGCCATGAGGCGACGAGCTACCGGCCAATTTCACTGCTACCCAGCATCTCGAAAGTATTCGAGATGATCCTGCTGCAGCGCATATGCCCATATCTGAAGCTGAAGTCGGAACAGTTTGGCTTTAGGGCTGAACATTGAACAATCCTCCAGCTCACACGAGTACTGCACTATGTCTCAGTCGGCCGCAACAAATACGAAATTACTGCCGCCGTGTTTCTAGGCATGGAGAAAGCATTCGAGCAGGTGTGGCATAGCGGTCTTCTGCTGAAATTGATCAAGAAGGAGATCCCTAGCCGCTACATGAAGGTGTTCGCCGCATTCTTTGTTTCAAGATAGGAGGTTCCAGGTGGCCGTAGAAGAAGCGTTGTCTCAGCCTCGCCCCATCACCGCCGGAGTTCCACAAGGAATCTGCCTTTCTCAGGCCTGCCATACCGTCTTCACTGACGAAATACCAAAACCAGAACACTACCTGCTTGCGCTGTACGCTGACGATGAGGCGTACCTAACCAGATCAATGAACGCGGCGCATGCTGTGGCTAAATTACAGCGTACCCTGGATCTACTACCCAAATGGCTCGCCGACTGGAGGTTGTCAATGAACGTCGGTATGACGCAAGCCATACTCCTGGAACACAATTCAAGATTACCACGTGTACTGAAATTGCAAAGTCAGGACTTAGCTTGGTCGAGAAAGGTCAAATACCTGGGTGTGACCATGGAGAGCAGACTCAACCTTGTCCACCACGTCAAAGACACAGTGGCGAAGGCTAGATCTGCCAGAGCTCTTCTGGGGCCCACATTCAGGTCCTGCTTATCGCTGAAGACAAAACTTGGTATCTACAAGACACTTGGCTGACTTACGCCGCGCCGGCCTGGTTCGCTCTGATAAGCGCCAACTCAAGAAATCAACTTCAAGCTCAAGAGCACATCACCCTACGAGCCATTGTTGGCGCGCCTCGGTTCATACGGAACGCCACCATCAGGGGTGGCTGAAACTGAAAAAGCTTGAGGAGTTTATAAGGCACCTCGTCTTGACAATGTTCGAGCGTGAAGACGCCTCGGATCTGGAACACCTATATTACCTGAAGATTATCGTGGTAGAGCCATGCATCAGCTTTTGTTGTGGCATGAATGCGCCGGCTCGACTGGGGAAGTACCACGACCTCACAGAATACCGGCGTGAAGTAGAAGTCTAACAAAGTTCTGCGTTTCTTCTGGTGAGTGCAGGTAATCGGAGACCCACACACCCCCCTCCCACAATTTGGAGGGGGGGCACACTAAGGCCGGCGACGCATCTGCTATGTCTCGGGTATTGCGAGTGTTCATGGGGGTCAATATGCGTCAAGATATTTATTATTATAAAAAAACCTAACGCGGTCATCACACGCGATCTTAAAAGAAAACTATTATAAGTTTAAAACTACTTAAGTTACTACAGCTGAGTGGTTGGGTGACCGAAATTCGTCTCAAGAGACTCGCATTTGATCCCTAGCAGTTACGTACGTTTTATATCGTTGGCCCAAAATAACCTGTCACGTTGTCCCAAAACAAACTCAAATGAAAAGAACAAAATTATCTTTACCTCTGGCTAGCCCTGTTTATACATTTTTGTATATATTGCGTACACCTCTCCCTTTTCTCACTGGTCTCTCCGCAGCGAGGTTGCCAGGAAGAAATGTTAATTTAATTTATGTATTTCATTTGTTGTTATTTAATTATTGGTGTACAATAAAGTGTACTTTATTCATTCATTCATTCATAAATTAATTCATTCATTATGTATTATGTATAATACTATTATTTATCCATCCAAAAGCCTTAGAAAGCCTTAGAAAACGCAGTAGCAATCATATCTCGGTATCCATTAAGCCAAGTAATTTTCTAGCAACACTATAATGCATCTCTCGTATAAATCTATCAGTCTAGAGATATAAATTGCCTGTACAGGTAAATGATGAGTGATTAATGACATGTAACGTCAATAACAACATTAATAAATTTGCCACGGCACAGCAATGGACGTGGGTTCGAATCCAGCCCATGTCAGTTGACATTTTGAAACATTTTTTCTCTTTAATTTAACTTAATAACAAAAGCTCAGCATAATCACATAATGATTTAAAATCAATAAAAACTGCACAATCAATAATAAACTTAAACGTACCTCTTAGCATGAGATATCTTAGGTTCAATTTCTGCTCGGGCCAAAGTAGAAAACCGACTTTTTGCTGTTTCCAGGTTGTGTCTGATTCCATAACACAAATGCTTTAGCTACTTATTTTGGAGCAATGTATGTGATATTGTCCCGATCTTTGTAAATAAATAAATATCTTCACGCAATTCCCAAACATACGCCCTGCAATTTCCCATTGCGGTTGGATTTTTGTTACTACAGGAAATATTAGAAATTATTTTTTACAACACTGTCTACTCCGCCAGGGACGCTTCCATATCTCTTACGCTCCCATTAAATTCATCATTTTCCTCATACATGCCCAAGATATGCGTGTTCGTAACCGAGTACTCTTGAAGATGGGATGTCCCTTTGAGGGATTTGCTCACATGATCTTTATAAATTAATCTCAACGTACCTTGACACACTTTATAGTTAACTTTCGCGCTGTATATTTTCTTCACCATTCGGTCTTCACTTATTCGTTCTAAGCGCCCAAACCATCGAAGCACGCTCTTACCGAATTAACCTGTGCGCCTAATTAAATTTAAATACGTTCAACCGTTACTGTCCTGAGCTATCAAATAACACAACATGTAGACATACAAATTAAAGCAAATCAAATAATTTTCTCATCGACGTACTTAGACACATTATATCTATTGATTTTCACTTTTTAATCTACCAACGTTTCGTAATGACGTTTCCCTAACGGAGAAGAAACAGGCAAAAAAAATCTGGAGATATCCTCTCTTTTTATCATAGGAAATGTAGTATTGCATAAAATTATCAATAATTACTAATAGTATAGAAGTTTTTGTAGAAGCGTACACAGTAGCGTATTGAGTATTCTATAAAATCTAGTAACTAGTTTTTCAAACTTTCGCTTTAATTATAAGTCCCGATAGCCGAGTGATTGGGTGATCAGATTACGAGTCAACTTTCGTTGTCTCAAAAAATATGTTTTAGCTGGAAGGTAAGACGGAAGGACTTAATTCTCTAGACCTTTGTCTACTCCTTTATTCAGAATATCATGAAGATATATTTTTTAATTACGGTATTAGAATATGATAATAAACAAATAATAATAACTAACCAGTACAGAAATAACATTTACTTTAATTAATTATATCCTTTATTTATATTTCGTAAAAAAATCAAATTACTTCTACGATATTCCATTCGATGTAAGGAGTGGCTATTTGTCAATATACGTCAAGTGTACTGGAGAATGGAGGGATGTTAAATATGACAGGGACCTAAAGATGAACTCCGGAGATATCCGTTTGGAAGAAAAACATGAATCAATCATGTCAAACGCGCTCGGCTGTCCCAGTGTCTTAAGTCTTAAGTTTTAGCAAATTAAAAAGAAGTAAAAAATATGAATAACTTGGGTCCCGGTTTATTTGAATGTCTGCTATTTATGGCTCTTTCTACCTGCATAATGAGTTTTCGAATGTTTTTCATTATTTTGTTCTGTATAAATTTGTTTTATATCGATATCATAATGAATTAAAAACGAATATACTTTAATCAAATAAGTATCACGAGCTACATGTGCATAAAATTAATAATTTCTATCATTTAAATTATTAAATATAGCAAAACCATTTGTGTGAGTGTAAAATGCTTTGTTTGTCACACATTCTTCACCTCAGGTAACTTCAGTGTCAACAAAATCACAGCAGTAGTTAAAAAGATATACAGCCGAATGTGAAGTTGGCTTATATTTAGGTAACTTAGACACGGCCGATAAAGAAAAGAAGTGTTTGCGGGTGTCACGGTCGATCAATTGAGTAAACATGAACTCCTCAAGGTTCTAACATCAATGATTTTAGTAGGTTCCTCTTTAACAAACAGGCGTTCATATATACATATAAAGGGCAGTAAAAATCCACTGCAAGACTTTTTCTTTAATAAATTTCTCAAACTTGTTGATAAATTTATAGATATACTATGTACACTAAGTTAGCGACAGGCTCAACATTCCTCACGTTGTTCCAAATAAGTGTTACATACCACTGTCCACACTCAGCGTATTAATAAAATTCCGACATATTTAGTAATATTGAATGGGTTGTATAAATTGAAAATATTATAAATAAATAAAGGCACTATACATAGATAAAAAAAACTCCACGTCATTCCCAATACACTTAGGGACTTAATTGTCTAGACTAGACCTCTGTCTACTCCTGTTTGGGAATAGCGTGAATATATTTCCTAATACAGGGGTAGACAGAGGTCTAGACAATTAAGACCTTTCGACCGACCTTCCACCAGGGACATTTTTGGGACATCGTGACAGGTGGTGAACGTGTCGCCGTCTTTATATCCATGCCAACGATATAATTCGTACATAAGTATTTGAAAAACCCCATTGGCACGAGTCTGCCATCTGGATAAGGAACTTGGGACTCGAATCCCGATCACCCAACCACTGTATTTATCGTGACTTGTCTATCGACGTAGATAGATAATTGAAAATCAATAATAGAATTATAAAAGTTGTTGTTATGACTGTCCCGGTTTATTAGTGACAGAATGAGCTGTGTATAAAACGCTCATGAAACTGAAGTTATAATACAATATGAAGTTATAATATAGTTAGATAAATATAATAGTTTTATAATAATTGATCTACATCCGTATCGTGGGTTCCGGTAAAATGTGCGTGCTAGGTATTAAGTCTAGAACTTTGCTTGCCTCTGTATTAATTTATAATTATTTATGCATGCATTTATAATATACAAAAAAAATATAGAACATATAGATATATTAAACTGTTTGCTTCCGGGGAAGCGAGGCTAGAATTCATCACACCTAATTTAACCCGCCCCTGTGATCAGTTGCTGTAAGACTTGGCAATCTCATATCTATTTCGACAGTAACATTACTCGAGAGGGGTGAAATTATACCGTGTTATGGAAATCCAAACGTAATTAGATGTACATAAGATCTTTAAATAAGCCTTAGGTTAATGAAAAAGCTTTGACTCTGACTTTATTGAAAATTCAAACTGAAAGATGTAATTCGAATATTAATAACTTTTGACGCCTACTGACTCCAAAAAAACAATCCTTCTGATAAATATTAAACAATATTATGTATATATATATATATATATATATATATATATATATATATATATATATATATATATATATATATATATATATATATATATATATATATATATATATATATATATATATATATATATATATATATATATATATATATATATAATATATCTATATATATCACTTTAGATAAATTTTAAATATAAATAATATTACTTATTACATTTATATTAAATTGTTTAAAATCCGAGAAGTATTTACATTTTTTGTGGAACGAAAGACTGATTGATTTATTGAGAAGATTTTAATGGAAGGCAATAGATTTCTAAATGTAATAGTAAGTAAAAGACCATGTAACAAATTTAAAGTCATTTTGCTATAAAGCGGTAAGAGGTTAAAAGCTTAATTGGGACGCTTGTTACTTTTGAAGTCATAAGCATCCAATTCTATGGTAAAGCATTCTTACTGATATAAATATTACGAATGTACGTCAGAAAAATGGGATGTAATCTATCCTACCACTTCAAAGTCAACATCATCAGGGTCCATAGTATATATTTGAAGATGGAGCATATTTTCAAACAATATATTATGTCCATCGAGATATGCCTAGAAAAAGAACTGTTTACTCAATTAAAGTTCTTTGACATGCAATTTTTATTGACCTTTTGCCCAGCGTTGGGCTTAATGCGTGACCATTTAAATAAGAAGATAATACTAAGTTTGGGTCGTTAACCAATATAAATTACGCCTTAAACTTAACTCTACCGAAACACAAGCACATTTCCAAGTAATATCTGGACTTAATGTCTGCAATATATCAGCTATACAGGCCATTTAAAGATTGTACATAAGAAAGCATAAAGAATCAATCTAAAATTTATTTTAATGAAGAAAGGGATAATAAATGGACGACCCGCTAGCGCAAACGGTAGAGATCCCTGCCTTCGAAGCTCTGGTTTGCGGATTTGAATCCCGCTAGACGCAAGAATTTTTAAGATGAATACGAATTTTTGGACTTGGATCATAAGTACGTTACGCATGATAGCATGTTGCTGGCGAGGCTTCTACTTCCAAAATATGTTTAAGAAGGCCGATGGCTGCCACATGCTTCATGCTTGTGAAGAGGGTCTTCTCGAGGGGCTGTGCATCTGGGGTCTCAATCCTTAATATATTTTTTCTTTCTCTCTTATTATTATCTTTTTAGAATATGCTTTGATCATCTGTGTGACTATTTTTTGCTACCACAGAATAGGTTTTTTTTTTTACAAAAAAGAGGTTATTGAGTTCAATTTGCTATTTTAAACATACGTCACCTTTAAGGTTCTTGTTTTCTGTTCACGCATTACTTAATATTGGGTAGTCAGAGGTTAAGATAATTTCACGTCAGAGGGTAAAAGTCGTCTCGATCTAAATTTTATCGCATCTTATTCAGGACAGGTGGTGAGCCTATCGTCATTAGTGTCTACGCTAACGATAAAATACTTAAATAACTTTCGAAAAAGCTCATTGATGCGAGCCTTCCTTCTCGAACTCGGATTTCGCGTGACGAAATCCGATAACCCAATCACTCGGCTGTATCGTTTCTGTATAAACATTAAATAGACAGTAAATTATCCATCTGAGTATTTGGATTACTCTTAAGATAAAATAAATTGATATGACAATACAATAATGGAAGGATAATGTTACTGGAATAAACGAGAACTCTTACTCAGCGAAGCGTGAGCGAGAGCGGCGAATATATTTATAATTAGTAAAAAATTGCTTTGTAGATAGCAATAGAGAGTATACAAATATTAATTGACAAAGCCACGATAGCCGAGTGGTTGAGTGAACGGAATCCTACTCAAGAGACCCCAGTTCGTTTGATTTTTAAACAATAATGTACAATTAATGTTTTGGCTTGAACATAAAGACGTCGACGGGATCACCACCTGTCACGATGTTCCAAAAATGTGTCAGATAGAATGAAACTCGTGCAATATTTGTAAACCGAAAGCTTTTATAAGGCTTTTTAATTAAGGCTTTAATTTACTTTTACCCCGGTATTAAGAATGGCGTGAAGATATTTTTTTTTTCAACTTTCACAGATGCTGTATTATTTTATATACAGAGACTAATAAAAGCTTTACGGTTAATCAATAAATGTACGCTTCTGCTCACGGCTTACAAATATTGCACGAGTTTGATTCTATCTTAGCTTAATGAATCCTACAATGTTATAAACGTTTGTGAGAATGGATGTTTGTCTTCCACGCGAAAGCTATTAAACGGGTTGAAAGCATTCAAAATAACTTACATAAAGGCGGGGAGAAAACTTTGCATACCTTTTTGAACAAATTACCGGTACGAACGCGTGAGATTTGGTATCATTATAACGGCCTATAAAAGTTCACTGCCACGAAGGCTTTTTTTGGAATGCCTTTTCAAGGCTTTTCGCTTACTACACCCACGACAAAGGAGAGTTAGTATTCTTATATCGATACCACAGAGTATAAGTAGAGATTTGTGTTAAGTGACTTCTAAATATTGCCATTTATTATGACTGAACAAAAATTGTGGTCGAATTTCGACAGTTCAACGGGTTTAACTACAAAATTCGACTACACGTATATATAATCGTCCAAGCCAGAAGTACAAACATTCATACTAATCGTACAAATGTTTGTTCCATTCCTTAGCTTCGAAGGCTGGGTCACGACCAACAACACTGTTCGGCCGCGTTACATAAGTGTTTGCACTCATAATATAAACATAAGAAGTAACATCTCACTCATATTGGGAGTTTTTCCGCATTTTATGTGAGTTTTTTTAACAATGCGAATGCTCGTACGAGCATTTTCAAGAATATTTGTTTGCATTCAGAATATATGTATAATAAATCATTTCGAAATAGTAGAGAACATACGGTTACTTAGGGCTGTACAAATGTAATCCATTTTTGCATTTAACTTTCATAGGAAATTTCATTTATATTTATTAAGTATAAATAAGTCTCGATGGCCGAGGGGACGGGTAGTCGGAATTTCGAGTCAAGAGACCCGAGTTCAATCCCCAAGTGGCAGGCTTGTACCAATGGGTATTGCAGAACCTAATGTACGAATTATATCGTTGGCTTGGACATAAAGACGGCGACAGGCTCACCACCTGTTACGTTGTCCCGAAAATATCTTCAGTGGAAGTGGGTCGAACGGACTTAATTGTCTAGACTAGACCTCTGTCTACCCCTGTATTGGGAATTGCGTGAAGATATTTATTTTATTTAATTGTTTTATTCTTATTCTGTTGTCATTAAAATATATGAAAATATCTTCACGCCATTCCCATATACAGGAGTAGACTGAGGTCTAGAACATAAAGTCGTTTCGACTCACTTCTTTCGCTATTTTTGAGTGATTCCAGTATAATTCGTACATACTCGTTAGTTTTTGAAAAAGTCATTGGTGCAAGCCTGCCACCTGGGGATTGAAATCGTGTTTCTTGATTTAATTCCGGCCACTCAACCACTCGGCTATCGTGAATCACTTATTAATATTAATATCAATATTCGTTGTTATATTAAGCGCCTAATGTAAAAAGTATAGCATCAAAATGTCAACCACATACTATCTTAGAAAATTTGACAGGGATTATTTATAATTTTACATTGTTCTGGTTTTTGGTACCGATAGGTGGTTAGCTCATCATCTGTTGGTAACCTTACACAAGGCTTTTCCCATATCTCTTCAATTGCATACGTATATGTATATAACATA
The DNA here is from genome assembly GCA_029286605.1 of Sericinus montela. Lineage (NCBI taxonomy): Eukaryota > Metazoa > Arthropoda > Insecta > Lepidoptera > Papilionidae > Sericinus > Sericinus montela. The sequence continues at coordinate 1,170,570 of JAGSMR010000066.1, read as the reverse complement.
CATATACGCATATGTATGTCGCTACGTTTTGAGATAGAATATTTATTATAAAAAATATAAAGTATATGTTGAAGTTACGATAGCTGAGTGGTTGGGTGATCGGAATTCGAGTCAAGACTCTAGTACGATCCTCAGAATATGAGCTTTCTCAAAACTAAATCGATCAAAACAAAAAGAAATCGATGGACTCATAACCTGTCAAATTATCCCAAAGTAAGCTCCGATGAAATGTGGATCGAAAGAACTAAATTGTGTAGACCACTGGTTACGTCTGTGCTTTGAAATACGTGAGGTTAAAAAGAGTATTTATAATAAGATCTATGACATTTTACATTAAGCACTCATTGCTTCAGTCTCACGAGAACATCTGTAACGTCAAGATATATTTCCCACGGCGAGTTTTAGAAAATATCTCTTTCACTTTTACGCGTAAATGTAATACAAAATATACTTGTACATTTACACGTCCTAGACCGTTCATATGGAAATCGTATCGAGTATCAATTTTCATAAATCAGTGAGTTCGATCTATAAGACTTTTCACGTTATTTTACATGTAAACGGATTCGTTAAGTCTTAACAGCTTTTGTTTGTTTAAATGACATATATATATGACATATATATGAACATATATATATATATATATATATATATATATATATATATATATATATATATATATATATATATATATATATATATATATATATATATATATATATATATATATATATATATATATATATATATATATATATATATATATAGAAGGTCTTGAAAATGCAAACTGTAACTGTAAACTAACAGACCAAATTGAGCTGAGCTTGCCTATGCCCTATTATTACTTACGGGCCGTTATATTTATATGTATGTATGTTATTTCAACCTGGAAATATTCATTGTGTATTTAATTGCCAAGTTCAGATAAATTATATCTCATATATTAAAAATTGTAGAAAGGTTATATCTGTACATTGAAGATATTTGAATAAAACTAAGTGGAGTAGAGAATTACAAGAACGTATAAAGCCCAAAACAACGATTTTTAGAATTCTTGTTGCGTTATATATCTATAGCATTTACGTCTGACGTCAAATAACCGGAATAATGGACTGACACATCCTAAATAGGGCAACACAATTTTTCGAGATCCCAATACAGCCATCAATTCAGCGCCTTTTATTGCTTGTAACATCACCTATAAGGTCGATTCGAAGCTTTCACAACGCAATTGTAGATATAAGTTTTATGTCTAGCTTTGATCTGTATTGATAATCATTATAGATAAAGAGCTGTGAAATCTAAATACGATCTTTTCAAAACAAAACCATTTAAAAGTAATTTGTTGTATTGTTGTATCATATAGTGTAGGGAAAGCCTGTAAAATTATTTAAACAAATAAAATCTTCACGCAATTCCCAATGCAGGGAAGGCAGAGGTCTAAACTAGACTTATGTTTCTTTTACCCACCTTACACTGAAGATATTTTCGGGACAATGTGTCAGGTGGTGAGCCCGTCGTCATCTTTATGTCCAATCCAACGCTATAATTCGTACATAAGTTTTTGAAAAACCCATTGGTGCGCGCCTACCACCTAGGGATCGAACTCGGGTCACGTGACTCGAAATTTGCGACCACCCTACCACTCGGCTATAGTGACTTCTTATATTTAAACTGGATTTTTAATATCGATTAATTGCCTCATTCACGAAGTTGATATATTTATATATTTGTCCATAGCAGCCGTATGTTATGGCCGCAAATGTAGTCGATGAATCGACTTGAAATTTTCACAGGTCATTGCATTTTTATCCAAGAGCGTATAAATAAACTTTATATCCCGAAGTTCCCACGGGAACAGGAAATTTCTTCTTAAAATTCAGCATCGAAGACATGTTATTTGTTTTACAGATAATCACTATAACAGTTGTTGTTGAAAAATGATATTCTTGACTTCTTTTGTTACCATCAAAGATTACTTTATTCTAATATTAGTAACAGCTTGTGAAAGGACAAGTCGCGATGGGCTGAGTGGTTTGGTGATCCAAATTCGAGACAAGAGACTCGCGTTCGATCCCCAGGTGGTTGGCTTGAATCACCTGGTAAATTAGTACAATCTTTAGTCTTTTATTAGTCAGTTCTGTGTCTGATAAATTAATAAATTACCTTGTGGTGTAATCGTTATCTGCGCCTTCGCAAGTGTACCGTAAGAGGTGACTAAGGAAGAAGCTTTGTAATTCATTGGCCACTGTCGGTGGCAAGGGAACAATCTCTCTGATAGAGTCGGAATAAATATCTCGAAAATATATTAAATTCTGGAGACAAAGCAGTTTCAGTGATATCAATGTACGTATACACGATTAGCTGATTTAAGAAATAATAATTTTATGGTAGTAGAGTTAATATAATAGTAGTGGCTATTGCAGCCTATTTCTAAAGAAATAACTTAGGGTGTGAGTTTTCACCCCCATGAACAATGATGGAATTTTATTTTGTCCGTAATCTCACTAGCGCTCTATATACTTCAAAGCAAAACACAAGTTACACTGCTATTTAGGAAGCAGAAATAGATAAGAGTATGGTCCTCGCTCCAGTCGACTCTTTGAAGAATTGAGTCTTCAAAAACTAAATTCTGCTGAAAACATTATTCTGCTTAAAAACTACATTTTATAAAATATAGTTTTTAAGCAGAGTAATAAAAATAAATAAATAAATATCTTCACGCAATTCCCTGTATTGACAGACAGATTGATGGGTCTAATTAAGTCCCTTCAACCTACCTTCCACCAAAGATATTTTCGGGACAACGTGACAGGTGGTGAGTCCGTCGTCGTCTTTATGTCTAAGCCAACTGTATAATTCGTTCATAAGTTTTTGAAAAACCCATTGGTACGAGGTACGAGGTAGGTACGAGGTTTCGATTCTATTGAATCGAAATTCCGACCACCTAACCACACGGCAATCGTGACTTTTCAATCAGAGTACTGTTTTATAGTAATATATCTACGATAATGAATTATCTACGAAATTTCTACGTATGTTCTACAGAAATTCTACGTATCTACTACGATGCTCCAACAAATCTTCTACGACGGAGTTATTAAGGCGTATAAAATATTTATGAAATGTTAAATCAAAAGAACAAAAAAATCTACGTTTAAACCTAATCAGAAACTGTTCTGTTTCTTATATGGTTCCCAAATCTTATGGGATACGGTAGCTACAGCAGGTGGACAGTTACGTTTTTCACACTCTCATAAAAAGTAGTTACATACATGAGTTTTGCTTTACAGCTGTAAATTTGTAAATTATACTCATAAGTTTTAGCACAGATTAAATAAGTACACAATTAATTTAAAAAATCTTTTGTCCACAGAACGGAAGACAATCAACATGCCTATTATTCAATCCTGTTGCTGCTGGAGGAGCCTTCGCCGAGGTTGTTACGCGTCGGCACTCTACACAATGGTATTTATGACTTTATAATAGTCACTAGTTATTGTAGATGGTAGCTGAGTGGTTGGGTGATAAGAATTCGAGTCAAGAGACTCAATTCCCAGGTGGCAGGCCCGTACCAATGGTTTCTTTCAAAACTTATTTACGATTTATACCAGTGGCTTAGACATTAAGATAGCGACAGGCTCATCACCTGTTACGTTGTCCTAAAAATGTCAATTTTAAATACAATCTCATCATAACAACTATTAGCTATTCAGAGCTGTTCTGTGCTATCTGTATTCATAGACTTCCTGCAACATTGTGCAGGTCGTCACTCCATATTGTGGGGGTCGTCCTACATGTTTACCTGTACGGCACTTGAGGACTTGAGGCGGCCACTTGAGGACTTATCTCCTCCAACGGTTTTTAGTTCTGTGAGCCGTGTGGCCAGCATATGGCCACTTCAGCGCTTGACTTACGGCTTTGTCGCTTACCCTGGTACAAACGGATTCTGTCACAACAGAAACACCGTGCATAGCCCTTTCCATTGCACGCTGAGTAACTTTGATTTACCTGTCATCACTGGCAAAACGCCAATGGATTATTTATTTGTTAAGAATTACAACACCGAACGGATCTGTGAATACAGACTATTCATAGATCGTTAAATACGAACAATGTCGGAGGCTGGTACATGTACAACATTGCCTCGTTTAAATTACGATTCCTTATTAGTTCATTACATTGTAAATATGAAAATTATGCATTACCTATACCCCTAATTTGCTGCCTGGTTACGGCGTAAAAATAACACCCCAGAAAACGCATTTGGCTACCAACAATTGGCGGAATAACTATCTCATATAATGCATAATACCACACCCAAAGGACAGGACACACGTGACGGAAAGCAGAGTCTAAGGTTAAACATGTCTGGTACTGCGATCGCCAATCCGCTTGCCAAGCGTCGCGATTATAACGATCCCTTCCCTTGCGTGAGAAATCTTTTTCATGTGTTGCACTTTACAGGCCTTTATGTAGGCATTACATACTGGTCATATTTTCATTTATTTATATCATCATTTTTTATTCTATATTAAACTCTGGGGTAGGCTGTTAAGTCTACATGGACCATAGCTCCACTATTAAGTCCTTATGACGATCTTTTACCGAAGTCTATGATTACTTACCAATCCAAAATAAAAGCAGAACATGGAAAAATTTTCCGTATAATATTTTCCTGATCATTCCTTTTCACACAATAGATTTCCACTACGTCGCATCTGAATCAATTGAGTGGCAATGATTGGCTATGAGGATAATATTGATATAGAAACTCTCAAAAGTTTGCTTTTTAAATTGAAGCTTCAAATTCAACCGGAGCTCTTTTTATTAAATTAGTTTAAATTGAAGTTTCGAATTTTCTACAATTTCTTTTAAAGTATATAAAATCATCATTAATTTGCAAAAATGAAAACATATATTACTACAACTAATATTAGGCCGAGACTAAGTTTCGAAGACCATGTGAGGACCAAGACGGGAGAGTCAAAAGTAATCGGACCTCGACGTGCATGTATGAAGAAAATGATGAATCTGAAAGAAGCGAAAGAGTATGTAAGGATTGTGATACTTGACGATCTGTTCTCTCAGGCTACCCCGTCAGAGACTGTGCGTGACGATATAAAAATAAAAAAAATATTAACTTAATTCGATTAAGATTTCGGTAGGAGTAAATATTTGTATTATTAGTGTATTAATACTCGATTCATGGACATTTAACGAATGCACATATGAATATTTAGATATGTAGATATTTATCTATATAAATATATAGGTATGTAAGTATATTCTCAGACTATAAGACGGCGATGAGCCCACCACCGATTACCAGATGAAAGAGATATGCTGCTATATGCAAGCACATATAAAACATATAACTTACGAGCATATATAATACATATGCATATATAAAACTATTCCTAGCTGAAACAAAAACACGAGAATGGCGCGTCCATTTGTATATTTTTAGTTTATTTTTTTTTGTTTGGTTCGCTTCAATATTGAAGTAGATTTATGAAGATATCAAGAAATCTACCATAGCTTTTGTTTCCTACCTATTTCTTATTCTTTAACAAAATCCCAGATTAACGGGTATAAGAAATTTATTAAAGACTAGCTGTCCCTCGCGGCTTTTCATACAGTTTAACACTTAACGCGGAACCTTAATTTTGTTTGTAAAATAAAAGTAGCCTATGTTACTCCTTATAACACTAGCTACCTGTCAGTGAAAGTCCTGTTAAAATCGGTCCAGCCGTTTCAGATATTAGCCGGAACAAACAGACAGACCAGACAGATAGACAAAAATTGTAAAAAAAATATTGTGGTGTATTTACCGTATGGTAAAAAACGGTTATTTCAGTATTATACAAACAGACACTCCAATTTTTTTTATATGTATAGATTTATAGGCATACTTTATAAAAAGGGTTCTAATAAAAAAAACTGAAAATGGGTTGATCGCTCCCATGCTATTTGTATTCTTCATTCAATATTTTTCTTCCTTTGAAGAAATAATAATAAAAAAGATGATACTTATAGAGTTTCTTGCCCTTATTTCTTTTCTTATATATATATATATATATATATATATATAAATATATATATATATATATATATATATATATATATATATATATATATATATATATATATATATATATATATATATATATATATATATATATATATATATATATATATATATATATATATATATATATATGTATATATATATATATATATGTATATATATATATATTTATTTATATATTTATATATATATAGTTCTTCTGTTCTGGGTTCGATTCTCGGACGAGTCAATGTAAAAATTTTTCGGTAGTTCGGACAGTTCAATAGGCTCTTCGGTCCTGGTAACGTTAGTGAAATATAATTTTACGATAACTTCTCTATTGAATAAATAATTTTAGATTAAAATATTATAAATAGTTAATAGGCTACCTATAGAAAAGAGGTTTTAACCGTGTCAAAACGTTTTAACCCATCACTTGACAGTTTTAATTACTTGCCTGTAATCAGCTTAAACTGTCCATCGAACGTGACGCTGATGGAGACGAGAATGGCGTTAAGGACCTCATCAAAAGTCAAATATAGCACAGCATCCGACGACGTCGATCTTTATCTTAATGAAAGAATTTCATTGACGTTAGTTCTTGATAAAATCTTGTATATACGAGTATAAGAGAGATCTCTAAAATTATATACTGGATTGATTTGAAATTTTAGCATAGGTACATTATTTACACAAAAACTTTTTTACGCTTTTTTTTTACATTAAAAACGGATTTTATGCAAAAATCTTACTTCGAGCGAAATATTTTTATTACATAGTTCTGTTTTGACATTGGAGTTTTGACTTCTTTCTCTATATTTTTATATATTTTTCTATCTCTATTTCTATATATTTGTAATATACATTTTTCTTATACTCACGCGCCATTCTCAATACTTGGGTAGACAGTAGACTTGACAATTATGTCCTTTCGACTACGTGGCCACGTTTTTGAGGAAAATGTGGCCGGCGGTGAGCCTGTCGTTACACGAAAATTTTGAAACTATAATTGACTTGAAATTAACACTTACTCAATTTGCGATGCCGACGATTACTAAGAACGGAGTTTACGCAAATTGAATTTCAAATTGAAATTTGCATCTACCATCGTAATTTATGAAGTACTTCTTCACTTTTGTTTGTATTTTTTTATGTATGAACGTTTGAGACGCAACTTCAAGTCCCAAGAGGAAAGCTCGCATCAATAAGCTTTTTTGTTAGAAAGTTTCGTGCGTTTGTTATATTCCTGTTTTGGTAGCAGTTTGAGTAGCAGACACTAAAAATCGTCGAGACTTTCGATTACTGAAAATTCTTGATGATGAAAAAATCGAGATGCTGCCAGAGTTTTCGTTTCTTCGTTTTCAATCCCGATACTATAATCAAAGACTGTCAAGCAAAATTATGCTTTATGTGTGTACATCAGAAACTGTTCATTTTCTTAGTTAAATATGCATGGCCATGCATTAGAATCTACATTTGGAGTCATGACCTAAATCGAATGACCGGATTGAACCTGCGAACTATGGTTTTGAACATTGAATTTAAAATGAAGTAACCAGTAAATTCTGCTGGATGCAAAGACCATCTCTTAATAGAAGAAGAAAATAAATTACTATCAATCTAGTGGTAATTAACTGAATATCGAATCTGGGATATAGCATAAAGAGTAGTTTTCTGCATCGACCCGTCCGTGAATCGAACCCTGGACCTCAGTTCAAGCGCCAACATGATAACTTGTGTTGTCTCCATATCCATGGAGGTCATATAAATAAATATAAAATATAAAAACGAGAAGATATGAACATGAACTTCCAAATTGAGAAAAATGCTTCCACGTGTTATATAGACAAGGAAATATTATTCGCTTTTGTGTAATTTAAATCCAGCTTAAGTAAAGAAAAAATAACAATGGAGACATTTATCCATAAGCAAATATTAACATTGAAAAATGCGAATAAATTTATCACAGCCAAAGAATGGAGTCCACGAAAAGTAGAACTAATTTTTGACACAGAATTTGCAACTTTATCGAAGCATTGTAAGGTTCCATTTCACAAAATATCTTCATATTATCAATTCTTAAAATGAATATTCACGAGTCTTTAACAATAATTTCCTGACTGGGACAAATGCGTAGCTTACAAGTTGCTTAGTCATCAGTCCTGGGTTCAAGCGATGAATATGGATGTTTGTGAGAGTCATGGACGTTGATATGTGTTTTATATGTGTATGTAGTTTATACGTAGAGGATCTCTATGGTTGAGTGGCCTACACAACGGCTTTCAAGGTGTAGACTGCTCTGAAGTCCCGAGTACCGGTGAGATACCGATGAAGACAACCGGCTCTGGTTGTCTGTGGTAACTTAGTTGTTTCTGATTCCATAACACATGGCATAGCAACTTACCTTGGGATGAGAGTAATGTAAGTGATGTTTCCCAATCTATTTATGTACCTTATCATCATATAGTAGTGAAACAGAAAATCAGTTTGGTTTGGTTAAAAATTTTATTATTGAATAATTTGATTATGGAAAAACGTCGGAAATACTAAACTAAATATGAACTAAAAAAAACTCAATAAGGTTAATAAAAACAATAAATAAACAATCAAATATCCCAAACGAAGATTGCTTAATTTATCCACCCTAATATTTTGTGAGACGTAAGAGTAAGAGGCCTACAAGAAAATTACACACGACTCGTTGCTTCAACCGAAACAAACATTGTGTAGCTATAGCCACAGCTGAAGCGGGATTAAACACATGCCCGCTAATTTTCGCCCAGAGTAAGCGGGTACGCGTTACAGTAGCTGTACGAGTAAGTGTGTACGGCGCTGACCTAATTATTTGTCTGCATCAAGAACTGTAGAACTAAATCTTTTATTTTCTTTTATTACGCGATAGTCTCACCACCTTTCACGTTATCAATCAAATCTATTTACTTATCGATATAAGTAATATAAATTATGTCATTGGTTTTTTTTAACTACCACCGTTTCGTAATGATGTTCCTCTGATGGAATAAAATTTTTAACCAAACCAAACTGATTTTCTGTTTCACTACTATATGATGATAAGGTACATAAATAGATTGGGAAACATCACATATATATATATATATATATATATATATATATATATATATATATATATATATATATATATATATATATATATATATATATATATATATATATACATATATATATATATATATATATATATACATATATATATATATATAGTTCTTCTGTTCTGGGTTCGATTCTCGGACGAGTCAATGTAAAAATTTTTTTTATGTTGTTTCAGGTCTTGATTTTTTGTGGTACCTACGTAGTTATTCTAATTCCATAACACGCGTGCCTTAGCTGGTTACTTTGAGATCGGGGGAATGCATGTGATGTTGTGTTTATGTATTTATTTATTTATTCGTAAACGCTGAGGTATCCGACGAATCTTAACACTCCCTGCTTCGAGAAATTTACTGACATTGCCTTTGAAAATTAGTCTCGACTCGCCTCGACTCCGTTGACATTCTTTCTTTTCTCATTCTTGCAACATTCAGGAATCATTGACGCGAACAAATTGTAGGTATAAGGTCGTCTTTTACAATATATTCTTTTTAACTTTTTAATTTCTGTATGGGAGGAGAAACAGGCTATAATAATACTATATTAAGATTTTTCTTCCAGAGATAGTTTGTTCTGTTATTATTGTTATTTATTGTAGAAGCGTACAACCACCCCATGAACGAGATACATACTCTGTGGTGTATTGTATTAATACTCGTTTTGTTTTTAGGTTTACTTTTCTATCACAATCATCACAATGGGCCATTTCATAGATGTCGAACAACGTTACCTTAGTGGTCAAATGGCTGAACCGGAATCCGAAAGTTTCTTGGAGCCTGAGAAAATTACTCCAGGTACGTGAAAAGTTTTTTTATTTAATTTTAATTATTTTTTTATTTAAAGATTTTTTATTTAACTTTACGTCTTTTGAAAATCTGCAAGGATGAGACGAGTAGAAGAGATAAAAAGAATGCAGTCGCGTCGCATAGTAATATATATCGAATTTTGAGCTAATTACTGTAAACTGATTAAAAAAATTGTCATTGTTGTTTTCAATGATCATGGTATCATAATCACATTCTTAATATTGTTACAATCACATTTTGAAACCTGATTAAATACAAATATCTTCACAAAAAGAATTGCGACCACATTAAATTGACGACAGTGTTTGTGAAGTATATTCTTGAAAAAAAAAACACATTTATTAACTGAGTAAGAACATTGTGACTATTTTATATAAATTACTATTAAAAGAATGTGATAAGCATTTTAGTGACTTGAATAAATATCTTATCAATACAAACAAACATACGTAACGGCCTCTTAAAGTCCTCTGTAGGACATAGGCCTCTCCCAAGAGGAGGACGATAACATATAGTGGGAACGATCAACTCATTTCTATTAACGTTAATGCACTCACATATATCTTCAGCCAACTATTTATTATTATTAAATTGAAATGTGTCTGGACGCGCTGATCTCACTCTGATAAGAAAAAATGTTTCGGCGTTAAATAGCCGATATATTACAGAAGGCTGGCAAGCTTACCACATCACACTACCCACAGGAGTGGAGCAGTAACTCTAAAACTTGATTACGCGCTCCAAACCGCATAGTTGTTAACGAGAGTAAAAACTTTTACCTCGCAAAGTTGTTCTATTGCATAGTGTAATAATCTATGACGGTATTGTTTTACTTAAATATCTTCACGAGTCATTAGTAATAAAAAACAATTTTTAAAATTATTGTCTGTCTGTTTGTTGCTAATCTTTGAACTGGGTGAACCGATTTTAACGAGACTTTCTCTGGCATACAACTGATGTTATAAGGAGTAACTTTGGCTATTTTTATTTTAGATTAATAATAAAGGTTCCGTGTTAACTTTTAAGCTGCGAGCGAAACCGCGGTGCAGAGCCAGTTGTAGCATAAAATACTTTGAAATAATATTTGATTAAGTTATTATTGTTTTTGATTTCATTTTGATAAAATTCGATGTTGATTTGATATCGTTTTGTACTTGTGTTTTTCCTTTTCATTACATAATTTTATCATCAAACAACCTAATAATGGATTAACACAAAGATTTTAAGTTATAGTAATAATTTTCTCATGTAAGTGAATTTACTTCTTATTAGAAATAAAGATTCTTAAACCAAAAAACGATCAGCTACAAATTGAAAATATGATCTTTTAAAATAAGAAACTCAACCTTATTCAATTGCGAGATTGGAAAAATGTTACTAAAACTGGAGACCATTTATTCTTTGTTTTATAAAAAGAATAACCTAGCCATTGAATCAGCTGTCCACCGAATCGGGAGTCAGCTGTATTTAAGTATAGCGTTTCTTTTGGCACCGTGTTTAAAGAACACTCTCTTTTATTACGAAAATTTCATGTTACAGTTTGAAATTTTAAGACCTAGTTAAAAAGGTACCTAAAAATCTGTAGAGATTTTATAGGTATATTAGCTATACGTATAAAATATCAGTTGTCTCTACAATATTATATGTCGTAGTAATTATTACTACATATATTTAATAATAAAATGCAATAGTACATATATATAAGGGGGAAAAAGATGATTATTTAAAGACCAGATAATTTTTTTATACTTCTGCTAATTACAAAAGCGAGCTCATTTCTTTATAGTTTTACTATTTTTAACTTTTCTTATTTTTAGTACATTTATTTATTAATATTTTTTATTTATTAATAATTTATTTAGTGAAATATTATCAAATTATTGCATCATCATCGGTCCTTGACAAGTGAGTGAAGTTTCAATTCAATCCGACGCTTGTGTGCCTGAAGCAACGGTTCAACAACATACACACACATTCATACCAAGCTAATGAAAGCGTGTTAAAAATTAATTGATCCTTACTGGCCTACTAAATAAATACATAAATATTTGGATAATCTTTTTCAATCAGTGGAAATTTATAACTTTTTATTACTATTGACGACCTCCGTGGACGAGTGGCGCACTCATCGGTTTTCATAATATCGCTAGCTCTGACATCCTGCGTTCGATTACCGGTCGGGTCAATACAGAAACTATTACTACATTTTCTCGGGTGTGCCTTCCTTGTTTCTGATTTCATAACACAAGTGTGTAAGCTGCTGATGTTATCCCTATCTATGTATGTATACATAGATAGGGATAACATCATATATTAATAAACGTAAATTTTTATAAATGAACTATTAAGCTGTCATTTTTGTTGCAGTAACAGTTTCACTTAATATAACACTTCTGGCGTGTAGCACCTTGGGACTCATTTCTTGTGTTCTCTTGATTGTGGGAGTTTATAAGGTACGTACTGATTACTTGTAATTTTTAATATTAACATAATTATATGAATATTAGTTAAGATAGAAGAGACCTGAGTACGATCTCCAAATGATAGTCTCTTCCCAAGGGGTTTTTTTTCAAAAACGATTTAAATCGTTGGTTTGGACATTAAGACGCTCACCACCTTCCAAAAATTTCTTCGGTGGTTGGTGGGACGAAACAATTAAATTATCTATACCTCTGTCTACCCTTGCTTGTATTGTTCTTCACACCAAGTGAAGATATTTTTTTTTTCATTAAAGCCGCCATTTAGTAACAAAAATTATATTAAGATATCTGGATGAATTTAATATTTTTTTAACCTTACCAAGACTTTTTATTGCAATCACCGAACAGTAGTGACTAATAAATATGCAGATAAATATTTAAAATTTTATTTTGGTTTACATAGTAATGGTTTAAATAGCGTACTGCGAAACATTATGCCGCAGGTTCGAGCTTGCTATTAAAATATTAGAACTAATTAAAACGGGTTTACTCTTTTGTAAATATGTTTAGGATTATATATCTACGAGAGGGTGAAGCCTAAGGTAGATACCTTATCTTATATTTACGAGTTCATAATCTACAGTAGTTTCTCGTAAATCGCTGTAACAGGATAAATTATATCAATTAAGCGTTTAAACAATTCAAACGCGTAGCTCTCCGAGAAGATCTAACTCTGGTAATAGAATCAAGTGATTCCTGAGCCATCTCTAAAACAATCAGCTCGAAATAGACTTTGGATAAACAGTAACTGCGATGGTATTGTACATTCATTGCGAGTACGGTCCGTTTTCCAATCACGAACAAATCTATTCATGGTCAATACCAACAAATGGTTAAAGCATTATATGTAAGATAATGTAATATAAACTCTTCATAATCTATAATATACTATCATCTTCACTCCATTGAATACAGGGACAGGCAGAGGACTAGATTATAGAGGTCTAGATTTAGAGGTCAATTAAATCCTTTCGACCCACCTTTGAAAATAGGCTCATCACCTGGGGGTACTTTCCGTAGCTTATTTGAGTTTCCCAAATAAGCTACGGAAAGTCAACCAAAGAAATAAAAATATGTATAAACTGCTCCGACAGTTCCAATAATATTTTGTATTTAGATACTGTTTCAGATTCCGAGTACATATCAATGGGTGTGGTATTTGCGAAGATTCTTTCACGTCCAATATGATTGCTTTCTCTTTCCTTCGTCACGCAGCAATATACTTTATATTAAAATTTTAACAACCCCTTTCTTTTCTTGTACGTCGTAAGAGGCGACTTAGGGAAAGGAATTGAAATAGCAAAGGTCACCGACAAAGGGCGGAATAGTCGATAAATATCAGACCATACAATAATGAAATCGATGTGGAGCCGCAGGTGTATGATATTGGCTCATCAGCTTGCCAAGCGTTATCTTACAAACGTGAAATCTACCTTTAACAAGCGATCTCCAACTTCAGACTTTTATAGATAGTTATGGAAGCAAGTGGTAACGATGAGCTCCGTAAACGAGTCGCGTACACATCTGTTTTGAAGATGTTTTCTCTGAGGTATTGGGTTCGATTCGTGGGTCATTTAGGAAATTTTTTACATTGTGTTGGGTCTGAGTGTTTATGGTAAATTGTTTCCGATTTCATATCACAAGTGCATTAGCTACTTGATTTGGGATCAGAGCAATGTGAAGGTGTCTGATGATCCGAACTGTAGGTTCAGATCGACTATGTATGTATAAGGATATTATATAGAGTAATAAGTAATTATATATACATAAGTAAAACTTTTTCTAATTCATTCTCGATGTTTCGATTAAATATGATTATTTTTTTAGGACATAAAATTGCTTTTGCTGCCATGGGTCATTGCAATGGGATTGGAAACTCTTGTGGAAGTCATCAACCTTATATATCTATTTTATTTGCAGACTGTAAGTGTCATACATGATATTTCCTTTGACCACGAATTAGAATCATTTGTTTAGATAATACTATTTTTACAATTGATTACTAAATTCTTAAGTAAGTAGGAAACCTAATAAATGATTTTCGATTAGACATATTTTGAAAATTTTACAGAGTTTTATATAAGTAAGCATGGTGTTATTGCAGATATTTTTATATATTCAGAGCCGATTTTTCCAATCGGACAAAACAATTCATCTAAATTATAATCCGACCGAATACATTTGTTGGAAGGGTTGGATATAATTATTGTACTGTACTATATTTTAAAATTTTCGGGTGGGTCCTAAGAGAGATAGGCTCTGAAAATATTTTTTTTACCGGCGTATACTAATGACAATTACACGTAACAGGTTTTTTAAATAGATTTTATTAAAAATAATTAGCGTCGATGACAGCACCTACTAAGTTGTTGGTGAGACAGATATTTCAGACGCGACTTGAATATGATTAGAAGTACACGGCTTGCGCATACTAATGTGCCAGGGACCGGATTGTTATGACTCTCTATTCTTCTCAAAACTATATATTAATTCTATGAAAATTACAAAAGGTTATCATGAAGTTAACGTTGTCATCTTATCCGTAAACGACTAAGGATTTGTATCTTAATATGTTTGCCTTGGTAATTCTAATAATTTGGAAGGAGTGTGAGAAAAAAAGAGGATACCTACGGTGTTTCTTTCGTCGATTTCTTCTCCGTCAGAGGAACCTCATTACGAAACGGCGGTAGATTTAAAGTAGTCAAGTTTCTCCACTGAAATTTATGTTTCCACGTCGCATAATAAAGAATTCGTTTTGATTCAAAATCAAGTCAAATTCTTTATGTGCTACAAAGTCTTATGTCTGTCTCACCACATACACCGATTGTATTTTACCCATGCGTTAGTATAGCGAAAGCTCAAGAACGGCTCAACCAATTTTAGCATTATATTTGATTTTGTTCGCTTCAATAGTTTATATATACTATAATGCTGTGTGGTTACGGTGTAAGAATATATTTCGCCATTCGCTTTCTTGCTGGTAGTTGCAAGAATCGGTTAAGGGAAAAACCTTAAAAATAGCAAAAATATACCAGAAATAAATTCGTCACAGATATCACGCTTGCTCACATGGCGGTAGTCAAACCCACCCTAAGGTGATAGATCAATGTCCTGCAGTGGAATTTTAAAGGCCTTTATTTTTTAATGATATGTATAAACTAAATACTCTAAGGTGTTTAAAACTCAAGAATCACAATGTAACTACTAATAAATAAAAAAATATACTAGACATTGTTACGTAGTGCCAGCACAGCCGCATGGTTGGGTGACAGGAACTCGAAACAGGAGACTCAAGTTCGATTTCAGGAGGATGGCTAATTGTTATCTATATCCTAATTTTCATTGTAACTGGTGGCGAGCTTATCGACGTCTTTGTGTTTATACCAACGCCACAATAATGCAGCGGGTACAGTTTTCGAAAAACCTCATTGCTTTGAGTCTTTTTCTTGGTTACCTAACTACAGTGTCCCAAGTAGAAAAAAGATCACAAAAACAAGACAAAAGACTTACAGCTAAGTGGACTTTCCCACTGAAAGTATATCTTAAAAACTTACTAGGGTTTAAGTAAATATAAATCACTTTTACTCATTCATCACTCATAAATGTTTTAATTATTAAAATAAATACTAAGAAACTCACGATAACTGAGGTTAGGTGATCGGAATCCGAGTCAGAGACCCGTGTTGGATCCCAAGAAGGTAAGCTCATACCAATAAGTATTTTCGAAACGTAGGTTCGACTTACATCTTTGGCTTGAAAATAGAGACGATTATAGGCTCACCACCTATCAGGTTGTCCCAAAATAAGCTCTAAAACTGTGTGTCGAAAGGAATAAATTTTCTAGACCTCTGGCTAACCCCTTTATTGGGAAATCCGTGAAGAAATACAAGTAATGCCAAATAATGTCACTGATATTACTGTTAACCTCTCCAACTATGCAGTAATGCTTGTGAAGTGGTTTACGACAATAGTCGAATCTGCTGTAATTTTACTTCGCAGTCCGCACTCCTATGCCAGTAGGCTATTGGTGCTTGTTTATGCTGGAAAATATATTATCTATTCTCTAGTTCCTGTGCGTGTATTTGGCGGAATCATCGCGGCATCTCTTTTATCCCTGGTGTAATATGTAGCCTATGTCTCTGCAGTATGAAAATTATTAATGTATACAATTGTGATTTTGATATTTTTCATAAGAACCACAGATTTCCCGAACAAAAGGTATGTTATAACAATATATTTTAATCCAGGTGAACTGTGTGTTTAAATGTCGCTCGAATACGATCAGGCGTTTTCGCGTGATTGATAAATTTTCTTTATAAATCACAAACAAATTTCGAAGTCAATTGTGATTGAGTGGAGCACAAACCGGCCTCCATCGTGTCGTCAGCCCCGGGTTCGATTCCCAGATGGGTCAGTGCCGAAAATCACCTTTTCTGTATTGTCTCGGGTCTGGTTGTTTTTGGTACCTACGTTGTTTCTGATATTGAATACTATGTTATATCGTTATCGTAAATGGTTTGAATTTGATTAAACCTTATAGTATTCATTGTTGTTTTAATGTACTTATTTATCAACAGTATGTGGAAGAAGATCGCCACCACAAGCCAGCCATTATTCCTTACTTACCAATAAACGCAATCAATACGATTGTGTGGAAAGTTACCCAACATATATTACAAAACTTTCCACACACTAACACTAAAACCATTGTGAGTAACACAAATAAAATTTATATATATGTAATAATGTTCTTAAAAAAATTCGCATTTTTCATCTTGTGAATTGGCCTATTGTCTCTATTTTCTCATGATTCACAGAATCCGAAACTATTTGGACTAACACGACCTAGTTATGTGGTAGGCGAACTGCATAGATCGAATACTTCATGTAGTGGAAAAGAAAATGAATGTAGTAACCTAACCGTTTCATGCAAAATGTTACGCGAATGTATCTAGTATATTATCTCATTAGAAAAATTGTTATGTTTCATACTCTATCTTGAGCCATCTTTTATCATATTTAAAATAAAAAAAATCTTGATCGAACTATTTATTATGGTATGAGCTGTTTATGAGCATGAACTTTAGTGTCGTAGGACTTTATTCTATTTTTAAATGAGAATGAGTATATTCTAGACTTATTTATTCCATATCATTTGCCTGATCTGATTGCATGTAGTAGTATTCATTTATTGTAGATAAACATAAAGAATGTTTATTTTGAAAACTGTTCTAATAATTTAAAGTCATTCCGTTTTATTTTCTTCTATAATTTTCTTCTTCTTCCTCTTTACAGCCTACAGGCCACTTCTGAATATAAAATTTTTAAACTTCTTCAAAAACCACGATCCTTAGAATATTGACCAAAAAAAGACTAATCCTACGGAGTTTCTTTCGCCTGTTTCTTCTCCGTTAGAGGAACCTCATTAAGAAACGGTGGTAGATTAAAAATGACTATCGATAAACGATTCTACATTCTTATGTCAATAAATAAATTATTTGATTTGTGGTGGTCACTAGATCTTGTGTGGGTCTTTCTACACTGCGTTTGCCTAAAGAAGGTTGCCATTCGCGATTCTTACATTTGTTTATAAATTCGGATTACGTAATTATCGGAGATATATTTTATGGCCATGTTCCTTATTTCAGATATTGTATAATATAATATCGTTTAATAAAGTTTAGTAATATTTTTTTTTACTTTATGCATATTCCTAATACAGACACGGTTCTAAACAATTGGAAAGTGGATCGAATATATTGAATAGTCTAGATCTCTGTCTACCTCTATTTGGAATGGCGTGAAAATATTCTTATAAAATAATTATAGACCTACCAATTTATTCTAAGGTAAGCAGAGGTCTAGACAAGGAAGTCCTTTATTTGGGAAAATGTGACAGGGGGCGAGTCGATCGCCATATTCAAGGCAACGGTAAAACACACTAACATACTTAAATATATATTTATATTTTCAAATGGCATTTTCAAATTTAATTTTTTTTTTATTTTTGAGTCCTGTTAGAAATAAATAAACACGTAAGTCGGAGCTTTTCAAAAACTTTCCACAAATAAGGCGAATCAGCGGTTGAAATGCTTTTGTGGGACTTTTGATACTTTTGATGTAAGAAAAATAAAATTCAACAACCAAAGCTTCACAGAGGACTAAATAGCCGAGCTAAGAAGTGAAGCTACAGGTTGCGGTTTCGAAACCTGCGTGGGGCAGACATTTGTGTGTTGAATATGAACGTTATTCTCTGGAGGCGGACCGTGTGTACTAACGTATTAGAGTATGAGCTCGATGCCAAACGAGACGCGCTTAAGGCTCGATCACCTGCAGCCATCACCTACAATTGTATCGGAAGGGTGCTGACTTGCGCTCAATGCGCTCGCACGTTCAGCGCAAAAATCGGTCACGTCAGTCACCTGCGAGCACACGGACGATGCTAGCAATAGTCCAAGTCGCTGTGGCCGTAATTAGTCGGGATACTATATATATATATGATCGTTTGTACTCTAATCATGGACTTTTGTACTCAATTAATGTAAAATAGGTATACCGTTAGCTTGCACTGTAAGACGATGTGATGCGTGTCATCAACTGTTACATTGGCTCAAGCGGACTTCGGTGAAGGATATTTCGAAAGAACTAATTGTCTAGACCTTTCTCAATCTGAATCTCTACCTGGAATATGTATAAAGATAAAAAAAGATGCTTTATATAAGGTTAAAGACACTACGAACGAAAAAATTTTGTATATATTCCCTGCTATCCGAGCGAAGCCGGGTACAGTCGCTAGTTACATAAACGTTGCATCCGACAAGGCAAGGCTAGTAAGTTACATGACTAGCATGAAATGGCAGAATGTGATAAATTAATACCAATTTGGACCTTTTGGTACAAAAAGATGCCTTTTTTTTATTTGGTTTATTATATGTTCTTCTCGGTCTTTCTTTTCATCTCTTTTGTTATACCCTTTTGTTATGTATATTTTACAGTGATGAAACTTATACATTTGTCATTTCTAATCAAGTCGTTATACATATATTTCCCTTCTCTTTACGGTAGAGTGCAGTAATTTTCTTCTTAAATTTAATCTTCATACTAAGTGCAGAATTTAAAGTTTTCTTATGGTTCGCTGATTCGTTCATTATTGCTATAAATAATTTTATATACACAATATTTACTCTATGTCTATATTCATTGAAACCAAACTTTATAAAATTTTAAATCATTTATTTTATTACTTAAAGTTATACCTTTAATTTTTTTTTCTAAATGTACTACCTGTTTTAATTAAAAATGTTTACTATTCTCAAATTCAACACAAATAAACTTTTCTTTATGTTTGTAATAGCAGCTTATGTAGTGTCATGTTATGTTGTAGTTCTTTCTAGAAGCTTTAACTATCTTGCTTGTATTTTACATTCCAGAAGTATGATTATGTAAGTTGTTAGTTCATACTTATCTTTCAAGTATAAAATTTTAATGAGATCAATGAGTTTTATAAAAATATTGGTGAATCAAAGTAATCTCTCATTGGATACGCTCAAGAATATACAATTCTCAA
Organism: Sericinus montela; assembly: GCA_029286605.1. Lineage (NCBI taxonomy): Eukaryota > Metazoa > Arthropoda > Insecta > Lepidoptera > Papilionidae > Sericinus > Sericinus montela. The sequence continues at coordinate 1,150,518 of JAGSMR010000066.1, read as the reverse complement.
ATATACGTGTTTCCTTAAAAAAAAATTTCACAACCTTCACCACGGTAAATTTATTCGAAATTTATTAACTGAAACTATTATGTTACTGGCACACTTACTCGACTTATCATGAGTCTAGATATGTTTCTAAAAATATAAATAAATTTTCTAGACAATATAACTTGGTTAGTGTTATAAAATCATTGTGCTGGTAATATAATGAGTATTGATTACTTTTTTTAATAGTCGATAGGCCATTTGAAAATGTAAGACGAATTTTAAATATGTTAATATTAACATAATTACTTATTTTGAATGATATAATAAAATATTAATTATTTTAAATGCCAGACACATTACTAATGTTTATATTCTTTTGCAGTTCAATTTTAATCCGATAACCGCCTTCCTCTTCACTTTGGACTTCTTCATCATCGTACTTAATGTAAGTATTTTAAATCTTTCAGTTTGTAACGTTCATTTGTATGTTTATGAAAATTAAAATACTTCAAGTTTCTTCTGTATAAGAGGAAATTGCAGCCATGGTAGAAAGTGGCAATTATAGGCAATTGATCACGGTTCGAACGCCGGCCATGTGGCCTGTAAATTTCTGGACACAGGCTTCTCTCGAAGGGGGATTCGTCGTAATCGCCAAGCACGGCAAGCGGATTATCGAACACGTCACGAGATCTATAAAACTATAAACCCGATCGACCTGAAATTAAACATAGTTACGTAAACGCTCACTATAAACGGATTTTACGCAAATACTCTCTAAAATAAAATTTTCATCTACCGTCGTTATTTTTGAATTTATAAAGGTGCAGGTGAAGCAGCAGAAAATCCCCGATAAAAACTAAGCGCAATAACGGGCTGCAGAGCTTAAGGCTTAAGGTGTCTTGTACCGCGATCTCCAAACCACTTGCCAAATATTTTCACGCCATTCCCAGTACAGGGACAGATATATAAACACTTAAGTCCTTTCGACTCACCTTCCACCAAAGATATTTTGAAACAACGTGACAGGCGGTGAGCCCGTTGCCGTCTTTATGTCTAAGCCAACGATGTAAATCGTAAATAGGTTTTGATAAAATCCCTTGGTATGCCTGCCACCGATCATCCAAAGACTCAGCTATCGTGACTTAGTAGACGTAGCATGTTGAACTCTCCAGTATGGCAGTGGACTTCTATACGCCATTGATGTTGATTAGCCATAAACAGGAAAAACTGTGATGGGTAAAGTACGTGGCATATCTGCCTGACTGTTTTGGCGATTATACGAAACCCTCTTAACAGGAGAATTCCATGTCCCGCGATGGACTTTGAAAGCCATTAAGTAAGTTTAAAATGTAAATGTAATGCTTTAAATGGAACATCTTAAGGCTAGATCTTGTTTTATTATAAAGCCTAATCTTTAAATGCTCTAACTTAGGCTCCGTAGAGTGGTTGCACTTAAGGACGTTTAATATTTAATAAACTTGCGCTACTGCATAATTACTAGTATAGTGAATATATACTAGGTTTTGTGTTTTAAGTTTTGGAAAGAAAGAAACTGTATTATCTGCATCACAACTGTGTATTTCTTATATACTTAAAACAATTATAAGATATTAGAATTTTCAATTAATTTTTACTTAAATGAAACGAAACTTATAAAATTATGGAGATTCAGGCGACTATAGGCTCACCACCTGACAAGTTCTCCCAAATTAAGTTCCGGTGAACTGTGGCTCGAAAGTACGGAATTGTTGAGACCTCTGGCTACACCTGTTCTGGGAGATTCGTAAAGATGAAAAACACATTACTTGAAAACTAGCTCAAGAAACACATCAAATCTAATCAAATCTTATATTATTCGACTTAAGTAACACACATAATTACATTCACCGATCATCATTTTTTAATCTGCCGCCGTTTCGTAATGAGTTTCCTCTAACGGAGAAGAAACAACATATCTTTTTTTGCATTCATTTATAAATGAAATTTAATATAAATTTGATTAGAAATAGCACGTGAGCGGTCAACTTACCCAGGGGTTACTATCATTATTATATTCACTTATATTGTAATAACTCTTTTTGTACAGTTCTTCTTTCGATAAGTGCTTTAAACCTGTTAATAAAATTGCTCGAACAATCATTACACTACCAGACATTATCAACCGGACATATACACACACCTACTCGACATCAAAGGCATTTAACTGCCAACTGAAGCAAAAGAATTGGTCTAGCCAGAGGGTAAATATTATTCGCCCCAACAGGTGAGTAACTCTATAAATTTTACCACACCTATGGTATTATACAGCTCTACGTTTCTCGCTCTATATTTCTATTCAATACACAATTAAATTAAAATTTAATTAAATATCTTCACTCAATCCCAATACAGGGGTAGACAGAGGTCTAGTCTAGACAATTTAGTCCCTACGAGTCACCTTCCATCGAAGATATTTTCGGGACAACCTGACAGTTAGTGAACCCGTCGGCGTCTTTATGTCCAAGCCAACGATATAATTCGTACACAAGTTTTTGAAAAAATCATTAGTACGAGCCCGCCACCTGGGGATCGAACTCGGGTCTCTTCACTCGAAATTCCGACCACCCAACCACTCGGCTATCGTGACTTTTAATACACAATAATGTTTATAATACTATAACGGAATTCGTGGCTCATGTCCTGCAGTGGACTTTAACTGGCCGTTATGTATGAACATATATAACGTACTCATTATGGTTATTCGTCGTTATATTGAACGGGTCGAAGTCAACAATTCTTCGTTATGTACATTACGTAACAAAGTTGCAAATGACAGGGCATCGTATAAATTGCCGATCGTGTTTCTTTATATTCGAAGGTTATATTTGAAGGTGCAATACCGACAGCCTTAATTACTTGTACTTTGTTGGGGAGAAAAAAATTCCCTTTCTAAGACTAAAACTCTTGAGCCTTTTTTTACGACTTCCTTACGTCCTGCTATAATTAATCTCGAAATTTTTTCTAACTATAATGAGTCGGCTGCTTTGTAAATTGTAACAAGTAGTCATAGGTTTATGAAAGATGTACTATTCGTATTACGATCAAGATGTCTGGTAGCGTAATTTTCAATCCGCTTACCAAGCATGGTGATTATGGCAAATATTCGTTACGTCGTAAATATAGTAAAATTCGTTGTAATATTAGAAGCATTCTAGTTCTAAAACGAAGTAAATAAAGGCAAATGTAAAGAATTCCGAAAATCAAATAAACTATTCTCAAGAAACTGTAGCTTTTCGTAATTCGTGAGAAGCATGAGTACTTTTAGAGTATTATAGCTTCAGGGCTCATGTACTCGTTGTTTTAGGGCTAAGCTATACGTAAGAGTGGAGCGGCGCGCGGCGCGTTCTTCGCCGCGAAAAGCGGTAACGTGTAACGCCTTACTATTAATGACGAATACTATTGATATTACTTGAATTACGTTGAATATTACTTGAATATTGCTTAGTTTATGTCGCGATAGCCGAGTGTTTGCGTGATCGGAATTCGAGTCAAGTGACCCGAGTTCAATCCCTAAATTAAGGACGATTTATATATCGTTGGCTTGGATTAAAGACGGCAACGGGCAAAATATATATTTATATGTACTACTGTTGTTATACTATTATCATATATTTACGACCATTTATTATTACTTAAAAAGCAGAGGGCTTATTAAAGGTAGAAAAAATATCAAGATTAATTATTGCAGTCCGTAAGGAACCCTAAAAAAAGACTCAAGAGTTCCAGTCGTAGAAACGGTATGAAGATATTTTTTAAACGTTTTAAATGGTTTTCTTTATCACGCCGAATATCGCTCCGCCTATAATTGTGTCCACTAATGTTAATGTTAACAAAAAGAATTGACTATGTTGTGACTGAATGAACAAGTTATTACAGGGAATAATGCTTATCACAAATTAAATCACTCTTACAAATCTTTTTAGCTCCTCGAATAATATGATTTATAACTAATTACAAATTTAATGTTATTAGTTCGTCGAAATTGTTGAAATATATGTAACATAGTTATGATTAAAGTTAACGTTATAATAATATCAATAATAATTTGAAGCTTATTTTTTAGAATTTTTTATTCGGGGGGAATACGGGGGGTATTCGCAAAATGCTTCAAAATAAAAAATTCTCTATTTAGATAGAGATAAAATTATGGTGAGCCTATCGCCGTCTTAGTATCCAAGCATCAGTGTACATCATTCTTACATATATCAACATTAGTATCAATAAAAGAAAGTACAAAACACCTAGCGCTATACGTGTTGTTATAAAACAAACAAAGATTTAAGCGTCAACAACATAACGCATTATGCATAAGGCTGTTGGAAAACAGCCTGGTAGAAGTGGTTAAGAGGAATTTTTATTTATAATCATAAATATAATTTATTACTGATAGCGCAGTCTATTCCTCGTAAGTTTAGTCGTATTTTATTTATTAAATAGCAACAGTCGTAAAGTTTATTACATCATTTACTTATAGACTGTACGTCTCATTAATTATTTATTTTTGGCGTTCGACTCTCGCTTTTAGTAAAAACATAAAGACATAAATATAATTATTTCGACGCTTTTTAGTGCAGTAATAAAGAAATAAGAAAATGTAAATGAAAAATATAAGCATATCGCAAACTATACATACATACACAGGAAAGACATCATTGATATACATTGGTCTAATCCAAGAAAATTAAGAAAAAGTGGTTTTTCTACATTCTCTTGTCCTCCTTGTCTTGGGACTTCAGAAATGGCAACACCTTGAAAACCCGTGTGCACGCCGCCCACCTACGGAGGTCTTCCCAATAAAATAACCAAACGAATAAAAGAAATAATAATAATTAAAATAAAGGAATACTATAAAATAAATGTTACCAAATTTAGAACCATCTTAATCTTATAACTAAAACATACTACTGAGGCGCCAATGCGAGCCTCTCCAGCATAGACTGCTCTCCAGCCCCGATGTGGAGCGTCTGAAGTGCGAAGTGTATGGAACTGGCGTGCTCCAACGCTTGTCCTGGGTTGCAATTATGGCATAACCTTCTTACGAGAAGATGGGAGGTGCTTTGTGAAATAGTAAACTTTTCCAGTCAGTTAAATAAGTAAGAAGTTCATTGCATCCATGATCGGTGCCAACAAGGCAGGTTTTTTCTTGCTAGATAGTTCAGTTTACTATTCAACCTGGATGTGCAGTCAACGTTCTTGATAATATATTGCGTGAGAACTTTGTTCGTGTAAAAATTATGCTTACTTTTTTAGGCATTTAAAAGTAAGCATCTGTTTTTACTTCATGAATTACACTTAATGGAAATAGATGCTTACATTTTCTTTAAGTGTTGAAAAAGTAAGCATCTATTTTAAATATCTTATTCTTGAAAAAAAAAAATATATTATCCGTTGTGATTTGTGTATTACAGAGTTTTGTTTTGTTACAGATTTACGCCATGATTTGTGTGATATCTCAATTCCAAGAGTATATGGATGGTCGTGGCACTGAAGCTTTCGATTTCTCGGATAGGGTAAGTCAGAAACTTTTATTAAATTGAGTGAATCAAGCCTGGCGAAAATAAAGATATAAAGGAGGCTCTGTGTCACGGATGAGCCACACCGCCCGATGCTTTATGTAAGTTTCATATATTTAAAACTTTATCATTAGTTAATTTTAAACTATGCAGAGTTACCGAAATACAGCGAGAGAGTGAAACTTTTCTATCTTAAGGACGCTGTTACATTTTTTTTTTTGCAAAAATAACTAAATATAGTTTTATACATACACTGCATTGGTCTCAAAGCAAGTAGCTAAATCAATTTTGTTACGGAAGCGGAAACAATGAAGGTACCACGAACATAAAGATCCGAGACAATGCAGAGGAAGTGGTTTTCTGCATTGACTTCCAAATGGAACCCGGTACCTCAGAGCTAGAGACACCATGAATATGCGTGAGTACGCTACTTTCCTACATAGGTCATCATTTCATTTTTGGTTTTTTTGCTGTGCCATTTTATGAATCATGTGTTACAAGAGTGGAGATAATATAGTATCAAATTAAAGGTAATTTAACTAAGGTATATTAAAGGTAATTGTAAAGTTAAAGTATAAAAATTGTTATCACACTTACAATATTTTAAGACAAATACCCTCATACCAATCTTTGAAAGAAACGTGAAATCTATAAAACATTTTGACTTCAAAATTATAGGAAATGATAGCTTACAATTTTAAGAGCTTATACTTTTTAAGGTTGTTCCGATATAAATGCGGAATAACAACCTATCGTAACTCGTAATTGTAATGTCAAATTATAACAAGTTTAAGTCGACGCCATCAACAGATTGTTTCGATTTCATGTACATTTGTAAGTAGTGGTAATTACAATATATCATTTATATATATATATATATATATATATATATATATATATATATATATATATATACATATATATATATATATATATATATATATATATATATATATATATATATATATATATATATATATATATATATATATATATATGTGGTATATTATGATAAATTATTTTATTTTTTTATTTCCGCTAATTGCGCCGATCTGTGTACAGTACGACTACTTTTTTATAATTTGTGGTGTTGTTTCTGGTGTATGGTATACAGATTTTCATACTTACGTAATTTCGCTACATTTATTTTAATTATAAAATGAAAAGGAAATTACCTAAAATTCTCAAAACTTAAAAAAATTACAATGAATAATTTCTATTATTAATAATCCATAATAATGAAAACTCTACAGATAATACTTCGAAATTATTACATAATGTAATTGCAATGCTTCACCAAATTAGTATACTATTAATATAAATATTAAAATATATAATTATAATAGTATGTAAGCCCAAGTACCAATATTGTTTAAGCAATTTATACTCGTTAAACTGTGAAGTATGTAACTTCAATGTATGCGTGCAGGTTATATTCCGGTGTGGTGTCTCAGATAAATTAAAATAATTAATTTAATAAATAAATACATAAATGTAACAGCGTCCTTAAAACATTTACAACAAAGCTATAATTAAAATGATGATTAAATGAAAAAAACAATTATGTATTTATGCAAAACAATAAAAGATTCCATGACATGACAAAAGGGAGGAAACTGAAAAGTTTTAGACATAGGACGTGGTGTGTTTGTTACTTAACAATAAATGTAACAACATGTCAGTAATTTTAAAAAAATGTTATTTTATTTTTCAAAGTTTACCAAATAATATTGTAAAAATTATAACTTACTATATACCGAGGTTAGTAAAGTTATTACGTACCAAACTTTTGTATTATTATCATTTGAGAATTTCTTATTATTATTTTACTTTACTAATACGTTTTACATAATAAAAATACTTTTTTTTACACAACAAACGATACATTTAACCAACTTGAAAAAAGGAGGAGGTTGTCAATTTGGTTGTTTTTTTATATTTGTTACCTTATAACTTCGTCATTTGTAAGACGATTTCAAATTTTATTTTATTTCTAAAGGGTATAATTCCAGTTTAAACCCATTGTCACCACGTCAGGATCTGATGATTGAATGCCAAGAAAATCAACGAAATTCCCCAAATTTAAAAGCATTGTGAATATTTCACCACTTTTGAAATGGATTCAAGTAAATTTTGTAATTGTTTGTGCCTACGTCATCATATAAAAATGCTGTGCTTACTGAAGTGAAGCATTACTTACTGACGAGGGCGGGGCTGATATAACAGCGATATAACAGTTTAACTTAACTACAAATTATTGTAATGTCATTATAATATAAGTATAATACAGAGTTATTTAAGTATAATACTTTTAATCACTACAGTAAGTAGAGCTGATTAGACTGATTTTAACAAAATATTGTACAACACATATATAAGATTCAATACTCATTATTGTTATAAAATATTAAATACAAAGTTCATTCATGGAAAAATGTAACGTTATTCATTGCCTTTTTTTCGCCCAGTGGATCGAAAAAAGGCTCACAAATGTAAATTTTACACTTTTAAAAAATTTTACACCTAACCAAAATTTTTCGGTGACGTGGATTTAAATAAGAGATAAAAAAGTTTCACTTTGTAACGATTTCGGTATCTCTTACGTGTTTTCCTACAAGCTGACACGAAATGTTATAGTCGTTTATTTTTTGAAGGGCTTAACCGGTTTATTTTTATAGCCCATATTGTAATCGACGTAGAGGCTGTAATAATGTAAGCTAGTAGGAAAATCTATAGGAGGGTCTTCATGATCTGTACAGTTCTGGATTTATAATGTAAATATTATCTGGACGTACAAACTTAGAAACTAGCACTTGTAATATTTCGATTTTGGGAATTGAATGACTTTCCTCTAACAATATGAGTATACATTATAATAATTTATTGTATAATTTGTGTGGAAACGAATTATAGCAAAAATAACATATAGATATATTTGTAGTAAGAAGTTAGGTGGAATTATTATGATGCTTTCTTAACAAGTAAATGTATTTTTATTATGAATATTATTTATTTTTAAAGCCTATTTATGCTGAACTTTAATGTTATTAAAATTTTTCTTCTCTTTAATTTAATAACATAAAAGTTCAGCATAAATATGCTTTAAAATTCAATTAAATTGCATAATAAAAATTAAAGCTGGCGTTACCGTATTGATAATTTCTAACTTAAAAATGATTATCAAATTGTCACTTGCAAATGGGATAACAGATGGTACCTATGCCAATAAACAAGGCCAATGATATATGCCAATAATACAAAGAGAATACAGAGTTAAAATTTCAACTGATTCGTGTAAGACACGGTGGCTCGGAGGTAAGAGCGTCCCCACGGATCGGCGAAGGTAGCGAGTTCGAATCCCGCCCTTGTCAGTTGAAATTTTAACTTTTTTCTCTTTAATATAATAACATAAAAGTAAATGTGTTTTTGGGTAGATGATGGTATGTCTGTATGTCAGTTGTGACACCATGATATGATCTTTAACAGGCAAATGATGATAATGGGAGATAATCTATCAAATTAAATTGTTTTCAACACAGAGCTACTTACAAAAGAAATTGTGCCATTTAAAAAAGAAAATATAAAATTCTATGTACCATTATGAAATATTTTTCAGAATATGTTACACTGTATTAAGATATTTGCTGTAATATTGTACTAATTTGTTTTTCTTTCTTTATGTAGTTGATTATGTGTGTTGCAACTGATAACGCTGCGACTGAAGCTCATCTGAACATCACAATGTAAGCTTAAAAAATTCAAATATATATAAATAATTGTTATGAATGCCGCTGCTGTTTAATGAATGTTTATACATTTGAAAAGGAATCCAACTATTAATTACTGAATATTAAATTTTATTTATGCAATAATTTTAATAATAATTTTATAAATATTAATTTTTATAATGCTTAAATATTTATTTATTAAATTTAAACGTTGGATTTACTTTTATAATGTGTGTATTTACTATTGTCCTTCTCTTAAATATTCAGTATACACAGTAGATTTAAGTACGCGATCATCTTTTAAGTATTCGCGTGTAAAAAATGAATTTTGTAAAAGTTTTAAATGAATAATTTCATCTATAAGTCGCGTTTAATTTTATCACAGCGACTCTCTCAGATTTTTTATCTTCTTTTTATCTTTTTATTAAACTTGTAAACCTAATATATATTATGGTTATTTATACATTTTTTTTCTTATTTCAATTTTGTAATGTAGTATGTTTATAACGGTATATAACTTCTACAGGTGATCTTTCATATTATAACCGATACATGTTACTTTCTTTGAGTTTATGACTTGACTTTGAGTCAAGATACAAATTATACTATATATACGATATTTGTGGCATTAGGCGAATCTTGACAAGCAAGCAATAATATCAAAGATCTATTTCGATATTTGCTTTTTAATTAGTGATTTAGTTACTTCGCATCGGAAATGGATTACGAATTGAACCTTCGTAATTATAATCCGTTGACAGTTTGATCTATTGCCACAAATATGTTAAAATATATATTATAGTATTTATATATGTATGTATTATTACACGCTGTGCTAAACTTAAGGGTTTTATAAAATCAAATAAAAATATGTTAATGAATAAAAAGAGGAGAATAATGTATGTAATATATGTATGTATATTGCATCGTATTCATACATGCTTATTCATAATTCATTTCATGACAAACAAATATTTCACATCTCTCTTTCGTAATAGACTCATATTCTTATGTTGTGCTCGTTGTCGCATGTCGATGAAATGTTGGTAGTTTGATGCTATACTATCCCTATTACTCATTCAACTGAGAAGAGATATGATGTTTGCTCATTTGGGCCTATTTCTGTAGAACGACATAAAATATTATATAGCTGACTTGGCGAAAGTATACGCTATTGTTAGCTTGGACACTAAGATGGCGATATGTCCACCAGTCACGTTGTCCCAAATAGACATCGGTAAAAAAGTGGGTCGAAAGTAGTTAATTTTCTAGACTACTGCCTTACCCAAGTTGAAAAATAATTTAAATTCAATAATTTTTTCTTTATACAACGTTGTTGCGTCCCTTCAAATCTGTGATCTTTAATTTGAATTGCGCAAACCTAAAAAAAGTAATTCCAAAATTCTCACCTATGAGTCAGAAGCTGAAACAAATATTTTTGTACTAACCAAATGTTGTTGAAGAATCCATTTTCAGACTCTAATTTGCTGCCTTCATCATATCCTCGAATAAAATTATGTAGATCTAAACGATGGACTCCCTCTCTGTATACGAACTGTCGGGATCAGTATTATATATTTCTGCCGCCTAACAACTGTCGTGTTCCGGTTTGAAGGGTAAAGGGAGTCAGTGTTATCACGGGCTATGAGTCATTCCATATTAGGAGTTAGAGGTACAAATATTCATCTTCGCCGAAGTAACAACTTACCATCGGATGGACTGTTCTTTGTTAACCTCATTTTCACTCTACTCCTATAAAAGATTAATAATAAAGGTGGTTTACCCAAAGTAAATACTTTGTTAAACATCAGAACATTAGCTTTAAAACTATGTATTTTATTTTGGAAGTATTTTTTAAGGTGTCGCTAATGCCTTAAGTGCTGCATCTGGCGTACACATAATGTAAACCAATTTCTCAACCAGTGTAAGATCTTGCAACTCCTATAAATGGTAAACAGGGTTCTCACTTGGAAATCAAATATACCGTTGTATAGGCTAGGAAATCAATTTAATCATCAATATAAATTTATAGAGAATTCAGAGACATCATGGAATAAAAGTGATCATAGAAGAACATCTAGCAAGTCCACTCTTTGACACTTCCTTCATAATTCTTGGTGTCCCTAACGTTTCGTCCTCAAAATTCAAGTCTTTCTCATTATTTATTTCAATCAACTCATTGCTCTTTTCCCTCATCTCATTACTTTGCATGTAGCAAATGAGTAGATCCTGTATGTTTCGCCATGTTGGTATGTGGGTGTTGAGTTACCGTCTCCGTCGGCTTTTTGCTTGGCACTTTTTACAGCAATATGTGCAAGATTATATGCTCCGTCTTCATTGACATTATTGTCAAGGCCGTGAATAATGCAAGCCCTGGAAGGGTAAGAGTTGCGACAAGCACACTACAAAAGGGACCACACAATATGCTGTGAATCTGCCTTCGAAGCAGTGTCGCGGCTAAGGGCAAACATTTGTGTGATGAATATGAATGTTTGTACTTAAATCATGGATGTGTGTATGTATATATCAAAATGTATTTATGGATATATATGTACATGTAAGTATTATACTGTTAGTTTAGATACTAAGATGTTGATACGGTCATCACCTGTCACGCTATCCCAAATCTCTGTTGAAAATTGGGAGAAAATGACGTCATTGTATAGTCCTCTGCCTATCTATTTGAAATTGTGTGACGACGAGAGAGGAGAAAGTAAATAAGAGTGTGTGAGTGAGAAGAAATTGTGTGTTTAAGAATTTTCCACTCCTTCCTCGTGGATGACATAAAAGGCGACTGAGATAAAGGCTTGAAAACTCCATTGGCTACCGACACATGGCATAGACATATCAAAAAATACCAGATGAAAATACAGCAGACTATCGACGGGCAGCAGCGACTAAGGCGTAAGATGTTTTATACTGCTATCGGCTATAATCGGCTCCCCAAGCGTGGAGATAATGTACGGCAGTGGACTTTTACGGGGCGTTATGTATGTGTGTATGTATGTTTATAAAAATATAAACACAATAGTTTTTGTTAGCAAAACAATAGCTAACAAAGCTATTATTTATCCAATTTAAATTCAAATACTTTTGTAATTGTCAATAAAAAATATTGAAAAACAATGATGAATTTTAGCTTGCCGCCGTGCAATACACCGCCACGGTCCAGCACACCACAACCACCAGCTCAGCCCCAAGTGGCCGTCGTCGATCTGGAGGAAAACCAATGCCGAGTCGTTGCGATCCCGAGGAATTTTCAGAGGCCCCCTCAAAGGCTATTAGTAAGTTAATGTTAAGAAGCTGTTAGCTTAATAATCTATTTATTCCTTTTTTCTTTAACAGAAATAAGCTAAGGGCAGCCCTTAGCTTATTTTTTCTAAGGCTACATCTTTGTAGACGGGTGGCTTACACAGCGGTTTCCAAATCTGTCGCCCTGGGTTCGATTCTACATTTTCTCAGGTCTGAGTGTTTGTGGTGCATTCGTTGTTTTCGATTCCATAACAAAAATTGGGATCAGAGCAATGTATATGTTGCTATCTCAATCTATATATGTATTTATTCATTATTAAAAGAAAAAAAGAAAATATAGTTTTTTAATCTTTTCTGAACTAATCTTCAAAATACTTTAGAATTTTAAAAACCAATTTGACAATGAATACTGCCATTGCGTTTTTCTTTTTTATTGAAATGCAACCTATTACAATCTGAACTCTTTCGTACAGCTTCCGTACTTTCGAAAACTTCACGCTCAGCAGTAAAGAAGCACGTCCAATTCCCGGACGAGCAAAGCTGCATCGAAGAGGCTAACGAGTATCCGCTAAATCCAGAAGAGAAACCTGGTGAGTCATCACAACAAAGTTCAGAGATAGCTTTATTAGTTTTACATGATTTTAATATTAAGCTTTATTTATAATATCAAGTAACACGCACACAAAATTACCTACATAATATTTAATGACAAACATAATATTTAATATTCATAGTTTAAAAAATATATGAAGGCTCTCGGGGCGTTGTTGTTAGGAAGTTCCGCGTTCCCAAAGGCCAGATAGGGTCTAAGTAGGCGTGAGTAATCGGGCTAGGAGAAAAAAATCACTTTTGTTCTTAATCACTTAAATATAATGTAACAAATTGCTGAAATATAATTGCTATCAGATTAATTACAGAAAAAAAAAATAAAACAATCCAACGAACACGTAGCGCAAGACGGTTGGGGATCGAACTCGGATCTCATGGCCCTAGTTTCGATCACCCAACCACTCGGCTATCGTTTAACAAATTAAAGTTAGTGATCAAGAAGACAGATCTGTAAATGGTGGTATGTTTTCTATCCCTTAGATACTCACCCTGTATACTGCATTACTGTCATTTTACACTGCATTTAAATGTTAAAGAAATAATAGCCGTTACAGGTTTTGATATAATAATATGGAGTAAGTTTCAATATAATATGCGGCAAGTTTTAATTTACGGCACACGTAAGCGCTAAACGAACGTAGAGCGGATACCTGCGTATCCGCACATTTATTGTATGTGCGCATACGCAGTGCATGTTCCTTACGGAGCTACCCCCTTCATGTGCCACTACTTGTGAACGAGGAATAAATGAATTTGTAAATGTGGAGTAGTTTTTCTTTTCGAAATAATACTGGCAATGTTGATAAAAAGAGGATACCAACGGCGTTTCTATCGCCTGTTATTGCTCATTGCGAAACGGCGGTAGATTGAAAAAAATTACAATCGATGTAATATGTGTTAGCTAAATAAGTGAACACTAATTTGGAAAAATAAACCGAAACGAAGCTGCAATGCTTTTATGGAGTGATTCACGACAATAGTCGAATAGCGGGTTCGAACCTACGACGTTATTTTATGGAGATCGACTCCAATTCCACTCAAACCCATACCCAAACACTCGACAAACTCTTATCGTCTTCGAATTTTCCTTCGATTGCGTGCACACTGCTGGCGCTATGCCATGCTTATGTCTCTCCTTCTTCCTCCATGCAGAAGCACGTGTAATCAGCTCGTTATGGATGGAGCTTGAGACCGAGGTGCCGCTTCCGGAGCGCTGACGGCGGCGAAGCGAGCAGTACTACAGGCCGGTCTCGCGCGCTCGAATTGAGCGCAGAAAAATGTCCGCCGCCGGTGTGCCGCACGCTGATTCCGAAATCCAGGACTCCTCCCTATAAGTCAATACCGTTGAGATCAATCGCCAAGAAAAAAAAGGAAAATATTCGTTTTATTAGTTTAATATTAAATATTTATTGTATTTGGCAAACTTTGTTTTGGTCTACGAAATTTTTAATTGAATTTTAAATGATATTTAATTTACATATTTTAAATTCTGGGATTAATTGTGTTTATTTATAAATATTACGTAAAAATATTAATATTTTTATTAATTTCATTACATACATTAACATTAAGTGATTTTATATAAATTCACGATTTATAACTCGATTATGTTTGATATATTTGCAATATACCGTTGAATATTATATTTATATAATAATAATTTAGATATTTTGCTATTATATAGAATAATTAGTAACTATAATTTGATTAAATTATATCAGGTTATTATTCAATTATGACCATTCGTGGTGATTAATCTAACGTGTATTCTAGCTGCATTACATGATTTCACTTCTGGATAATATTATATTATTAAATTATATTATATTAAATGTTTAATCTCACGTCACAAAATGACGTTTAATATTTTTAAGTGGATTTGTTAGACGCAGAATGACTTAAGAGGGAGATTTTAACTAACCCAAACTATATCATTGGGGAAGTTGATGGAGGAATACTTATTTCCTGAACAGGGTAAGGTCAGAGCGATTGAAGAAGTTGGAAGTGACAACCCTATTCACGTAGGGCTCACGAGATGGGGGCTATCAAATTAACTTTTTCAAGTAATTTGAAGCTCGAGGTGTCTAAAGACTGTGAATTTCCCTTAAGCTCTTTTCAAAAAAGCTTTTGACGGATATTCGATGGATTATGAGGAAGTATTTTATGATTATAAAGGTAGTAAGTAAGTGCATATATTAAAAAGATATATGAAAAAAAAATTAAAAAAAAAATATATTTGTCTATTTATAACAATTTTGTAATCGATCCTATTGCGATGTCCTATGCTTATCGTTGTCCTTAGAAAAGTTTAAATTTTTATTAAATAATATTGAAATTATAGTTAAGAAATAAATAAGAGTTTTCAAAGAAAAATCTATGTGTTTAATGTTGTATATGCCTGTAACATGCAGGCCCTAGGATATAAGAAATTATTTAAGACAACAAAAAAAAACTATTATTACTTTATTGCTAATTTTAGTATAGATCGAGTATATATGTGAAAATTGGTATGAAAATTACCTTCTTTTACGAATAAACTATTCTATTATGACTATTACGTAATTTCATTGAATAACAATTATTATTGATGTTAGAGAAGCCAAAATATATGTGTTAATCAAATTCTTTTCAATAAAGAATTTCAGAAAATTTTGAATTTTATTTATAAACCGTCTACAACAAGTTTTACAACTCATACTGATAAAAATATCTTAACGTCATTCCAAATATTGGGTAGGAAAACAAAGGTCTAGATAATTAAGTCTTTTTAACCCACCATTCATCAAACACAATTTTAAGACCACGCGATAGGTTTTGGAATCTATCGCCGTCTTCATGTCCAAGCCAACGATACAAATCGTCCATAAGTATTAAAAAAACCTCATGGTCCTGACCTATCACCTGCTCGCCTGGAGAGATTGCATAGTGATCAAAACGCCGTCGTCTTTTTTTCATTATAATTATAATAAATAAATAAACAAATAGTAACAACACATACATTTTTGTTGTTACTATTTATTTATTATAATTATAATGAAAAAAAGACGAGCTCTGATCCCAAAGTGAGCAGCTTAAACACTTGTATCGTGGCTTCGTAAACAAGGAAGCTACCATAAATATCCAGTCCCGATAAAATGGATAAAAAGTGGTTTGGCATATTGTCCCGTTCGGAAATCGAACCGGGAACTTAAGATCTGGCAACACCGCCAACACCGGTGTGTACGCAACTCGTCCAGAGGGCGTCAAAAGAGATGTTTGTGTAAAGTTTGGGTGAATTGATTTAAGGAAATGTTTGGGTATTTGGAAACAGTTATTCGTAAAAATTGACGTCAACAGTATCTAAAGTGTGAGGCATCTGGTATTGCCATCGCCAATGCCCTTGACAGGCTTGGCGATTATGACAAATCTTTTCAAGGAGGAGGTCAATATCCTACAGTAGATGTTTTAAGGGCCGTATATATGTACTTACATGAAAAAATTATGGCGTGTATAAAAGTAATAAATTTTAATGAGTCGGCCTTAGTTCAGGCCAGTAATGGTCAAATAAATCACTAGTTTCTGCCCCCAACTTCGACCGCGCACTATTCCTGTATTTACAAAAAAGAAAGAAATAAACATTTATTTGTCACTTAACAGGTCGGGTTGACTGGGAAAGAATCCCGATAAGGCGTTAAGTTCGCCCTTTGTTATCCTTATTTATAAGGTGATACAATAAAATATAAATGAATAAATAAATATAAGTCGCCATTCCCAATACTGTGGTAGACAGAGCTCTAGACAATTAAGTCCTTTCGACCCACCTTCCACCGAAGACATTTATGGGACAACGTGACAGATGGTGAGCCAGTCGCCGCCTTGCATAAATATATACATACACTTAATAAAATAAACATGTATGCGATGTGGTATGTACACTATCCAGGTGGTATTGACGAAGAATATACGGGTGGTATATTCTGACGCCAATATATATATATATATATATATATATATATATATATATATATATATATATATATATATATATATATATATATATATATATATATATATATATACAGCTCGTAGTAGTCGTATTTAATATGTCCAGGTAGTAACATGTAATGAAATTCATTGTTCATGTTATATTAAAATTATATTCATTAATTACAATAAACTTATGTACGAATTACATCGTTTGCTTGGACATAAAGATGGCGACGGGCTCACCACCTGTCACGTTAACGTTGTCCCGAAAATATCTTCTGTGGAAGGTTGGTCAAAGGGACTTAATTTTTTAGACTAGGCCTCTGTCTACCCCTGTATCGGGAATTCCGTGAAGATATTTCTTTCTTTATTTAAGATACTCTTCTTGTTATTGATCCTAAGTGAGGATCATTACGACATGCTGACACAAATTAGCGGTCTTTCATCCTAGGGATGCGTTCGTTACTGTAAATACAGCATCAAAGTCTACGTAATTGCGTTAGACGACAAATTGGATCAGCCGAGGTCAATGATGCAATCAACGAGTATGTAAGAAGTGCCTTCATGAAGGCAAGATTTAATAAGCTTTAAGTTTATTAACAAGACTGTATAAAGTATAGTAGCTATTGGCACCCGGTTTTGTTCGGTCTACGTTTATTAATAGTGGGTTGTAATTTTAATTGGACGTTCTCTGTGGATGAGTGGCCGGGCTTAAGATACCGCCAGCTCTGAAGTCTTCGATTCGATTCTTTTAACATAGAAAACAACTTTTTCTACGTTTTCAAAAATATAAATAAATAAATATCTTCACGCAATTCCCAATACAGGGGTAGACATAGGTCTAGTCTAGACAATAAAGTCCCTACGACCCACCTTCCACCGAGGATGTTTTCGGAAAAACGTGACGGGTGGTGAGCCCGTCGCTGTCTTTATGTCGAAGCCGACGATATAAGTCGTACATAAGTTTTTGATAAACCCATTGGTACGAGGCTGCCACCTGGGGATCGCACTCGGGCCTCTCGACACGAAATTCCCACCAACCACACGGCTATCGTGACTTTTTAATGTGAATTTTTTACTTTTCTTTTTTTTTGACTTCCTTGTCCCGAAAATGTCATCGGTGGAAGGTGGGTTGAAGGCACATAATTGTCTAGACTAGACCTCTGTCAACCCCTGTATTAGGAATTGCTTGATGATATTTATTTTATATTTATTCATAACAATCGTGCTCTATTTTTTGTTGTAAATCAATGTTGTACAGAGCAGACATGAAAAAATAGACAGAAAAATATTATATTAATCTGCGTTCTAAGCTTAAGGAGACATGGCTAAATAAATAATTAAGTTAAAATATTAAATTTATATTAACATTCCAAAATTTTTATTACACAAATTTAATATTTATTATTCGATGAAAATCATTTATTTAATGAACATTTTAATCGTATTTCATTTATATCTTTTACATCACTGAACATTACATTCAAATTCGCTTTATTGATAAAGAGCTTAAAGTTATCAGGAATCATCCAGCCGTTAAAATATCGAGTATTGAAATATGAAACTAGTCGGGTGTGATCTGAAAGGCGTAAAGAGGACTCCGGACAAATGGGAATAATTTTTTATTTTCACATAATTCAGACGATATTTTTTTTTATATTCATATTATTTTAAATACATCACATAATATTACCATGTAACTTTCTGCTATGTTAAATTCATCATCTCTCTTTGTCACCAATTTTACATTAAAAAACAAAAACTTAACAGTGGTAGAGCCACGCATCTGTTGCATGAATGGGCCGGCTCGACCGGGGAAGTACCACGACCTCACAGAATACCGGCGTGAAGTAGAAGTCTAACAAACTTCTGCGTTACGTGAGTGCAGGTAACCGGAGGCCCACACCCCCGCCCCCTCCCAAATCTGGTGGGGGGGGGGCACCGCGACCGCAAACTCAGCCTCGTCCACCACGTCAAGAAGACAGTGGCAAAGGCCAGATCCACCAGAGCTCTCCTGGGGCCGGTATTCACGCCCTGCTTGCCGTTAAAGGCAAAAATAGGAGTAAACTGTACGTGCGCACCAGGCTGACTTACGCCGCGCCGGCATGGTTCGCATTGATCAGTGCCACTTCGAGGAAGCAGTTATTACAGCAAGAAGACTCCACCCTGCGAGTCATTGTCGGCGCGCCTCGGTGCGTACGGAACGCCACCATCACGCGGAACCTGAAACTCGAAACACTGGAGGAATTCGTAAGGCGCCTCGCCTCGACTATGTTTGAGCGTGCTGACACCTCTGAACTGGCCCACCTGAAGGACATCGCCCCGGTGCACGCTCGTCCGCCCCGAGGGCAAGGCGCTCCCCAGGGAGCTAGCGAAGACGGAGGACGAGACGAGTTCTGCGCAGATACGGACCCAGACGGCACACGTCACGCCCAGCGTTCACATTAGCAGCAATGACCACCCACTGGGAGAAAGTCCGGGGGCCAACCCTGTAGGGAAGGGTTACAATTCTGTTTGTAAGCAGCAAAGGTTTTTCCCGCCGACGACCGAACATATTCTAGAAAAAAAATAAGTCGGGAAAAAATTATTAAGGATATCCCCTTTTATTCACGTTGGTATCAATACCGGCAAAGGTAGATCAACTGAAAAATACAAGATACCAAATAAATAAGACCAGAGAAGAACAGATGTGCCTAAGGTACGAAGTATAGGGTACTAAGATCGTTGATCCGCTTGCCGCAACGAGGCCAATCTCTTGTAGTGGACTTTTGAAGAACGCTTTCATGTTTTCATGATGTCGCCAGTTCTGAATTGTCGGGTTCGATTCCTGGACGGGTCAATCTTATGGTTCCTATGGGTGAGATCTGAATTACGAATTATATTAGTATTATTAGGGTTCGAAAGAGAGATATGGATTGCATATTACTCCGTGAAATCAACAATTCCCGCGCGATTTCAATATAATCCGCGGACAAAGATGTGAGCTGAATCTTGTCAGAAAAATATTTGTCTTATAATTTGATACCCACAAAATATTTGAATGAAAAATAATTCAGTTTTAATAATTTTTTCATAAAACGACTTGAAAAGGTATTTGAAAAAGAATTTCACCCCACTTTGCTTAAAATAAGAGACGGAGAAAAATATAATCTTATTTAATATTGTATTGCCTTTACAGATTCAATTAAGTGACGGAGAAATTCGTGTAATATAATACAGATGCTATGAAATACAGTGCTTGAAATATTTGAAAACTTAAAAAAAGAAGTCACGATAGGCGAGTGGTTGGATGATTGGAATTCGATTCAAGAGATCCGCGTCGGGTCCTAGGTGGTAGGCTAATATCAACCACTTCAAAACTTACGTACGATTTCGCTTAGACATAATGACGGCTACGAGCTCACCACCTGTCACGTTATGCCATAAACCGTCTTCTGTGAACGGTGGGTCGAAAAGTCTAAATTTTCTGGAGCACTGGCTACACCTGAATTGGGAAAATATAATTGTAATTAATATTATTAATGTAAAGAGATAAATACGCAATAACTAATCATAAAATCGTGGCACATTGCAAATCACACAAAAACTGACGATAGCCGAGTGGTTGGGTTGTCGAAATTTCGAGTCAAAAGACCCGAGTTCGATCCCCAAGGTAGTAAGTAGGCTTGTACCAATGAGTTTTACAAAACTTATGTATATTTTTATAGTTGGATGGGACATGAAGTCGGCGACTGGCTCACCAACCATAACGTTGTCCCGAAAATATCTTCCGTGGAAGGATCAAAGGGACTTAATTGACTAGAATAGACCTCTGTCTACCCCTGTATTGGGAATGCGTAAAAATATTTATTCAGAACGTGGTCCTTGATCAGTGGTAGATAAAATACATTTTTATTATAAAAAGTATAGTAATATTAGAAACACGTTACACTAGCGTAGGATATTCCAACTTTATTGAACTGATTTCTTCGCTCCATAAATCCAATCTGTTCCATATTAAAATAGTATTTTCTATTTCTAAGTACGGGCATATTATTGAGTTATTGAGTGAACGGAACGAATGATTAAGTTTGTCAGAATATTGAGTTTCTCAAATCATTCAAAACATAAGATTGCTAGATTAATATTGTTAAGTAATTGTACTGATATATTCATAAAAGCCACGATGGTCGTGTGGTTGGGTGAACGGAATTTGGAACTGGAGACGGAGAGAGAGATAAAAATTGGCATTAAAATGTGTAATTTGTTTAACAGATCATCAGGTAAAGGTTGTTGTTGTCTGAAAAATGATAATAAATACATACATACATGCATAGAGACAGCCTCATATACATTGCTCTAATAGAATAAAATAAAATAATTTGCTGAGCAAGAAACGACGTATATTGCACTGATCCCAAAGTAAGTATTAAGCTATTTGTATTACGGAATCAGTAACAACGGAGATACCACAAACACCCAGACTCGAGGAAATGTAGAATAAGTGTTTTCTAGATTGACCCGACTGGGTATCGAACCCGTGCCCTCAGAGCTGGTGACATCATGAAAACCAGTGTGTGCGCCACTCGTCCATTGAGGTCTATAGATCGCACAAAATTGTTCATTTGTCGAAATGAAAGTTATCCTAGATCATTAGCGGTTAATTAACGTCTCACTATCAGACCGATAGCTATATTCATACTTCAGGACATATACCTCTCCTCTAAGTAAGAATAGCCATAATCACCTAGCTCGTCAAGCGGATTGTCGATCGTAGTACCAGACAACTTGTATGGTAGACGCTGCTGCCCATCACCGGTCTGCTTCAATTTAGTCTAGTGTTTTTCGAGATATCGCACGATCTATTAAATCAAATCATTTATTCATCGACATAAAAATATAAATTCGGTTATCCATAGCCATTTTTTATTATACCACCGTTTTGTAATGAGGTTCCTCTAACGGAGAAGAAACAGGCGAAAGAAGCTCCATCTTCTTTTTTGGTCAATCTTTTTTTTAATATTATACAAATGTATCGATACTCTTTGCCATGTCCTTCCCAGTCACAGTCGCCTCTACTTCAACCGCCAAAAGAGACGGAATGGCATAATTCTTACGCCTCTACTGAAACATTCGTATTTATAACTTTAGTAAGCTTTCAACCGATGTTTCTTATTATTCTATGATAAAAATTGTAACCTTTACAAAATGGGGAATATCTGCAGACTTTCTTTCGCCTGTTTCTTCTCCGTTAGAGGAACCTCATTACGTAACGGTGGTAGATTTAAAAGTGACAGCGATAAATATGATTATATATTACTTGAATAAATGATTTGAATTTGAATTGTTATAGAACAGGTGCGCTATATTGTTTCTAAGAAACTTAAATAAACTACTGCATTATATTTACGTTAAAAATAAGCTTAAAATGTTTAATCAATTCAGAATCGAAACAAGGAGAATTGTTCTAGAATTTTAATTATATGCCAATTACGAAGTTAGCTCATTCGAAGTCGCGAGTAAGAGCTAGCAATAAAATATAACTGCCTCTCTGTGTGACGCGTAAATAAATTAACTGTACTGCAATATATTTCGAATTAGATTTAATTAAAATTTAAATTAAATCCATTCGGTACTCATTAGAGTTCTTTGTGAAAAAAGTATTAATTATTTCGTATCACCAGTTCAGTTATTTACTTCATTTCAAATCATGTTATCATTGATGTAAGTAATATAAAATACGTATTTTTTTAATATGGCACTCTATAGTAGTGAGGTTCCTCTAACAGAGAAGAAACAGGCAAAAACCAATCCGTATATCCTTTCGATATGATCAGCGCACGTCTGCCACGTTATTAAAAGAAATGATTACTTTTGTTTATTTATTTTTTATTGCAAATTCTTTAAGGATAAAAGACAAAATAAATATAATGAAAAAAGACAGCAAAAGGCGGGCTAAATGCCTGTTGGTATTCTCTATCAGTCAACCTATGCCGTCGTGAAATTTTTAGCAAGCGCAACAACGGAAGAGAGAAAAAAAAAGAAAAGAACAAGAAAACTAAAATATCTAAGTAACAAAAATAGTTCTTTATTTATGCGCGTTTTGACCTCGGCGCCACCTACTGTTATTTTGCTAATTACATCTTAATATTCATGACTTTTCAGCCAGGAAATATTAATAATTAATTCCATCTAATTAATGAATCTTCTTTTTAACAATGTTATATTTATACCGTAATAAACATCCTCGTTCTCGTAGGGACCGCGTCTGTGGTAGCGATGCGTTGTCGATTAACAGCGCTTAAAAAATGTTTAAAGAAAAGATGTGTTTTATGTTCACATATCTGCGTCTGGGGCTATAGGTCAGGTATCGTAGCATCTACGACGGTCAGAGACTTTTTTTACTATATTTATGACATAAACAACGTAAATAGAGTGCAATAGCTAGAGCAATAAGAAAGACGACAGTAAAATTACCTTAACCCTTTTAAGAATGTAAAAAAAATGTGTATTGTAGTACGCGCACATTTCTTGTCTAATATCTAAGTTAAATAAATGTCTGTTATAGCGTCTGGATTAGCGATCCGCTTACCAAGCTTGGCGTTTATAACAAATTTAAAACAAATCCTACTTACGGATGAAAACGAAAGAAGAACGAAAAAAGAACAAAGGTCACAATAGCCGAGTCGTTGCGTAGTCGGAATTTCGAGTCAAGACACCGGAGTTCGATCCCCAGGTGGCAGGCTCGTACTAATGGGTTTACAAAAAATTTACGAATTATATGGTTGGCTTGGATACAAAGACGGCGACGGGCTCAACACCTGTCACGTTGTCTCGAAAATATCTTCGGTGGAAGGTGGATCAAAGGGACTTAACTGTTTAGACTAGACCAATGTTCTACCCCTGTATTGGGAATCGCGTGAAGATATTTATTTATTATTTATTTACGCAAGTATGTTTTGATGTAGACTCTTACAGTAGAATTTTGTAGTAATTCTGTTATAATTACAATTTACCCAAACCCTTGTTTTAGGTAACGCGTAACAAAAATAGTCCGCCCTTGGATGCGGAACCACAAAGTTTTGTTTCTCCGACCGTACTGTGATACATTCAGCTGGCGTTTCTTACTTCTTAATTTTAAGTAACTGGCATTATGCGCTTGCAATTTCAAATGGCATTACCTAATCTATGGTTGCAGTATAGACAAAAGTGCAAGATTATGTCATTTTTATTTATATATTATTTATATTTTATTTTATCATATTTACCAATACATTCTTCCTCTTTCCTTCTTAATCGTACATGCTTTGTCTACCGATGGTTACCAATTTCAGGTAACGGGTCTGCTGGAAGAGATTTCAATAGAAATAATCAGGGTATTTGTTAAATAATTTCTTAGGCGAGTGGCAGGGTGGTCGGTTTTGAGTTAAGAGACCTGATTTCGATCCCCGGGTGGCAGGCCACCCACCAATGTTTTTTCCACCAAAATTTTTTCAAAAACTTATGTACGAATTATATCGTTGGATTGGATATTAAGACAGCGACGGGCTCCCCACCTGTCACGTTGTCCCAAAAATACGAGTATCTTCTGTGGAAGGTGGGTCAAAACAATTTATTTGTCTAGACCTCTGTCTACCCCTGTATTGGGAATAGCATGAAGATATAAATGAAGAGTTTTCTACCGTGGCTAAATATGTTTGACTTAAAAATCAACTAATCAACGATCTTACCATCTATGTGTTGCGCGTGTGTTTGTGTTCTTCGTTAAAAACATGTTAATACCAAAAACAATTATTAGCTATAATTTATAGCGGAAACTGCTAGCCATAAATAACAGAGAACTATCGGGGTTGTAATTCTCAGAATCGCGCAAGCGTTGCGTTTATGGCGTTTTATACTTGTGGGGGGAGACGCTTTACATACACCCAAGTTATATTAACTTGTAATAAATAAATGGATACGGAAACCAACGCATACGCCGCTCTGATGCTAAACTAGCTAAAGCATGTGCTATGGAATCAGAAACAACGAAGGTATCACAAACATCTTAACTCAAGGCGCTATAGAAAAAAAGATTTTCTGTATTGACCGTAAATCCATTGGTAAGTATAAATAATAAATAAATCCATTATAAGTATCATCTGACTAGTCTGCTGCGCAACCATAAAATTTTATACCTGTAGATATGGATACCATGACATATATTTCTCTACTTACTTACTCTACACGCACAGTCCCTGGCGGGGTAGCCAGACAGAACAGATCGCCAAGTGTAATGATCCTTTCATATATCTTTCCCTACTTATAAATTCATAATTTTCTTAATACGCGCAAGTCTATATCCGAGTATTCCCCTCTTCGAGCCATTCACTCACATCGTCTTCAAAAGTTAGCCTCGGCCTATCTCGAGACCTTTTATTGTAAAGTTTCTCGCTATACATTTTCTTCACCATTTGGTCTTCACTTATTCACTCAACGTGCCCAAAACATCGAAGCACGACCTAATTATTTTTTGTAATTTTTTAAAAAAAGTTTTTTTATCCCAAAGTTAGTAACTCAGATAGTTGTGTTATGGAATCAGAAACTACAAAGGTATCACAAACACCCAGACTCGAGAGAATGTAGAAAAATTGGTTTTCTAACTTTCTTTAACTTTAAAACTTTGATCTATCAGGTGAATGTGATTGTATATTTGGAGAGCGCTTTTAGCAGGAATGGAAGATATGATATAGATGTGGACAGGCGTTTCGCTGCCGGAAAAAGGGTCAACGGTGCCCTGACTGCGTTAGTCCGAAGGTAAAGCGTAGTATGCACGCTTTGCGACTTTTTTATATGGCAGCGAAACCTGGGGATGCTAGAAGAAGCACAAAAGTAAGTTGAATACAGTAGTGACGCATGCGATCTCTTCGTAAAATGTGCAGACACCTTGGCCGACTGAAAGCGAACGAAGAGATTCGCAATATGGCAAGTTTGAAAGATGACCTTATCATTAAAATTGATAAGGGTGTGCTTCGATGGTTTGGGCACGTTGAGCGAATGAGCGAAGACCCAATAATGAAGAAAATATATAGCGCGAAAGTTAATATTAAAAGTGTTCTAGGTAGGCCGAGACTAACTTTCAAAGACCATTTGAGCAAATTGCTCGAAGAGGGGTGGGTCAAGAGTACTCGGATATCTAGAAGTGCATGTATGAAGAAAATGATAAATCTGAAAGAGGCGGAAATGGTATGTAAGAACCGTAACACTTGGCGATCTATTTTCTCTGGCTACCCCATCAGGAACGCTCTGTGAAGATAAATAAATAAATCTGTCTGGGAATCGAACCCCTCGGCCTTAACTAACTACATTGTGTAATCCATCGTCCACGGGGAACGTCATATCATAGTTATATTATTATTTTTATAATTTATAAACATTTAATAAATCGAAAACATGTATGTAGTGTACACTCGGTAAAAATTAAAATTTCTGAAAAATAAACCTCGATATGGGTGTTTTATCTCATTTTCTCGCAATGACAAGGGTAGATATAGATCTTTAGATGTATATGTAATATCATTTTATTAGCTGGATATGTACTTATCTATTTTACGGAATCTTTCAACGTATTCTTCTACTTTAAAACGTCGGATTGAATTGAAACTTCTGATGGCAACACTTTAATTTGATATTTATCAAAAAATTATTTATAATTTTTTATCGTATTATCCTACGTCACAAATAGCGTAAAAAGTCAGGAAGGATAGCCGAGTGGTTGAGTGATCTGAATTCGAGTCATGAGACTCGAGCTCAATCCCCAGGTAGCAATGGGTTTTTTCAAAAACTAATGTACGAATTATATCGTTGGCTTGGACATAAAGACGGCGACGGGCTCACCATCTGTCACGTTGTCCCGAAAATATTTTCGGTAAAGGGTGGGTCGAAGGGAATTAAGTGTCTACACTAGACCTCTAGTCTAGACACTTAATTGGGAGTTATTATTATAATTAATATAATATTTATTATAATTAATATAATATAAGATTATTTTTAGAGTTGCTTATTAGTACTATAGAAACCATTGATTATGTAAATGTTTTAATATCCTATAGACAATGCATAAATCTGATTGTCATATTATTAAAAAATAGACAAAGTTCTGAATACTATTCAAATTATGGTAGAAACTACCACAAATGCTTGAACTGCATAATGCTTCTGAATTTATTCATACGCATGAACTCGTGTTTTATAATGGGTTGAATTTTAAAGTACGTGATATATACATAGAATATTTCATCAAATAAAACTATGACAAGACACATGGACGTGGAAGATGTATCTAAAGTCTCTGTCTCTCTTTCTCTCTCTCTTTCTCTCTCTCTCTCTCCCTCTCTCTTTAAACATCTGTCTACTCTAGTACTGGGAACACGCGTGAAGATAAAAAATGAGCTTATGTGGATGTATGAGGGTGACGACGATGAGCGCTATGGTAACCCAGAATTGGAAAATGTATGAAGATAAAGAAAAAAAAAATAAAATATATAAAAGAATTATTTTCTAATTACGCATAGATATATATTTAAATAGATTATCTGACTGATGATTACAATAACACGACACGAGCAACAAATCGAACTCGCGAATCTTCGAACGTTGGGGCCATTACCAACTACGCTATTGGGTCGTCTCATAAGATCATTCACCCCTTAATTTATTATTCACGTGATTATAACGTGATAAATCATAACTATGGAAGCCACTGCAACCTGCGTTAAATATAAACCAGCCAGCCGCCCTCACATGAATCAATGCCGTCGACAGGCACTGGTTGATTGATTAAAACGTCTGCTCGTATTGGAAACCTAACAATGCTCGACTCAGTTAGAGCATATACAATCTTGTCGGCGCGTAAACGACAAAGCCAAACAAATTGTTAACAGACTTCGACCTAAGTTGCTTAGTGCCGGGAACCAGGGTGACAAAATATGCGAAACGTTTAATGATTTTTTGGTGTACATTACTGAATAAATATTTTATCTTAATGAAATAAAAATATCATTTTCGATTGGAGCCGGGAGACCCTAGTTCCATCCCCTGATGGCGGGCGGTGGTTTACGATTGCTTGATTTCGTTGATAAACGGCCACAAGAGGCTCACTACCTGTCATGTTTGTTCCAAATAATGGGAAAATATCTTCGGTGGAAGGTGGGTCTAAGAGACATAATTGTCTAGACTAGACCTCTGTCTTCCCACGTATTGGGAATGGCGTGAAGGAATTAACTTTTATTTATAAGATGTAATGTGTTAGTGTGTGCAGATCTGGCGAATGCGTCGCTCGCGAACTGCTCAGATGCTGTTCGCGCGCCGCACATGTGCAGCTTGCGTTCAAGCAGTTCCTTTCCATTCCGTACTGTTTGTCTTATCTGTAAATTTTCATAAAATTTCCGTTTATCGACTTGTTTATTGTTATATAGGTATACATAAAAACTCTTTGATGAGAGACTCCAATCAGAGATCGGACTCGAGTCTCCATTCGAATCCCGTCCTCCCAACTCTTCGCTTATAGGGCTTATTGAGTTACGTTTAAAAAACCCTTTGAAGGCGAATAACAATTTTTATACGATATTTTTTCAAGTCTTTCCAGCAACAATAATCGGCTTTACTCGTTATTTTCATTTTTGTAATGTTACAGGCGTTAGCCTGTATCGTTATATCATAATGAGCTTATCTTCAGTTTTACAAGTTTGAAAATACGGATTATTTAACGTTTCCCCGAATATTCTTAATCTGCTAATGGAAACGAAAATAACTTCTGGGAAGGATTAAATAATCTTGATACAATTTGATACGAAGATGAGGTCTTGTGTATCGCGCTGATGGACACAGGACACTCTTTTTTTATTTTCGATCCGATAACCTGGTCGATAGTGCCTCCTAATCTATGGGTTGCGTATTTAAATCTCGCTAACGGCAAACATTTTTGTATATTCACACAAATGTTTGCCGTGGCTTTAGTGTTTGCACTAGAGTCATTGATGTTTTTATGTCTATATGAATATTTATCTATGTAAATATATACCTAAGCAAGTATATTGTCATGGCTTTGACCCTAAGACGGCATAAAACTCACCACCTGGCATGTCCCAAATACGGTTTGGTGAAAAGCAAGTCGAAAGTACTTAATTGTCTAGACCTCTGCCTACCCTAGCATTTTCAATATGCGTGATGATATGTTTGTTTGAAAATAAAAAAATGAATAAATACCTTCATGCCATTGCCAATACAGGGGACCTTTAGACCTACCGAAGACATTTTTGGGACAACATGACTGGTGGTGAGCCCGTCGCCGTTTTTTTGTCCGAGTCAACGATATAAATCGTACATAAGTTTTGAAAAAACCCATTGGTATGAGCCTTGAGGATCGAACTCGGGCCTCGTGACTCGAATACCGATCATCCACCACTCGTGACCAATTATTATAAATTATATAGATTTTAAAATGAGAGTGCATGATACTTATATTAATTAAATAATTTATATTCATCAAAATACATAACATAGTTATGGAAACATGTTGCTACATAACATAGTTATGGAAACACTAATGTTGCTATGCTGGAGGCTGCCCTAAATAAGTTGCGCACGTGTCTACCACTGTAATGTGCACATTTACAGTGATAGAGCCACGCATCAGCTTTTGTTGATGCATGAATGGGCCGGCTCGACCGGGGAAGTACCACGACCTCACAGACTACCGGCGTGAAGTAGAAGTCTAACAAACTTCTGCGTTTCGTCTGGTGAGTGCAGGTAACCGGAGGCCCATACACCCCCCCCCAATTCTTGCACTCTAAGGGCGGCAACACATCTGCTATGCCTCTGGTATTGCGGGTGTTCATGGGCGGCGGTAATCACTTACCATCACGGGAGCCACCTGCTCGTTTGCCTCCCTTTTCTATAAAAAAAAAAACGTATATAACGCAAAACGTAACGGAAAAAGTTTGATTTTACTCCCCATAAATTTTCCTAAGTTAAGTCACGATAGCCGAGTGATTGGGTGGTCGGAATTTCGAGTCGAGAGACTCGAGTTCGATCCCTAGTTGGTAGGCTCGTACCAATGGGTTTTTCAAAAACTTATGTACGAATATCGTTGGCTTGGACATAAAGGCGGCGACGGGCTCACCACCCGTCACGTTGTCCCGAAAATATCTTCGGTGGAAGGTGGGTCGAAGAGACTTAATCGTCTAGACTAGACCTCTGTCTACCCCTGTATTGGGAATTGCGTGAAGATATTTATTTATTTATTTTATTTATAAATTTTCCTACCCCGGGCTAATAAATGAAAATTGATTCTTGTATCCCAATAGCAAATTAAGGTACCATAAAGTAGATTTGCAAATGCATACAATAATTGCGTGACTACAAATATAAAGTGTACAAACTAACCAAATATGCTTTCTACTTAGGTATTTTGTAAATGCACTGATTCAAGATAATAACGATTGTAAATAAATGCAAAGCAATTCTGTTCTATTGCTATAAAACTGAAGAGCAAGGACACGATATCTTCTTTAAGTATTAGATAGATTTCAAAGATTAAAAATGATCTGCGTGATAGAATCCGTAACAGGGTAACCGACACAGCCGTAAGAATCAGCACGTTGAAGTGGCAATGGGATGGTCACATAGCTCGTAGAACTGACAACCAAAAGAAAGAAAGGTTCTCGAGTGGCAACCTCGTACAGGCAAACGCAGTGTTGGACGACTCACCCCCTATTATCTTAAGACTATTGACGTTAACCACTCCAGATACAAGCATTGCAAATTAGTTAGAGTGTTTAACAGGAATACTAGTAATGCTATATGGTAGTATTCATTGCTAGTAATTTTCTAAAAATAACTAAAAATTTGTATGAACGAAATGGCAGAGGTCTATGTGTGTAAATAGTATCGTGGACTTGGACATTAACACGGCGATGGGCTCACCACTTGTCGTGTTGTCCCACGTTGGCTTCGCTTAAAGGTTTGTCTAATGGATTTAATTTCCTGGATGTCTGTCTACCCCAGTATTGGGAATATACAGAAAGACATTTATCAATTAGTCTTTAATTCTGTTATATTAATACTTACAAAAAAAGTCACGGTAGCCGAGTAGTTGGGTGGTCAGAATTAGAGTCATGAGACCCGAGTTCGATACCCAGGTGGCTCGTACCAATGGGTTTTTTCCAAAACTTTACCTATGAATTATTTTGTTGGCTTGAACATTACGATGCCTACGGGCTCACCACCTGCCACGTTGTCCCAAAAATATCTTCGGTGGAAGATGGGCTGAAACGACTTAATTGTCTAGATCTCTGTCTACCCCTTTTTTGGGAATGGCGTGAACATATTTGTTTATTATTTATTTATAAATACATACAAAATATTAGCCAGTAAAAATTAGTCATAGTCAGTAAAAAGATCGATGCCATTATTGATTTTATTGTTTATGATATTTTAAAAATAGAACATGAAAATGATATTCTAGGTCGCTTAATATTTGTTTGAAACTTTCCGCAAAATGTTCCTTAATAGGTTATTTTCAACAAACACCACGAAAATAAAGAGTATCCGAATCTTTATTATAGGTTTAAGACACTACAGTATTAATGTAGAGAAAATTTTAGGAATATAACTTTTTCTATTAGCGCGCGCACTTTGCTAAAGTTTCGGCTCACAACTGGCAATAGGTTACAGCTTTAAACGAAATACTTTGTACTTTAATATAAAAATACAGCGTAACTTTGTTCTGTTTTTATAACAGTAGATTTTTAAATAAACAAATTCATACATAGATAGGGACAATATCATATACATTGCTGTAACCCATAAGTAGCTATATCACTAGTGATAGAAACAACGAAGGTATCACAAACGAAAAGTAATGAAGGCAACGAAGAAAATATAGGAAAAACAATTTTTTACTTTCACACTATCGATGTTCGAACCCGGGATCTCAGAGTTGGCGATACCTTGGCCGCGTACACCGAATGGTGTGCACCACTCTTCAACGACGTCTTAAAACGTTCGTCGACGTTTCAAAACGGTTATTTATAATTCCACTCCAGGATCCCGTACCATGCCATCTACCATACCCTGGCGATTTTAGAGAATTTGTGATAATCGCATAATTAAACACTAACACGGTGGCAGGCTCGCCACCTGTCAAAAAATCCCAAATTTAAGATCAGTTGAAAGTTGCATCGAAAGGACTAAAAGTTGTCAAAACGATAACTTCCCTAGTATTTGAAACAAGTAATGATAAAATGATAAATAATAAATATCTTCACACATAGTCCTTGACGGGGTAGCCACAACGAACTGATCGCCAAATGTCACGACACACACCTCTTTCGTTTCTTTAAAATTCATCATATTCTTCGTACAAGCACGTCTAGAATCCGACCCTTGATCCTCCGTTTTCTGATCACATGGTCTTCGAAATTTAGTCGTAAAACCTCGACCCCTTTTAATTTTAAATTTCGCGCAAATATTTTCTTCACCATTCATATTTCACCTATTCGCTCAACGTGCACAAACCATCCAAGCACGTCCTTATCCATTTTAGTGATAAAATCTTTCAAACCTCTTCGCTAATCTCTTCCTTAGACCGAAAATTGGTAGTCTAGACAATTAAATCCCTTCGACCCACCTTCCACCGAAGATATTTTGGGACAACGTGACAGGTGGTGAGCCCATCGCCGTCTTTATGTCCAAGTCAACGATATGAAACGTACATAAGTTTAGAAAAAACCCATTCCCAACCTCGCCTGCCACCTGGAGATCACGGGGTCCCTCGACTCAAATACTGATCACATATATATCTTAGAAATAAGTAAATATAGAAAAGAAACTCGATTTACATATTCGCTAGCGTAAGTCCTCGCTTGTGTGTTAAGAACATAAATACTTATTCTCTGAAATACGAGAAAAATTCAAGAATACTTGAATCGTCTTAAGTAGGTGTAGTGCTCCGATATGTTTGCTTCTCTTTATGGATAAAAATGTTTCGTTGATGCCCATTGAAATAAGCTTATTACAAATATCGAGACATTATTCCTTGAAATTTTTTTCATTCCATTGTGCTTTTACGAAGAATCTCACAGAAAAATTCCTTTCTATAGAAAAGGCTTCAATGTTATGTATGAAAATAGATGTGAGAAAATTTGTTTTTATTTTCCCTTATCTTATTTTCACGCATTACGCTGTAAAGTACTAGCCATAGATTTAAAAAACTCAGGCCTTTCCTCTCATTTCACCGGAGCTGTTGCAAGGACAACGCAATAGATTGCCTGTCGCCACCTCTATGAATAAGTCAACTATAAAAATCGTACATACCATACGAGTCTATCACCTGAGGATTAAGCTTCACGGTCAGGGTACCAGATATCTAACCTTAGAAGCTCTGCCCGTAACCGGTCTATTTATTTTGATCCAGGTATTATTTTGATATGGTTATCCTTATTATGCAATTTTATTGATTTTTAAAGCATATTGATGCTGAACTTTTTTGTGATTACACTATGGTAATCATTTCTGACGGTAGCCATTTTAATTGTCAAGCCTCTGCTCGGCTCTATTAGGTGCCGAAAGCGTGGTGAAATCACCTATTAGTAAAAACTTTAACCTCAGTAATTAATTGTTTAGATATGGTAAGTTAGTTGGTTAAATGGTTAGTTAGTAGTTTATAACTACCTACCCCAGAACGGGTTAGAACCATGTCGTGGCGGTGGGCTTAGCAGTCGTGGCTTGGACACCCATGGTGAAAAAGAGGAACCTACATTGCTGGCCTAAGTTTGAACGGTTGGCCGCTCCAAGTGAGCTCGGTCAGCCCACTTCGTATGCGTGTTG
This sequence comes from Sericinus montela, assembly GCA_029286605.1. Classification (NCBI taxonomy): domain Eukaryota; kingdom Metazoa; phylum Arthropoda; class Insecta; order Lepidoptera; family Papilionidae; genus Sericinus; species Sericinus montela. Next base: position 1,116,584 of record JAGSMR010000066.1, on the reverse strand, counting down.
GTGGGCTGTGTGTAGGCTGATTAAGTGTTTTCGTCGTTACCTTTGCATCGATCTCTGTTCCTTCCACAGCCAAGGCTCCCTATCCTCTGTGAGAAGCGAGGATAGCATCGCATATATAGAGGTGAGGCCCGCGGGGGTAGAATGGTGTTGGTATTGCGAGGCGCCGCTCTTTTCGTCCTCCGCAGCCGGTATATTGTCTGCGGCGGAGAAAAAGTCCAGATCTGCCGTGAAGTGGGTAAGTGCTCCGGCAAGCACTCGCCTTCCTGAACACCAAGACCTCTGGGTATCCGGATTCAGGTAGGGAGAGGTTGTCTAGGTTGGTCGGCACCGATGGGGTCGCGAAACTACGAGGTTTTAGTTGGTGAAAGACCGACGTCATCCGCCCATAAGTTAGATATAAAAAAATATCTAAGTAACTAAATAGTAATAAAAATAACAAATACTACTATTTGGAAAAATCGCTCTTAGAACAAACTTGTTAAGACAAATACCTACACGTGTTGTGACACATTTGTGCATATACTTGTGAAATCAACTTAAGACGCATCAACCACCAAAACACTTATTATCATATAGGAATTTGTTATTGTTTGTACAGGAATAAGAGGTTTTATCATAATCGCCACGGTGGATTGCCAACCCGCTAACGAACGGATTGGCGATAGTAGTACCAGATATCTTGCACCCTAGCCTTATAGATTTTCATGGAGTTTCCCATATTCACGGAACAATAAATATTGTTCCGTGTAGTAAGACGTGTGATTGTTTTACGGAAACAAAAAAACGGAACTATATATAACATTCTTATGCCTTAACTCCACATCTTTAGGTACCTCATTTGGGCTGATTTTGGTCTCCTTTATTCACAATTTGTGTTCATTTACAGGCGAAATTCGTTCGCGGGCTAGTCGTAATTGTATGGGACGTGCAACACAAGGTCGCTAGGTGTGACAAACGCCTGAACATTTCAGTATGTTAGCTTGGTACCGAGTGATACGGAGTCACGTTTTGCTATTTTCTCGGCTCTATCGCGTTCTATTGTTGAACGTTTATTCGTTTATGAAGCATTCATCACATAGCATATAGATTTGATATATATAGATTGTGATACATATAGATACATAAATATGGTATGGAAAAAGTAAATAGTAGAAGTAAAATAAAATGCAAACAGACACAAGCAACGTAAAAAAATGATTTTCTACAGTGATCCTTCTGGGAATCGAACAGGGGACATCAGAGCTGACGACACCATGAAAACTCCAGCCAACAACTTTTTATTTATACTTAAACACTGCCTACAGCTCATAAAAAGACTATAAATACGGTTTGCTCTCGTTGACACTATATGCAGCCTACAGTTACCGGATGTCCGTCTGATCTTGTAATAAGAATTTATTTTTATATCAGCTTTATTTTTATATATCCACACGAACTGTAAGCCAATGAACCCTCCTCAACAATAATAGAAATTGCATGAAATTTAAAAATAAATTCCATCTCCTCGCCATTTTTCACAGGTCGTCCCTCCATCGAGTGGGTAGTCCAACATTGTGTTTGTGACCTATCTAACACTAGGGCAGCGTGCTGATCTTTACAGCTATGCCGGAGACTAACACCGAGCATCTCCTTCTCATAGTCCACTGAGCTGTTTTGAGCCTCATTTAACCTGAAAGTGCACCCACGCGCAGAGACACCCAGTACGTGTGGCCAGTGATACAAGACTCACACATGTAAAATGCTGATGACAAAATTTTATTCCCGCTTACTCTCAATCCAAATCAGAAACGCAGACATCGATATGTATTTTCCATTATCACGTCGGCATGTGTCGGTCATGTCGGTCGGTCTGTGCTTAACAGAGGTGGAGCCACGCATCAGCTTTTGTTGACATCAGTAGCCAGTAGCATCTTTAAGGGCTTTTCCCTTAGTCACCTCTTACGACGCCCACGGGAAGAAAGGGTGTGGCATATTCTTCAGCAGATACCACCACGGCCATCAATTATTAATTTATAAATATCAATATTTTTACAGTCTCCTTATTGATGTATAATTCATAGTTATTTATTTAAACTAAACATTTTGTACGTTGAATGTTGTAATAAGTAGGTGTTAAAATATTAAAATATTTCAGCCAGAGTTAAAATCAAAACCAGAACCTCTTTATATAAACTAAACTCGTGACTCTGAGAGGCAACTGAGTACAGGCGAATGAAGTTTAGGACGACCGAGTTGGAGCGACGAACTGCACAATGCAGGAGATTGATAAATCCAGGTATTTTGATTGCCTGAAAAATAAATTCTTCATGCCAATACTGGGGTGGACAGAGATCTAGACAATTATGTACTTTTGACCCGCCTTCCACCGAAGACAATTTCTTTGGGACAAGGTAAAAGGTGGTGAGCCTGTCGCCGTCTTTAAGTACAAACCAACGACATAAACCCATTTGTACGAGCCTACCACCTGGGGATCTAACTTGCGCCACTCCGCTGCCGTGATTACAATAAAGTTTAAATAAGTAAGTAAATAAGAAATCTCAAAAAGCAACTTCGAATTGGCGACCCACCATCACCACCACCACCACGTCTATCACGTCTATTGTCGTCGAAGAAGATAACGATAAAAATTATTTGTTCAGAAATTTTCGACCGCCCACTAAGTAATAGTCTTTCAATTGGAGTTTATAGAATGAAACGGGACTGTCTCGCGGACCGATCAAAACTTTTTAATGAGAAATTTTCGTCCTGTATATTCAATTTAGATATTGGACAGGGCTTGACAGCAATTTTAAATGCTTTCGTTTTTATACATATTAAAATAGATACACGATTAAAAGATAGAAAAAACTAAAAATATCATTTACAAAATAAAAAATTAAAATACATTTTCATAATAATTTTACGAAAGATCATTTATGACAAGATGGTGAGTCTATCGTCATCTTTGTCCTAGCCAACTACAATATACATTCATAAATTATTGTTATTACTAACATTCTTATTCATCACACAAACGTATGCCAAGAGGGTTTTCTAAATCAGAATCCTTTAAACAACCAACACAAAGCCTTAAAGTCTTGTCATTATCTACTAGCCTATTGGGTAGGTAATGAGCTTTTGTGAGCTTTTATAAGTTTAAATATACTGAACTCAATGTGTTGTTAAATAGGGACCGCTTGTAAGCCCTGTTGCAAATAACTGAACGTTTATAATTCCATTAAGTAATTACCCATGGCTCGTTGGAGCCCGTACGTAATTATGTACACTAGAATAGTCTGGTTACAGCTTCATTATAAAATGTTCTTGAGGCGTTTGAAATCGCAAAAGCCAGTGGGCTGATAATGATGATAGCCTGAACATTTATTTTATGTGAGTTTTTTTTATGTTCCTGAATTATAAACTTTTTTATATCTGAAGAAATACGTCGTCGAATCTTAATGGGGACCGCATGGTGTTACGGCTATTGCTGTCTTACAGTCCTAGCTGATGGTTGAATATACTTAGAAATATTCATATATTTTTACATAAGTAAATATTCTTACACGCATATAAACATACATACTAATTACATAAATTTGCAGTTGGCTCCTAGCTGGATTCGATCCTGCAACCTTTAGTATCTAAGGCTGGATTACTATAAAATAAACCCCAAATATGGGGTCGTTGTATTATATATCTTAACTTATTTTTACCTATTTATTAACTTTTAGAACTAGAAGAAGAAGCAATCCACGCTTTTAGTTATAATTTTATGTTATGACGACCTCTGTGGACGAGTGACGTACACACCGGTGTCCGAGGTCCCGGGTTCGATTCCTAGACGGGTCTATGTACAAAAATCACTTTTTCTACATTTTCTCGGGTCTGGGTGTTTATCGTGCCCTCGTTGGAAGCTCGTACGTAATCCAATGATATAAAACCACAAGTGCTTTCGTTGCTTACTTTGGGATCGGACGAAGTATGTGATGTTGTATGTGTAATATAAAAAGGAGAGAACATTTGAATTTGTGAAGGTATATTTTTTGAATAAATCCTGTCGAGAGTGAAAAAATATACTTTATTGTAGCTCAGAAAAGTCGAAACGGAAAAAACATGTAAAAAAGAAAATTAAAAGAGAGGGACAACTTGATGGCCTTATCGCTAGATAACGATCTCTTCCGGGCAACAAAAGTCTTAGAGAAGCTACAGATTAATTGGAGGCGGTGCAATATTCTGACATAATAGATGTGTATATGTTATAAATAAACATACTGAAGCTACGCAATTACTACAAATATATGTATATATATTGTAACAAATATAATCCATATTTTGAATTTTGAAAATAACTTATTGGGCATCGAACTCGGGTCTCTCGACTCGCATTCTGATCACCCAACAACTCGAATATCATTAATTTCACGTCTCGACTATCATTAATGTCACGACCATCTTTCACGGAAGGATCTTTTTGGGTTAAAGTCTTTATATGCAAACCAACGATATAAATATTACTTAAGTTTAAAAAAAAACACGTTGTTATGAGCCAACCATTTGGGTATCGAACTCGGGTCTCTTAACCCGAATTCCGATCAACCTATCACCCAGCTATCGTGACTTATATATCATAATTAACATTACATATACAAAATATACTATCCTCAAACACAATATATAGATACTCAAGAATGAAGCACTACTTGCGGATCTGACTTAGAGATGCTCGAGGGATTGTGAGAAGTAATAAGTTCTTTAAGGTGTTGAGGTATTACACCTCGGGAATATATAACGCCAGAGTATTCCAGAGGTTAACGGCCTGAACTGTAAATGATTTGAAAGGCCTTTGTTTGTTTTTTTGTAAGAATCAAGTCAAAACTAATTTCTAAATTTTTCACCTATAGAAAGCTACCAATGTTGGTTATATTTTATTTTATCTTCACATGTATATTATAAAATAACCCATTAGTACAAGCCTGCCATCTGGAGATTGAAGTCGGGTCTCTCGACTTGAATTCTGATAACCGAACCTATATCTATCGTGACTTTAAATAAATAAAATAAATAATTTAAGCAACTGAAAATACCTTTGTATGCCAAGACAAGCTCTTGCGGGTTTTGTTGACGGATAGTTGTGAAAGTTTAAACTTATTTAATGTAAAGCTGCTTTATATCTGATATTAAGACATGAATTATGTATAATACATAATTCATGTCTTAATATCAGATACTTGAACTTGAACTTTTTTTTATGTGATTGTTTATATGAATATATAGAATATTAACAATATTTATCTATATTGTATATCGGACCGCAGTCTCGGATACTTGGGCAGCGGTAAGCCTGCCACCTGTCACCTTCTCCCAAATAAGATTAAGTGTAAGGTGATAAAAATAATACAGTGCCATCTATATTAACAGTTTTCGAAACTTAGTCACACAGATACTATCCAACAAAGGCGAATAGCAAAATAACATAATTGTTATTTGCTCTTTGTCAGCCGAGTCGAGTGCTTTAAGACGTAAAAAACGTTTCAAAAAGGAACAATATAATTTTATGTCGGAATTTCAGCCGGCCCGAGTCGTTGCCTAATGAATTTATTTCGTACAAAACCTTCGGCTTTCGGTCTTCCTTAATGATAAAATATATTTACGTCCCTAGAAAATTTGTCTTTATAATGGAATAGGAATTCATTTAAAATTTATTTTTAGACATTTAAATAAGTTGAAGACCTCCATGGACGAGTTTCCGGTCCCGAGTTCGAATCCCGGTCGGGTCGATGTAGAAAATACTTTTTCTATATTTTATCGGGTCTTGGTGTTGGTGGTATCTTCATTGTTTCTGATGCCATACTACAAGCGCACTTAAGCGCTTACTTTTCGATCAGATCAATGTATGTGATGTTGTTCTTATCTATGTATGTATTTGTTTATTTATGTATGATTTGTTAAACATAGAGTTATCGGAAAATCTTCCTCACACGGCACGTATTTAATAAAACTGCAACTGTTATAGGGAAATAATTAATTGAAATTTATTTAAGAGTATTTACAGTGCATTATTCAGTTTGTACAGAATTTAATTAAGTTTAATTTTCATTGATAACGCGGTGAAAGTAATTCCTCGTGCCGTAGATCTGCGACGCAGTCGCTCTGTACGATGAAACCGTAATAGTCGTATTTCTAAAGTAATTTAGCAGAGATACAGCAAAATGCGTTCATTTATTTTTATTTTAAAATTCAGAAGGTGATCTAATGGTTACAGACATATAGGTAGTGAATTTGGCGAATCGACAAATGAGGGGATAACCATCAGGACATAAATAAATAAGGAAATATTATCAAATGTTTTCTCTCCGCATGATCACGGATAAGATAAGTAAGTAAGTACTAATTAAAACCGGCCACGACTCGCTATGAGTCAATGTGTCATTAGCGTTTGTATAAGTAAGTATAAAAATAGTAGTTAGTGAAGATAGTAACAAAAAGATCACTTTTCAGACATTAATATCAGTTTCGAACTTATAAAATAAATGACATATGCAATATCATAGATGAATACACACATATCGTATGGAATCGGATACAACGGAGGCACCACAAACACCCAGACATGAGAAAATGTAGAAGTGTTTTCTACATTGAACCTACCGGGAAGTTTAAGCGCTATTGACGCTTATGATAACTATAAAATAAATTAACTCTATGTTTAACAAATCATACATAAATAAATAAATACATACATAGATAAGAACAACATTACATACATTAATCTGATCCAAAAGTAATCGCTTAAGTGCGCTTGTAGTATGAAATCAGAAACAATGAAGATACCACAAATACCAAGACCCGATAAAATACGGAAAAAGTATTTTCTACATTAACCCGACCGGGAATCGAACTTGGGACCTCTTGGGTACCGACACCATGAAATGCGATGCGTGGAAACACGTTGATGGAGGTCGTCAACTTATTTAAATGTATAAAAATAAATTTTAAATGAATTCCTATTACATTACAAAGATAAATTTTCTAGAAACGTAAATATATTTTATCATTAAGGAAGACCGAAAGCCGAAGGTTTTGGACGAAATAAATTCATTAGGTAACGACTCGGGTCGGCTGAAATTCAGACATAAAATTATATTGTTCCTTTTTCAAACGTTTTTTACGTCTTAAAGCACTCGAGTGGGCTGACAAAGAGCAAATAACAATTATGTTATTTTGCTATTCGTATTTGTTGGACAGTATCTGGGTGACTAAGTTTCTAATAATGTTAATATAGGTGGCACTGTGTTCTTTTTTATCCCCATGCACTTTCCCAGAACTGAAGTAGACACAGGTCTAGACCATTAAGCCTCTTCGACCCACCTTACAATCAAACCTATTTGGGAGAACGTGACAGGTGGCAAGTCTATCGCTGCCTTAGTATCCAAGACTGCAGTCCGATATATTTTCATAGATAAATATTGTTAATGTTCATATATTCATATAAATATCCATGACTCCTCCAAGTAAGTATCTCCTTATTTATTTTAATTTGTAGACTCATTACGGCCTAGTTAACAATAGTCTGAAACCTAATTTGACTTTGAAAGTAGCGTTTGAATCTCTTCACACATTTTTCAAATACTAGGGTAGACAGAGGCATAGTCAATCAAGACCTTTCGACTACATCTCACCGGAGCTTATTTAAGCCGGAGCAACGTGGTTATACAAAGTTTCCAAATAATTCATTGGTACGGGCCGACGTCCAAGGGATGTGACTGGGTTCACCTGATTCTAATTCCGACTTCACCTCTTGGAGGTCGTTGCTCTTAGAATGCTCAAATATAATACATAATTCATGTCTTAATATCAGACATAAAGCAACTTTACATTAAATAAGTTTAAACTTTCACAACTATGCTTCAACCAAACCCGCAAGATCTTTGCTTGGTATATAAAAGTATTTTCAGTTGCTCAAATGATTTATTTATAAGCTGATTTATAAGCTGATATTGTGAATTCGGACAGGTTACATAAAAATATAACATCATTTTTCGAGTATAGCTATAGAAAGGCGAATTAAAGACGACTTGGTCCCAGCGGAGGGCACGTGAAAGGAACAGGTCGACGTTAACATACGTACTTCTCGGGCACGCACAGTCTTAATTCTTTGAACAAATCTGGGCAACATACCCGTGTTATAAACATGATTAAAGTTCAGGAACATAGATTACTTCGTCAACATTGGAAATACTATGAAATAAAGTATCATTAACCCGAGAAAAGCTTGTTAAGAAGATAAAAAAAATATTTTCACGTCATTGCCAGTTCTAGGGTAGACAGAGGTCCAGACAGATAGATCCTTTCGACCCACCTTTCACTGAAGGTAATTTTTTTAAACCTGTGTTCGATTTTATTTGTTATACTGCTATTTAGCGGTAGAAATAGGTTGTGAGTTCGAATCCCGCAAGAAGCAATCATTTTTGTCTCCAGTCATGGCTATTTATATGTATATATAAATGTTATCTATGAAAATATATATTAATTTAAGTATATTGTACTATTAGCTTGAGCGTTAAGATGACGAAAGGCTCACCTGTCACGTTGTCCCAAATAAGCTTCGCTGAGAACTGGATCCAATGGACGTCATTGTCTTGCCCACCCCAATATAGAGTTTCGTGAAGATAAAATTAGTCACGATAGCCGAGTGGTTACGTGATCATAATTCGAGTCGAAAAACCAGAGTTCGATCCTCAGGTGGCAGGCTCGTACTAATGGGTTTTACAAAACAAATATGTACTATTCATATCGTTGGCTTGGATATTGTCACCGCCCTTGTGTTGGAAATCGTGTGAAGATATATATGTAAAGATAAATTAACATATATAAGCTATATTATAACATTGGTAGTTATAATATAGCTTTCTATAGGTGAAAGAATTAGAAATTAGTTTTTGAGTTGATTTCTACTAACAAACAAACAAACAAACGTCTGACAAATTATTTATAGTTCAGGCCGTTAACCCGTGGAAAACTCTGGCGTTATATATTCGCGAGGCGTAATACCTCAACACCTTAAAGAACTTATTACTTCTCACAATCCCACGAGCATCGCTAAGACAGAACCCCAAGTAATGCTTCATACTTGAGTATATAACGTGCTTGAGGATAGTATATTTAAATTAAAAAAAAATATTTTCACGCAATTCCCAATACAGGGGTAGACAGAGGTCTTGTCTAGACAATTGTCCCTTTGACCCACCTTCCACCGAAGATATTTTCGGGACAACGTGACAGGTGGTGCTCCTGTCGCCGTCTTTATGTCCAAGCCAACGATATAATTCGTACATAAGTTTTGAAAAACTCATTGGTACGAGCCTGCCACCTGGGGATCGAACTCGGGTCTTTTGACTCGAAATTCTGACCACCCAACCACTCGGCTATCGTGACTGACATTATATATCGTATATATAATGTTTATTATTTTATATAAGTCACGACTGCCGAGTGATAGGGTGATCGGAATTCGAGTCTAAGGACTTGAGTTCGATAACCAGATGGTAGGTTCGTGCCAATGTGTTTTTTCAAAAGTTTATATCGTTGGTATGTACATATATATTGGTTGGTATATACATCGTTGGTATGTCTTCTTTGGTGAAAGATGGGTCGATAGGGCTTAATTATTTAGACCTCCGTCTACCCCTGTATTGGAAATTGCGTGAAGATATTTATTTAATTATTTATATAGTCTATGGATTATATTTGTTACAATATATGTACAGATATTTAGTGTAATTGTGTAGCTTCAGAATAATAATAATAAATTGTTTATTTATAGTGAAGAACTTGGTCATTACATTTACATTGAACCGCTGCAACCCGTGATAGTAAAAACTGTATTACAGGTTGCAATATGTTCATTTATATCATATATAAAAATATAAAATAAATATCTTCACGCAATTCCCAATACAGGGGTAGACAGAGGTCAAGTCTAGACAATTAAGTCCCTTTGACCCACCTTCCACCGAAGATATTTTCGGGACAACGTGACAGGTGGTGAGCCCGTCGCCGCCTTTATGTCCAAGCCAACGATGAAATTCGTACATAAGTTTTTTGAAAAAACTCATTGGTACTGCCACCTGGGGATCGAACTCGGGTGTCTCGACTCGAAATTCCGACCACCCAACAACTCGGCTATCGTGACTTTTTAATCATATATACATCTATTAAATCATATATACATCTATTAAATCAGAATATTGAACCACCTCCAATTTATCTGTAGCACAGTCAGTTTCTTTAAGGCTTTTGTTGCCCGAAAGAGATCGCTATGTAGCAATAAGGCCATCAAATTGTCTTCTCTTTTAATTTTCTTTTTAACATGTTTTTTCCGTTTCGCCTTTTTTGACCTAAAATAAAGCATATTTATTCACTCTTGACACGATTCATTTAAATAACATACATACATACATAACGGCCTGTTAAAGTCCACTGCAGGACATAAGCCTCTCCCAAGTGCAGGATTTGCCATAATCGCCACGCTTGGCAGGCGGATTGGCGATCGCAGTACCAGACCACTCTTACCTTAGACACTTCTGCCCATCTTCGGTCTGATTATTTTGGTCTGATATTTCTCAATCGCAATCTATCGGTTACCATTTCGATATTCTTGGTTCTTTCCCTTAGTCGCCTCTTACAACGTCCACGAGAATAAAGGGAGTTGCAACATTCTTACACCGTAACCTTAACCACTCGGATAATTTGGTTCAGTTTCATTCAAAAAACATACTTTACAAAATCAATTGTTCCCCTTTTTATATAATATAATAATATATACATACATAGATAGATAGGGACAATATCACATACATTGCTCCGATCCCAAAGTAAGCAACAAGGCACTTGTGGTATATAATTAGAAACAACGAAGGCACCACAAACATTCAGACCCGAGAAAATGTATAAAAAGTGTATTTGGTACATTAACACGACTAGGAATCGAATCCGGGACCTCAGACATTGCGACACTGGTGCGTACACCACTGATCGGAGATCGTCATACAAGAAAACATTTAATATAATAATTAAAAGCGCGGCTTGGTTCACAAGCTTTAAGAATTCAAAAAACGCATAAATAGGTTAAAATAAGTTAAAATATATAATATAACGACCCTATTATTTGGGGTTTATTTGATAGTAACCCTGCCTTAGAGACTAAAGGTTGCAGGATCGAATCCCGCTAGAAGCCAACTGCAAATTGATGTAACTAATATGTGTATATTAATATGCATATAAGAATATTTACTTATGCAAAAATATATATGTATATTTCTAAGTATATTCAACCATCAGCTAAGACTGTAAGACAGCGATAGGCCCTACACCATTTGGTCCAAGATTCGATGAATTATTTGTTCAGATATAAAGAGTTTATAATTCAGAATCCATAAATACTCACATAAAAAAAATTTTCAGGCTATCATTATCAGCCCACTGGCTTTTGCGAACGCCTCAAGAGCATTTTATAATGAAGCTGTAACCAGACTATTCTAGTGTAAATAATTACGTACGGGCTCCGACGAGCCCTGGGTAATTACTTAATAGAACTATAAACGTTCAGTTATTTGCAACAGCGCTTACAAGCGGTCCCTATTTAACAACACATTGAGTTCAGTATATTTAAACTTATAAAAGCTCACACAAGCTCATTATCTACCGAATAGGCTTGTTGATAGTGATCCTAACTTCAAGGCTTTATGTTGGTTGTTTAAAGGATTCAGATTTTGGAAACCCTCTTGGCATACGTTTGTATGATGAATATGAATGTCAGTAATAACAATAATTTATGTAAATATATTATTGTTAGCTAGGACAAAGAAGACGTCAGACTCACCATCTTGTCACAAATGATCTCTCGCAAAATTATAATGAACAATTCATCAAAGTCTCTTTGGCAAATTAATTTTTTCTATCATTTGATCGTGTAACTATTTTAATATGTATAAAAACGAAAGCATTTAAAATTGCTGTCAAGCCCTGTCCAATATCTAAATTGAATGTACAGGACGAAAATTTCTCATTAAAAAGATTTGATCGGTCCGCGAGACTGTCCCGTTTCATTCTATAAACTCCAATTGAAAGACTATTACTTGGTGAGCGGTCGAAAATTTCTGAAGAAATTTTTTTTATGTTTTCTTCTTCAACGACGATAGATGTGATAGACTTGGTGGTGGTGGGGATGGTGGGTCGCCAATTCGAAGTTTCTTGAATTGAGATTTCTTATTTACTTACTTATTTAAACTTTATTGTAGTCACGGCGGATTTCGGATCAAGAGACGCAATCGAGACGAATCCACCACTTGATCAAGCAAGTCGTCACCATTTAATATAAACACTAATGAAAACTCACTATTCTAAACAAATAGATTTTCATATGAAGCCCGTGCGCTAAAATAAACTATTTTATAAAATGTCAAATCAACCTAAAAACTTCAATACATAGAGTATCGTAGTTTGTACCGAACTATGAATTTACCGAAATGAAAACGTACTATTTTTAACGACTTTTACAGAAATAGGTACAATTTGCACATCAGCTTTTGCTGTTGCATGAATGGGCCGGCTCGACCGTGGAAGTACCACGACCTCACAGAATACCGGCGTGAAGTAGAGGTCTAACAGGCTTCTGCGTTTCGTCTGGTGAGTGCAGGTAACCGGTGACCCACACACGCCCCTCACCCAATTTGGGAGGGGGGGGGGCACTCTAAGGGAGGGCATCTGCGATGCCCCTGGTATTGCGGGTGTTAATGGGCGGCGGTAATCACTTACCTTACTTTTCCATAAAAAAAATAAGCTACGATAACGGAGTGGTTTTTTGATCTAATTTTGATATGAATCTAGAGGCGCGAATTCCCCATGAATAGATCAACATCACACTACTTTGATCCAACTTAGCTACAGGACTTGTATTATGGAAATGGAAACAACGAAAGTACCATAAACATCCAGCCTACAGACAATTAAGATAAAGTGTTTCCTATGTGAGTTGTCCGTAAGCCGAACCCGGAACCTTTGAACTGGCGACACCACAAAAACTGGTTTCTACGCCACTCGTCCACGGAGGTCGTCGGATATTTGTGGGGCCATCATCGTTTTTGACTTCATAATACAAACAATTACATCGCAATTACTTTGGGATCGGGACAATGTAATTGAATATTATCCCCAGCTATGTATACACCTATCTATTACGCCGTTATAATTTATGACTGGTGCATTGAGACGTCAGTGACAGATCACCAAACGCTGTATCGCCTAGAGGTGCTGGTGGAATGTGGTACGAAAGTGTATGTGTGTATGTGGAAAGAGTATACTGTCTAGAACTCCAGAACCCCAATATTTAAATATGTTACCTACCACAGCCACCACTTCCCTTGTTAAATAACACTCAACATACAAAATGAAGTTTAGTTTAAATGAAAAGGTTCTGGTTTTGATTTAACCTCTGGAACCCCAGTATTTAAATATGTTAGCTACCACAGACTACTTCTTTTATTACAACATTCAAAGTACAAAATGTTTAGTTTAAATAAATAATTAGAAGTTATAAATCTAATAAATATAATATAATGATACTGTACACATATTGATATTTATAAATCAATAATAGACGGCCGTGGTGGTATCGGCTGTTGAATATGCCACACCCTTTTTTCCAGTGGGCGTTGTAAGAGGCGACTAAGGGAAAAACCCTAAAGATGCTACTGGCTACATATATCTGGATAAACATCTGATAAAATACAGCAGAGTAGTGACGGGTAGCAGTGTCAAAGGTGAAAGATGACTTGATTGTCGAGACTGGCGATTATAACAAACCCTCCTCTGGGAGAGGCCCATGACCAGTAGTTCAGTAGACTGTCACAGGTTCTACCCAAATACCAAGGTACATGACACACACATTGTTTTAAGAATGATACAAAAACAGCTAACTTTTTTTAAGTTATGAAGCATTAGTTTCTTCTTAGAATTAATTTAGCTGTTTATATTAAAACTAAGTGCCCCCAGCGGCTTTGCAGTTTAACACTTAACGCAGAAGCTATGCTATCTATGTTAAGCTATCTATGTTTCGTTAATAAAAGTAGCCTGTGCTACTTCTTATAATGTTAGCTATCTGTCAATTAAAATCCTGTTAAAATTGGTCTAGCCGTTTTACAGATCATTAGACAACAATTGAAAAAAATATATATTGGTGGTAAAAAATTACATATTTAGTACATGTATATGAATATATACGGTACCTACAAACAACAGTTATTTGAATATTACAAACAGACACTCCAATTTTATTTATACAAAGAGAAGATAAAATACAAAGAGAAATTTTTAAGAGATATAGTAATGTTTATTACTATATAGAGTATAGTAATGTTTATTAGTAATGTATACTATCTAAAATAAAGTTATGTAATATTAGAATTAGAATTATACAGACTTTTGCGATTTATTAGTGTCAAATAAATTGTATAAAACTCTGTCGCAACTTCGTGGCAGGGTCATTATTATTCAGTTAAACCTATGCGCTGTTAAGCTGCTCAAATGTGAACAGTTACTAAGCATTAACATGTGTTTTATTTGTCATTCGATCTACATCAGTGGCACATTACTATGTCCGTGCTGCAATTTACAAAAAGTCCTAATTATTAAGGCAAACATGTTACTTTACGAATCCACTTTCTTTCCGTGGGTATCGTAAGAGGCGACAAAGGAAATGAAAATATTAATTAAAGAAATACACTTCATTGTACACCAATAAGCTAAAACAAAAGAAAGAGATTTTCATACATAAAAATTATCAATGTTCCCATTGGCGGCCTTATAGCTAAAATGCGATCTCTTCAAGGTAACCAATTTGCTGTGAACCTGAGCACCAGTGAGTATTAACCTCCTTTTAGTATTAACCTAAAATAAATAAATATCTTCACGCCATTCCCAATACAAGACAGTGTTCTAAACATTTAAGTCCTTGCGACCCAGCTTCCATCGAAGATATTTTTGGGACAACATGTCGCCGTCGCCGTCTTAATTTCCAAGCCAACGATATAGTTCGTACATAAGTTTTTTTGAAAAAACCCATTAGTACGAGCCGGCCACCTGGGGATCGAACTCGGGTATCTTGACTTGATTTCCGACCACTCGTTCCATCCTAATTTGCTCTAATCCAAAAGTAAGCAGCTAAAACACTTGTGTTATGTAATCGGAGACAACGAAAGCACCACAAACATCCAATGCTGAGAAAATTTAGAAAAAGTGTTTTTCTATATTAACCCGTCCGCAATTCGAACCCGAGACCTCTGAGGAAACCGTTGTGTACACCACTCGTCCATAGAGGTCCTCAAACGTAAGTTTCGAATGTTGAAACTTTTTTTTGTCATTATACATATTTTAGTCTAAAAATAATACAATGTGAAAACATGATTTTACGTAACCTCCACAGAAATTTCAAACGTGAATTTGAATTTATATTCTTTTCCCATTTAACCCAATGACGCTATAATTATTTTATATAGGTCAAGAGGCAACAAACTCAACGTGAGTGGGCCATCATCCGACCTCTTATGCTCTTAATAAACGAGGTGCCTATGGTTAAAAGAACATTTAAATAAATTATAGAAGTAAATAGATGTCTTGGTTAGGTAGAATTTTTTCTTTCTGTTTCCAAGCTACGGTTACTAAGACCCACCACCACGACAAGGCGGGAACCCATTCGGGAGGATATGATGGGAACATCATCACCTCTGTGTATTTATTTTACTTTGCGCGGGATAAACATTAACATGAAATACTAGCGAAGGAACGACATTAAATTGTCTATTCCTAACACGGACTGCACAGTCTGTATTTTAATAATCTGTATTAATGTAAAAGCAGTTATCATTGCTTTAACAATAACTAAGCTATGTCTTGTCCTTTTGGTCACGTAAAGCAACAGATAGTACGTGTTTCCACGGAGTTGTATTATCTTCTGCTCAAACTGTACTCAAGACTTATTAAGATGGTCTTATGCTGCTTTATCTTTGTTTAATAAAATTAATCTTAAATAGAGTATTAGCAGAATAATTCAAATCATTGTATTGTATATTCCACTGGAGGAAAACTTTTGTATGATCTTGAGTTCCGTATATTTATATGTAGAAATAAATATTTATCTATGTATATAAATAAAATACATATGTATGTAAGTATATTTTACAATGGCTTGGCAATTAAGACGATATCCTCACCACAATTTTTAGCGTGAAGGTATGTGTACTTTTAATATGATCCAGAGAGATCTGTATTTAAGCCATTTACTCTCGCCTTATATGTATCTTATATTAATCTTTTTACGAGTATAATTCTACACGTAGAAACCACAAATTAAATTAAATAATAAATTATAATGTACAGAGACATAATCATTTCTAGCATGTAAAGATTCCATATTTTTGCTTTAGCGAAACTTTAAAAATTTTTAAAGGATTTACTCGAAACTTGACACAACATTAACTTTCTTTAAAATAATCCTTTATATAATTTTTATTCCGAAATTTTCACAGAACTAAACA
Organism: Sericinus montela; assembly: GCA_029286605.1. Taxonomy (NCBI): domain Eukaryota; kingdom Metazoa; phylum Arthropoda; class Insecta; order Lepidoptera; family Papilionidae; genus Sericinus; species Sericinus montela. The sequence continues at coordinate 1,100,013 of JAGSMR010000066.1, read as the reverse complement.
TTTCAAGCACAGTCTCAGTGAATTTTCCTCCACAAGAGACCTTTTATATCATCTTAATCTTTCCTTTCATCTTTTCTTTTAGTAAAATTAAATTGAGAAATATTCAGTTCCTTTAAGCGTGTGATATCTCTTTGCTAGCTAATCTTGTACATATATGTTAAAAGGAAACTTTACTTACTTTCCTTTTACATATATGACGATATTATTGACGGCCTCTGTGGACGAATGGCGTACATCGGTTTGCAGGGTGTCGCCAGTTCTGAGGTCCTGGGTTCGATTGCCGGTCGGGTCAATGTAGATGAAACTATTTGTACATTTTCTCTGGTCTGAGTGTTTGTGGTAAAAAATTGTTTCGTTTTAGTACGTAAGTGTTATTTCTGATTCCATAACAGAAGTGCTTAAGCTGCTTACTTTGGGATCAAAGCAATGTATGTGATGTTGTCCTTATCTATATGTATGTTTTTTTTTCCCAATAAAAAAGTTGTATTACAAATGTCGCATTATTCATATCGTACATTGATATTTCATATATATATATATATATATATATATATATATATATATATATATATATATATATATATATATATATATATATATATATATATATATATATATATATATATATATATATATATATATATATATATATATATATATATATGTATGTATAAAGGTAACAATGGGCGGACTTAATGCCTTATAGCATTCTCTACCAGTCAACCCTGGGCGAAACAGAGAATATTTCCCTATAAAACAGGACTAAGCAGTGTTACTCTGTTTTTAGCGAAGTATTGAAGTTCCAAGGTGATTCCACACAAAATGTTGCTCATTTCGTTGCAATCTCGGACTGGACGTCAACGTTGGGTGACATTATTTTGAAATGAATGTATGTACAACATAAAACAAGATCGTACGGAGTGAATTCTTGGGACCGAATAGAATGGTTCCGAGTTTACAAGAAAATGGTCTGCGCTAAATCCGTTTATTCCATTTGTGAGGATTATATGCGGTTCTGGCATAAATGAGAAAAAAGATTAATAAAAAGTAAAACGTGTAAGAGATTAATAAAAAATTGAGTTTCTTTAAGTATACACCCATTCAATTTTTATTTGTAAGTCGCTTAGTTTGCAATTAATTGTAAAAAAAAGTGACATGGTGAAAATAAAATAGTTTAAACACAAAAAGTTAATAATTTTTATTATTAATAATTTAAATGTATATACATATATTATATGTATATACATATATTATATACATACAAAATTTAGAAAATTAAAAATATACACGGCATGGTGAAAATAAAATAGTTTAAACACAAAAAGTTAATAATTTTTATTATTAATAATTTAAATGTATATACATATATTATATGTATATACATATATTATATACATACAAAATTTAGAAAATTAAAAATAAAAATCAATAATATAAAATATAAAGTGTCAAGGTAACTTTCGAAGACCATGTGTGCAAATTGCTCGAACAGGGGCGGGTCAAGAGTACTCGTATGTACCTAGACGTGGGTATATGAAGAGAATTTTTTATAATTAGAAATTAATTCAAAGAGAATTAGAATTATGAATTTGAAAGTCAAAATGTTATGTAAGGATTACGACATTTGACGATCTGTTCCCTCTGGCTACCCCGCTTTGACTCAGAGACTCGCGTCCCAAATAGAAAATAATTTTATTTATGTCATTACAAGTACTGAAATATATTTATAATGGGTAATATGTAAAGTAGGTCGAAAGTTGTATAAAGACAGACAAAAGAGATTTCTATTTGGGATATAATACAGGCGAATAATGGTTAAAACAAACATAATACAAACTATTACCTTTGCTTAAATTTGACAATAGAAAACAGTTAAAAACTTTTTATTGTTTGTCGAAAAAAGAAACAAGAACACTAAGTTCAAAGTAAAATTATACATGAGAGATATTTTGTATTTGATTCATTATTTAAAATAATATAAAAAACAATCCTGCATCCATCCTGATCGTGAGTCATTTCAAAATGGGACAGCACTATTAAAATGTTGGAATATACCACGGAATTAATACTACTTCAATACTATATACTACTCAATTCAATACTACTCTTTTAATACGGTTTTCATCTTTCCGCAATTTATCATATCGGATAGGAAGTGGTCTAGACACTAAATTCCTTTAGACCTACTTTTCACCAAAGCTTATTTGAGATAACGTGACAGGTGGTAAGGCTACCGCTGTCTTTATGTTCGTGCTATTTATGGTACAAATAAAATTTTAAACATATAACTTTACATGGATAAATATTCATATATATAGTTACATGTAAACATTCATGACTTGAGTACAAACATTCATATTCATCACACAAATATTTGCCCTAGCGGGATTTAAACTCGCACCCCCTAGCTTCGAAGGCAAGGACATCAGGTTATAGGGTCGTCGCGGAAAGAAATTGACTTTGACATTAAAAATATAATGACAAAATAAGCAAAATGTTACTTTCTTGATACAATGTCTTCCTTTTATTTGTACTTTAAATATTGTACGATTTACAAACATTTCTCCATTTCAATATTGAAAGAACATCAATTAAGTAAACCGTTCAGAAACGGACAAAATTTATGTTTATTTATTTGTGTGTCGAAATAGGGAAATGTATGTCTTCGGGGTTTTTTTTTTAATAAAAATCAATCCAAAAACATGTACACAATGACGTGTCACAATAGCCGAGGTAGACTGTTCGGATTTCGAGTCAAGAAACCTGAGTTCGATCCCCGAGACTACAAATGGTTTTTTTTTTTTAAATAACTTAAGTACGAATTATACCGTTGGCTTGGACATTAAAACAGCGACGGGCTCTCGACTTGTCATGTTATCCCAAAAAAATGTTTTCGGGTCAAAAGGACTTAATTGTCTAGACCTCTGTATTGAGAATGGCATAAAGATTTATTTTTTATTTCTTATAAAACAATATAAATCTTAAAGAATTCATAAATCACTACAAGTTCGCGTAAGCTTTCCACTCAAATCGTTGTTTGTGGATCCAATATCCGATAATTCGATTCACATTGACTAGGCTTTAAAGATATCTTTATATTTAGGTTTGTTAAATCTACATTTTGTTTCCAAAGGAAAATTGTATTTTACAAATTAACTTCATTGATATTTAAGGGTAAGGGTAATGTAAGACGGGAACAACAATACAGATATTAACATCTGGGGCTACATGCAAAGGTTATAAATACATAAATACACTGATAGGGACAACATCACATACATTGCTCCGATCTCAATGTAAGATGTTAAAGCAAGTTAACAGTGGTAGAGCCACGCATCAGCTTTTGTTGTTGCATGAATGGGCCGGCACGACCGGTGAAGTACCACGACCTCACAGAATAACGGCGTGAAGTAGAAGTGTAACAAACTTCTGCGTTTCGTCTGGTGAGTGCAGGTAACCGGAGGCCCATACACCCCCCTCCCCCAATTCTTGCACTCTAAGGGCGGCAACACATCAGCTATGCCTCTGGTATTGCGGGTGTTCATGGGCGCCGGTAATCACTTACCATCACGTGAGCCACCTGCTCGTTTGCCTCCCTTTTCTATAAAAAAAAAAAACGTATGGTACGGGAATCGGAACCATCGAAGGTACCACATACATACCAATGTTCGCCGCTCACGGAGGCCACGGTTATAATGTTGGAGGTTATAAAAACAATGGCACATATCACACTACCTAACAAATGGGATAGTAAGTTCTTTGGTTTGCCACACTAAACAGACCGAAAAGGTTGACAGGCAGAGAATGCTTTAAGCATTATGTCCGCATTTTTTACTTATATATTTTCTAAGGTTCAATAAAGTTAAATAAATAAATAATTTTACGATAACATAGGTATATTATTAGCGAGTAACATAGTACAGCCTATATTAATTGGAGATCCCTTCTAAAATTACACCCATATAGCCCAACGTATCAAAATCTTGTCCAGAAGTCCATATTTGACGTGCGCTGTCATTTCGTTAATTGTTAGAAAATCTAGTCTACTATGAATTATGATATTTAACATTCAACTATGTATAATGTTTAATAAATTAAAGCACTCAGTCAGCTCTCTATTCAATTGAGTATAGCAAAGCATCAGCAGTTTCTATTTGTTTCAGAAATAATCATATTATAATTATATTATTCACGATAGCCGAGTGGTTGGGTGGTCGGAATTTCGAGTCATGAGACCCGAGCTCAATCCTAGGCGGCGGGCTCGTACCAATGGGTTTTTCAAAAACTTATTTACGAATTATGTCATTGGCTTGGACATTAAGACCGCGACAAGATCAACACCTGTCACGTTGTCCCGAAAATATTTTCGGTGGAGGGTGGGTCAAAGTGAATTAAATGTCTAGACTAGACCTCTGTCGACTCCAGTTTTGGGAGTTGCGTGAAGATATTTTTTATATATTATTGTTATTATCATACTTTTTTTTTTCAAAAAATGGGTTGAAGTATTGATACGGGTATTGACTATGTGAGCCAGTTGGAATAAGATAAATCTAAATACCTTTTGATGGATGGAGGAATTTGAGTGTAAGACGACATACATGTGTTGAGAAGGACTGTTTTTTGTAAACGTGTGAGGGCTGAATTCGGCATTTCAAGTATGTCGAGATTACTTTGAAGAGCTTTGGGGACTACACCTGTTGTGAATATAGTTTTTATTTATTATATTATTTATTTATGTAGTTTTTTTTTTTTATTTCGGTAGCTAGGTTTCGGTAAAAAAGTCTTCACAATACATACACAATTAAATCCTTTCGATCCACCTTATGCCGAAGATATTTTTGGTACAACGAGAAAAGTCATGAGCCCGTCGCCTTTATGTCCAAGCCAACGACATAAATCGTACTTTAGTTTTTGAAAAAATCCATTAGTACGAGCTTGCCATCTGGGGATCGAACTCGGGTCTGTTGACTCGAATTCCGATCACCCTAATCACACACACTCGACTATCATGGTAATAATTACAAAATATATTTCATTTGTAATCCCATCCACCTATAAACCGCAATCGAGTGTATCCAAGATTGTATTTGTAACAGAGGATATAAAATTTCGTAATAGAATATTGATTAATCAGTAGACTATTGAGAACCACCTCCGTGTATTGAAGCGTTCTTGAAATATTACACAAAAGGCTGATGCCGGCTCACCCTTTATCCAGTCTTTGTGCCTGTCGTTGTCGTCGGGATAACTATGATGGAATATTCTTATAAACATGAAGCTTTATGATTAGAATTAAAATGGTTTCGCAGTAAACCTTAATAGCACAATGTCTTTAATCTGGAAATTTCCAGTACAAAATGAAGCGTAAAATGAAAAAAATGGTTTAATCAATAGTAATAATTAATACATACATAGATACAAGTCACGATAGCCGAGCGGTTGAGTGGTCGGAATTTCTAGTCGAGAGACCCGAGTTCGATCCCTTTGGATTGGGTTTTTCAAAAACTTACATACGAATTATATCGTTTGCTTGGACATAAAAACGGCGACGGGCTCATCATCTGTCAAGTTTTCCCGAAAATATCTTGGATCGTAGTTGTCTAGACCTCTGCCTACCCCATCATTGGGATTGGCGTGAAGATATTTATTTATCTTTTTAATATTATTTGTTAATATCGTAACCATGTACTACTTTTTTTAAATTCTCCCGGGTCTGGGTGTTTGTACATAAGTTTTTGAAAAATCCCATTGGTACCAGCCTGTCATCAGGGGATCGAACTCGGGTCATGTGACTCTAATTCCGACCGAAATAAATAAAAAATAAACGACTGTATATTAGTATACTCATTCTATAGCATCAAAAGATATTGTTATCATTAAGCTATTACGATATTAAATTTTATTAGTAATTTTAGTGTCTCTAATTGAATTTAATAACTGATACAAATAAAAAAAAGTAATTTTCATAATAAATTAATTAAATTCCATAATTAATACCATAAATAATACTTCATTATTATATTTTTTTATTCAAATTTACAATAAACATTTGTTTATTTTACATTGTAATAATAAAAATAGCCACTAAATTCGAATATAAATTTAATTGTGTTATCATTTGTTTATGTCCACTATTCTTATTAATAAACAATTTATATTTCAAACTATAGCCGACTCGAGTTCGATTCCCCAGAAGGAAGGTTTTCGAAAACTTTGTATTATTTTAACACTGGCTTGGCTAAGTTGGCGGTAGACTCACCACGTTGTTCCAAATAGGCCTCGGTAAAGTTGGTGTGGAAGGACTTAGTTGTCTAAGATCGATTTCCCCCAGTTTTGGGAAAATGGGTGGACAAATAAAAAATGCTAAAACAATGAAATAAAATTTGATGGCCATCGCTAACGAACAAAGCTGTTTCAAATCAGGAGCCTATTGTGTCAGATGTATCGAAAATTGACGATTAGAGGTTTTTTGATTTGCGAGAAATAATCGAACCTGCCGTATGTAGAGTTATGAAAAGATTTATTTTTAAAAGTGTTTTTGAAATCTTTCTTTTTTTTTTTTATTCAAATTTACAATAAACATTTGTTTATTTTACATTGTAATAATAAAAATAGCCACTAAATTCGAATATAAATTTAATTGTGTTATCATTTGTTTATGTCCACTATTCTTATTAATAAACAATTTATATTTCAAACTATAGCCGACTCGAGTTCGATTCCCCAGAAGGAAGGTTTTCGAAAACTTTGTATTATTTTAACACTGGCTTGGCTAAGTTGGCGGTAGACTCACCACGTTATCCCTAGATAACGTGGTAGGTGGTGAGCCTATCGTCGTCTTCACACAAATATTTATAGTCGCATTAATAATATTTCTTAAAAATATTGATTGACAAACACTCTCGAATGAACTATCGAAATTTCTAGTCTATCCATTTTGGTTTTGTGTTTTGGGACCACAAACATACGAATGCTGTATTTTAATATATATAATTAACTGAACTAAATGTCATTCAAAGTCATTCAACGGTTTGTGTGTAATTGACAAACGTATTTATTTTCACGTTTACAATATTTATGAAAAAGCAATCTGAAAAGCCTACAAGCAGTTAAATGCATGGAAATGTGATATCTTAGTTACCGTAAGCGGCGTTACCGTGGCCGACCGAAAGCGAAACGAAAAGATGCGCAATACGGTTTGAAAGACGATCTTATCACAAAAATAGATAGGGCCGTGCTTCGATGGCACGTTGCGCGAAACGCGAAAAAAAAATAATTAAAGAAAAAAATAGCGCGAAAGTTAACAATGAAATGGCGAGGTAGACCGCGACCAACTTTCGAGGACCATATGAGCGTACCGAAGTGGGGAGGGTCAAGAGTACACGGATACCAAAGCGTTTTTGAAATATTACACAAAAGGCTGATGCCGGCTCACCCTTTATCCAGTCTTTGTGCCTGTCGTTGTCGTCGGATAACTATGATGGAATATTCTTATAAACATGAAGCTTTATGATTAGAATTAAAATGGTTTCGCAGTAAACCTTAATAACACAATGTCTTTAATCTGGAAATTTCCAGTACAAAATGAAGCGTAAAATGAAAAAATGGTTTAATCAATAGTAATAATTAATACATACATAGATACAAGTCACGATAGCCGAGCGGTTGAGTGGTCGGAATTTCGAGTCATGAGACCCGAGCTCAATCCTAGGCGGCGGGCTCGTACCAATGGGTTTTTCAAAACTTATTTACGAATTATGTCATTGGCTTGACATTAAGACCGCGACAAGATCAACACCTGTCACGTTGTCCCGAAAATATCTCCAGTGGAAGGTGGGTCAAAGTGAATTAAATGTCTAGACTAGACCTCTGCCTACCCCAGCATTGGGATTGGCGTGAAGATATTTATTTATTTATGATTTCATTTACAAGCGGAGAGCTAGCAAATCGCAATATAACTGATGTTCAGTTATAAGGAAATGAGGCAAACGCAAATATGCAAAGCGCGGCCAATCAATTTCCTTTCCAATTCAGCTTCAGTGGATTTAGACGTGGCGGTGATAAGAACGGAAACAAGAACTTTATATTTACAAAATAACGTTACAAATAAGTTTTGAAAAATCCCATTGGTACCAGCCTGTCATCAGGGATCGAACTCGGGTCTGTTGACTGAATTCGATCACCCTAATCACACACACTGACTATCATGGTAATAATTACAAAATATATTTCATTTGTAATCCCATCCACCTATAAACCGCAATCGAGTGTATCCAAGATTGTATTTGTAACAGAGGATATAAAATTTCGTAATAGAATATTGATTAATCAGTAGACTATTGAGAACCACCTCCGTGTATTGAAGCGTTCTTGAAATATTACACAAAAGGCTGATGCCGGCTCACCCTTTATCCAGTCTTTGTGCCTGTCGTTGTCGTCGGGATAACTATGATGGAATATTCTTATAAACATGAAGCTTTATGATTAGAATTAAAATGGTTTCGCAGTAAACCTTAATAACACAATGTCTTTAATCTGGAAATTTCCAGTACAAAATGAAGCGTAAAATGAAAAAAATGGTTTAATCAATAGTAATAATTAATACATACATAGATACAAGTCACGATAGCCGAGCGGTTGAGTGGTCGGAATTTCTAGTCGAGAGACCTGAGTTCGATCCCTTTGATTGGGTTTTTCAAAAACTTATGTACGACAGGCGACGGGCTCATCATCTGTCAAGTTTTCCCGAAAATATCTTGGATCGTAGTTGTCTAGACCTCTGCCTACCCCATCATTGGGATTGGCGTGAAGATATTTATTTATCTTTTTAATATTATTTGTTAATATCGTAACCATGTACTACTTTTTTTAAATTCTCCTGGTCTGGGTGTTTGTACATAAGTTTTGAAAAATCCCATTGGTACCAGCCTGTCATCAGGGATCGAACTCGGGTCTGTTGACTGAATTCGATCACCCTAATCACACACACTGACTATCATGGTAATAATTACAAAATATATTTCATTTGTAATCCCATCCACCTATAAACCGCAATCGAGTGTATCCAAGATTGTATTTGTAACAGAGGATATAAAATTTCGTAATAGAATATTGATTAATCAGTAGACTATTGAGAACCACCTCCGTGTATTGAAGCGTTCTTTGAAATATTACACAAAAGGCTGATGCCGGCTCACCCTTTATCCAGTCTTTGTGCCTGTCGTTGTCGTCGGATAACTATGATGGAATATTCTTATAAACATGAAGCTTTATGATTAGAATTAAAATGGTTTCGCAGTAAACCTTAATAACACAATGTCTTTAATCTGGAAATTTCCAGTACAAAATGAAGCGTAAAATGAAAAAATGGTTTAATCAATAGTAATAATTAATACATACATAGATACAAGTCACGATAGCCGAGCGGTTGAGTGGTCGGAATTTCGAGTCAAGAGACCCGATTTCGATCACCAGAAGGTAGGCTCGTACCAATAAGTTTGTAATAAAACTTATGTACGAATTTCATCGTTGGTTTGGACATAAAGGCGGCGACGGGCTGACCACCTGTCACATTGTCCCGAAAATATCTCCAGTGGAAGGTGGGTCAAAGGGACTTAATTGTCTAGACCTCTGTCTACCCCTGTATTGGGAATTGCGTGAAGATATTTATTTATTTATGATTTCATTTACAAGCGGAGAGCTAGCAAATCGCAATATAACTGATGTTCAGTTATAAGGAAATGAGGCAAACGCAAATATGCAAAGCGCGGCCAATCAATTTCCTTTCCAATTCAGCTTCAGTGGATTTAGACGTGGCGGTGATAAGAACGGAAACAAGAACTTTATATTTACAAAATAACGTTACAAATAAGTTTTCTTGTAGCTTATTTTAAAAAGCTCTCTTTATTTATTTTTGAACTCTTTACTTACTTAAGAAAAGACATACATACTTTGGAAAATGTTTCCATGACGTCGCCAGCTCAAGATCCCGCATTCGATCCAGATGGTTCAATGTAGATAATCACTTTTTATACATTAATTATTTCATACATAATTCACGATAGTTTGAGTGGTTGGGTGATCGGAAGTCGAGTCAAGAGACCCGATTTCGATCACCAGAAGGTAGGCTCGTACCAATAAGTTTGTAATAAAACTTATGTACGAATTTCATCGTTGGTTTGGACATAAAGGCGGCGACGGGCTGACCACCTGTCACATTGTCCCGAAAATATCTCCAGTGGAAGGTGGGTCAAAGGGACTTAATTGTCTAGACCTCTGTCTACCCCTGTATTGGGAATTGCGTGAAGATATTTATTTATTTATTTATGATTTCATTTACAAGCGGAGAGCTAGCAAATCGCAATATAACTGATGTTCAGTTATAAGGAAATGAGGCAAACGCAAATATGCAAAGCGCGGCCAATCAATTTCCTTTCCAATTCAGCTTCAGTGGATTTAGACGTGGCGGTGATAAGAACGGAAACAAGAACTTTATATTTACAAAATAACGTTACAAATAAGTTTTGAAAAATCCCATTGGTACCAGCCTGTCATCAGGGATCGAACTCGGGTCTCGACCTGAAATTCCGACCACCCAACAACTCGGCTATCGTGACTTTTATTTAATAAATTAAATAATATATAAATAATACTTAAATAGACATGGACAACATCACAACATTAAAAGTCACGATAGCCGAGTGGTTGGGTGATCGGAAGTCGAGTCAAGAGACCCGATTTCGATCACCAGAAGGTAGGCTCGTACCAATAAGTTTGTAATAAAACTTATGTACGAATTTCATCGTTGGTTTGGACATAAAGGCGGCGACGGGCTGACCACCTGTCACATTGTCCCGAAAATATCTCCAGTGGAAGGTGGGTCAAAGGGACTTAATTGTCTAGACCTCTGTCTACCCCTGTATTGGGAATTGCGTGAAGATATTTATTTATTTATGATTTCATTTACAAGCGGAGAGCTAGCAAATCGCAATATAACTGATGTTCAGTTATAAGGAAATGAGGCAAACGCAAATATGCAAAGCGCGGCCAATCAATTTCCTTTCCAATTCAGCTTCAGTGGATTTAGACGTGGCGGTGATAAGAACGGAAACAAGAACTTTATATTTACAAAATAACGTTACAAATAAGTTTTCTTGTAGCTTATTTTAAAAAGCTCTCTTTATTTATTTTTGAACTCTTTACTTACTTAAGAAAAGACATACATACTTTGGAAAATGTTTCCATGACGTCGCCAGCTCAAGATCCCGCATTCGATCCAGATGGTTCAATGTAGATAATCACTTTTTATACATTAATTATTTCATACATAATTCACGATAGCCTTATGGTTGGGTGATCGGAAGTCGAGTCAAGAGACCCGATTTCGATCACCAGAAGGTAGGCTCGTACCAATAAGTTTGTAATAAAACTTATGTACGACAGGCGACAGGCTCATCACGTTTTCCCAAAACATACTTCGGTGCGAGTCGGTGTGGCAGTCATGGTTAATCTTCCTAAGGGAAGTTACCTGCAGGAAGTGTGCTGCAGTCGACTAAAAAGGTAAGGTCGAACCTGCAACCTGCAACTTGGAAAGCTATTGTTCAATACGTTAAAAGACTCCGAGACACCAGGTTATAAATTTATACAATACCGGCTTGATTAAAATTATGTGAGTATCCGGGTAAAACATATTTTTCACAATTCAAAATACCCTTGTAAAATTTTTACCCTTGTAAACGAATTTACTCAAAGATTACACCTCTTCAAAAAAAAACTTGAAATATAAAACATTGTCTAAATACAATACATTGTCCAAATTAAATAAGTAAAAATAAATATCTTCACGCAATTCCCAATACAGGGGTAGACAGAGGTCTAGCCTAGACAATTAAGTACCTTCGACCCACCTTCCTCCGAAGATATTTTCGGGAAATTAAATAAATATAATATATAATAATAAATATCTTCACGCAATTCCCAATACAGGGGTAGACAGAGGTCAAGTCTAGACAATTAAGTCCCTTTGACCCACCTTCCACCGAAGATATTTTCGGGACAACGTGACAGGTGGTGAGCCCGTCGCCGCCTTTTATGTCCATGCCAACGATGAAATTCGTAAATAAGTTTTTGAAAAACTCATTGGTACTGCCACCTGGGGATCGAACTCGGGTCTCTCGACTTGAAATTCCGACCACCCAACAACTCGGCTATCGTGACTTTTATTTAATAAATTAAATAATATATAAATAAATACTTAAATAGACATGGACAACATCACAACATTAAAAGTCACGATAGCCGAGTTGTTGGGTGGTCGGAATTTCGATTCGAGAGACCCGAGTTCGATCCCCAGGTGGCAGTACCAATGAGTTTTTAAAACTTATGTACGAATTTCATCGTTGGTTTGGACATAAAGGCGGCGACGGGCTGACCACCTGTCACATTGTCCCGAAAATATCTCCAGTGGAAGGTGGGTCAAAGGGACTTAATTGTCTAGACCTCTGTCTACCCCTGTATTGGGAATTGCGTGAAGATATTTATATATATTTATTATTTATAACAACATCACATACATTGCCCTAATCCGAATTTAAGCTACTTAAGCACTTGTATTATGGAATCAGAAACAACGAAGGTACCACAAACAACCAGACCCGAGAAAATGTAATACAGTGTTGTCTACATTGACCCTACCGGGAATCGAACACTGAACCTCAGAGCTGTCGACACCATGAAAGCCGGTGTGCACGCCACTAGTCCATGGAGGTCAAATTATTTTAGCTTTTTCCGTATGTGTGCCATTTGATTATAAACATAGAAATTAGGTCGTTTATATGTATCATAGTTCTATTGTGATATGGCACGACGCAATTAAGTTGATGAAAGGCAAATATTCCGACTCCAATCAGTTTAAAAAAAGCATTTCCGTAGTTATTGGTTTGTTTCAGCAACAAACACAAATCTTTACAACTGTGCTTATGTAAATATGTTTATGTTAATAAATAATAACAAAATAAATAAAATTGTAAACAAGTCTTTGACCCACCTTCCACCGAAGATATTTTCGGGACAACGTGACAGGTGGTGAGCCCGTCGCCGCCTTTTATGTCCATGCCAACGATGAAATTCGTAAATAAGTTTTTGAAAACTCATTGGTACTGCCACCTGGGGATCGAACTCGGGTCTCTCGACTTGAAATTCCGACCACCCAACAACTCGGCTATCGTGACTTTTATTTAATAAATTAAATAATAAATATCTTCACGCAATTCCCAATACAGGGGTAGACAGAGGTCAAGTCTAGACAATTAAGTCCCTTTGACCCACCTTCCACCGAAGATATTTTCGGGACAACGTGACAGGTGGTGAGCCCGTCGCCGCCTTTTATGTCCATGCCAACGATGAAATTCGTAAATAAGTTTTTGAAAACTCATTGGTACTGCCACCTGGGGATCAAACTCGGGTCTTTCGATTCGAAATTCCGAGTACCTAACCACCACTCGGCTATCGTGACTTTTATTTAATAAATTAAATAATATATAAATAAATACTTAAATAGACATGGACAACATCACAACATTAAAAGTCACGATAGCCGAGTTGTTGGGTGGTCGGAATTTCGATTCGAGAGACCCGAGTTCGATCCCCAGGTGGCAGTACCAATGAGTTTTTTAAAAACTTATGTACGAATTTCATCGTTGGTTTGGACATAAAGGCGGCGACGGGCTGACCACCTGTCACGTTGTCCCGAAAATATCTCCAGTGGAAGGTGGGTCAAAGGGACTTAATTGTCTAGACCTCTGTCTACCCCTGTATTGGGAATTGCGTGAAGATATTTATATATTTATTATTTATAACAACATCACATACATTGCCCTAATCCGAATTTAAGCTACTTAAGCACTTGTATTATGGAATCAGAAACAACGAAGGTACCACAAACAACCAGACCCGAGAAAATGTAATACAGTGTTGTCTACATTGACCCTACCGGGAATCGAACACTGAACCTCAGAGCTGTCGACACCATGAAAGCCGGTGTGCACGCCACTAGTCCATGGAGGTCAAATTATTTTAGCTTTTTCCGTATGTGTGCCATTTGATTATAAACATAGAAATTAGGTCGTTTATATGTATCATAGTTCTATTGTGATATGGCACGACGCAATTAAGTTGATGAAAGGCAAATATTCCGACTCCAATCAGTTTAAAAAAAGCATTTCCGTAGTTATTGGTTTGTTTCAGCAACAAACACAAATCTTTACAACTGTGCTTATGTAAATATGTTTATGTTAATAAATAATAACAAAATAAATAAAATTGTAAACAAGTCTCTTTGACCCACTTTCCACCGAGCCCGTCGCCGTCTTTATGTCCAAGCCAACGATATAATTCGTACACAAGTATTTGAAAACCCCATTGGTACGAGCCTGCCACCTGGGGATCAAACTCGGGTCTTTCGATTCGAAATTCCGAGTACCTAACCACCACTCGGCTATCAAGACTCTTCTGTTATCTCTTATATTAATACAAATCTTTAAATTGACACTGTACATACAATGTATTTAATCTGTGGTGATTTATATTCTTAGTTATGAAAAGAGGTAAGTAAGGATCTTGTAACTCGAAACTTGCTAACCCGTCCGGTATTACGCGTGAAGATATAATGATAATAGAAGGTATGAATCGCTGAACATTTTCATCTGAATATCATAAAGATATTCGAGAAAATATAAACCATCGGAAATTTCCTCAGATTTCGGCCCACTCACTGGATTAAAAAAGGTATTACAAAAGATGAACAAACGGATATATTCAAAGATATACTCGTATTCAGTCGATGGATGGAGATTTATTTCATATTTAATACTCACATCCTATGTATATACCATATAAAAATCTTATGGCACGATGTTTGTATAATTTTTGGAAAGTTTGTCAATATGTGTAATTTGGTCCAAATTTAGAGATGGGATAGTTTTTACTTTGGTTGCGGTAGGTGGCGCTACAAACAGTTTTAGGGCGGGACACGCCTGCAGAGCGTAATAAAAAATATTAATATTAATCGTTAAGAATTCTATCAATAGTTTTTAACACTTTCTAGGCGGATTACAATTAGTAAGATTTTCGTTTTAATTTATACTAATACAACAACAAAATTGAACGGCCATACCACAGGCCATACACATACACGTCTTCCCAAAATAGGTTTTCGGTGGAAAGTGGGTCGAAAAGATTTAATAAACCTTTGTCTACTCCAGCATTGGGATTGGCGTAAAGATGAATAGAATGTATACATCATAAATTGTTAGGTTTAAGTGTGAAGACATTTATTTTAAAAATAATTATAAATGTATTTAATAAAATTGAAAAGGCGGTACAGCTGACTAGCCACTAAGCCCTGTCCAGTCCTCAGCATCTCGACGGTAATCCTATCATATCCGGCAGCCTTACCAAATCTCATACTTTTCAACGCTTTTACTATTTCATCCACGCTTATCTCACTGTCATCAACATTTATATTAACCATGGAAGGTGCCGGGTGTTGTACCTGCACTTCCTCTCTTTCCAATAAACATTCAAAATACTCTTTCCATCTCTTTAACACATATTCTTCTCCTTTTAAAATGCTCCCATCTTGACTCCTGATTGTATTCAGCTCCGAGGTAGAGGTTTTTCCTCTGGCTGTATTGACGGATTTCCAGAAAAACTTGATGTTTGACTGGAAATCTTCAGTGAGCCTCCTATCAAAATCATCCTTTTGTTCTTCTTTCTTTCTAGTCATAACATCTTTCGCAGCTGATTTGAATCTTTTATACTTCTTTCTCGCTTCCTTTATCTCGTCATTCGTCGCCTTTTGAAGTTTTTGGTTAGCTTTTGTTGCTAACCAATCCAACCACGCTTTCTTCCTTTCTTGCACAGCCTTTTGTACATCTTTATCCATCCACACATTATACTTCTTTCTTCCTTTCCTTCGTTTAACTACTCCGCATACGTCAACAGCAACATTCACGACTCCTTTCTTAAATGTCTCCCACAAATCTTCAATCACACATATCTCTTCTATGCCTTTAAAACTTTCTATCAGTTTCTCTACATACTCGTCTTTCTTATCTTTTCTTGTAGATTTTCCACTTTTATTCTGTCCAAAACACTCGTAGGCTCGGCTCCTCGGTGTCGCCACCGTTTAAACGGGTCACTGCAGGACTGCGTAAATTACCGCGGTATAAGCCTTCTCAGCGTCGTCGGTAAATTGTATGCGAAAGTGTTGATTGAAAGGGTTGTGAATGAAACGGACGAAAAAGTATGGGATGCACAAGCGGGATTTAGAAAGGGAATGGGGTGTACGGATCAGTTCTTTTCCTTGCGGTGCATAGCCGAAAAGTGTCTGGCTAAAAACCAGAAGGTCTATTGCACGTTCGTGGATTTAGAAAAGGCCTATGATAGAGTGGTGAGGAATGAATTGTGGTCAGCATTGTCCGTGAAAGGTGTCAGCAGTATCCTCATACGAGCATTGCAATCTCTTTATAGGGATTCCTGTGCTTGTGTAAGGATAAACGGGGCATACACTGAATGGTTTAATATCGAAAAAGGTGTTAGACAGGGATGTGTAGCGTCACCGTGGCTGTTTAATCTGTTTATGGACAATTGCTTGACAGATTTAAAAGAGAATGAAAGAGGGTTGAGAATGAATGAGTTACTCGTCAAATGTTTTCTCTATGCTGATGATCAAGTATTACTTGCGTCTTCAGCCGAGGAGTTGCAGGAGATGAAAACTGCTATGAGTGAAGATTTTGTTAGAAAGGGGATGAAGATGAATGTAAAGAAGACGAAAGTAATGGTGTTTGAAAGAGATGAGGTCATGACAGACTGCAATATAGTGATTGGAGATGAACAAATTGAACAGGTGAATGAGTTTGTGTATCTGGGTTCAAAGTTCACAAGAGATGGAAAGTGTGAGAGTGATATTGAAAGAAGAGTGAATGCAGGAAACATGGTGAATGGAGCTTTGCACTCCTTTATGAGCAGTCGGATGGTGTCTAACAAGGCTCGTTTGGCTGTGCATAGGGGAGTTTTGGTTCCGACACTCATGAACGGAAGTGAAAGTTGGGTATGGCAGAAGAAACATGAAAGCAGAGTAAATGCAGTTGAGATGAGAGCATTAAGAAGTATGTTAGGAGTTAAACTGAGCGACAGGATAAGGAATGATGAAATAAGGAAACGTTGTGGTCTGAAAGAAGATGTAGTGACTAAAATTGAGAAAGGTATGCTGAGATGGTTTGGCCATGTCGAGAGAATGAATGAAGAACGATTGACGAAAAAAGCATATAAGGCGAGTGTGAATGGAAGTGTAGGAAGGGGAAGACCTAGGCGGACGTTTCAAGACCAAATCAGGGACGTCCTGAAAAAAGGCCAGGTCAAGAGTCCCTGAATCGAAGAGAATGTATGAAGGGAATAATGAAAGTGGACGAAGCGAAACAAGTATGTAAGGATCGTAGCAAGTGGAAAGAAGTGGTCTCTGCCTACCCCTACGGGAAAGAGGCGTGATGATATGTATGTATGTATGTATTTATATATGTATGTATTTAATAAAAAAGATACAAAAAAGAAGATCCCGTAGGTTCCTTTCGTCTTCTCCGTCAGAGGATCCTAATTACGGAATAATGATAGTTTTAAAAATAATGACTTTAAACAAGTTAAATTTAAGTAATAACTTTGTATAAACCATTTCCTCTTATCACATTCCTACTTTATGGCTACTCGTGTGACGAGTACTTCTTTATATGTACTTGTAAATAAACTATTAATTAATTGAATAACAAAGAAAGCCATTGTTATCACGAGCTACAAAGAATCCGGCTTATTCGTCAAGAGTGAGGATGCATCTTTTTATATTGAAACGGTTAGCAGGTCATGGGCTGCATTAATTATCACATAGCATTAGCTCTCTCACTCTTCTACTAAAATCACATCCCCCAACGAGCTTATCCATGTACGAATAAGAAAATTCACATTTAACAACCGAAAGAAACTCAAGCAAAAAAGATACGACCCCAACCTTAGTCCGCGCAATAAAATCAAATATTCTATAAGGCAACTTGCTTTGTGAACGTCGTTATGTTGAGAAGAATCTCAGAGCAAAAACATATTAAGTTGTATAAGTTCATGACTGCAATTAGCTTGCTTTGTTTGAAAAATTCTTTCAACAAAACCTTTCTCAACTATTCTACTAAAGTTTTAATTTTGAACTAAGTTTTATAAAGTTTCATTGAATACTTCGTTATTATGCATTCAATATATTCCGTAACTTTTTTTAGCATCACGTTTTTTTCCAAATACAAGGGTACACAGAGGTCTAAGTAAGTAGATCCTTTCGACCCACCTTCCACCGAAGCTCATAGAGGACAATGCTTGCATGTTGGCGAATTTATCGCCATCGTAGTGTCTAAGCCATTACATATAAATATGTACTCATATATACATAAATCCATCCAAGAGTCGAATAAAAACATTTTTATTCTTCAGACAAATGTTGGCCCCTAGCGTTATTCGAACTCTCAAACCCTAGCGTTGAATGCAGGGGAACATTTGCTTAGAGCAAACAAATGTTGGACACGCGGCCTATGGCTTTAATAGTAATAACTAGGCTCACTAGTGACAATGACAGTTACACTAACGTTTAATTGTCATCAAAGTTTGATTCATTGCAATCTGATAGTGACGCAGCAAACACTAATATCCGGGATTCCTTTTACCGGTACCCTAGAAACACACCGCACAAGGATTAATTACTGCAAATGCATTTCATGACGTTACCTATTGTATACAGAACTTCAGCACATTCTACGTAATAGATATTTTATAAAGCAACAAACTCTTATTTGGTTTAGAAGAAAATCATTCTTCATGCAGTGGTTGGGTGAACGGAATCGAGTCGAGTGACCGGAGTTCGATACCCAGGTGTCATGCTCGTTTGGGGGTTTTGGGTTTGGTTAAAGACCAAGAGGTTTTTTCAAAAACTTATGTACGATTTATATCGCAGGCTTAGACATAAAGGCGGCAACGTAGCCACCACCTATCACGTTGTCCCAAAAAATGTCTTCTGTCTTCAAGTATTGGGAAATGCGTGAGGAATGATTTTCTTCTTGATAATTTAGTCCTTTTGACTCACATTTCACCGGAGCTTAGTTTTGGAACAACGTGCTAGTAAGTCTGTCCCCATCTCAATGTCCAAGCCAACGAAATAAATCGTAGATAAGTTTTGAAAATCCTCATTGGTACGAGCCTGCCTCCTCGAGATCTGAATAAATATTAGTATTATTTTGATCAATTTTTTTATGTCAATTTCACTTCTTCTTTTTCTTCTCCTTCTTTACAGCCTATCAAGAATTCTCTGCTGAACATAGGCCTCCCCTAAAGCTTTCCACAACTAACGGTCCCCAGCCACCTGCATTCATCGACTTCCTGCAACATTTTGCAAGTCTCGTGTTCATCTCGTGCTACACTGTGAGTGCGCCTATACGAGGTTGCCACACGAGACCCTTTCTTCCCCAACGGTTTCACTTACAAATATTTATTTAGCATAGTTTTGATTAAAATAATAGAATTTTCTCATTCTACATCGATTGATTACCGGTGTACCAGGAACTTAGGAGGAAAGGAATATCTTACGAATACTATGCATGCATGCCTTAGCTGGACATGTCCAGCTAAGGCATGACAGACCCAAATAAGTTTTGGTGAAAAACTAATGTTAAAATGCCTAGTGTTCTAATCACTCCAGTATTGGTTATGAGTCGAGGGAGGAGGAGTTATATTTTTAAAACGTAATATTGCGCTTGAAGTAACTCCTATTGCGCTGTCCGACCTGCCAGATTCGCTTCTGGTTTCTTGTGGATCCGCAGACCTGCATGCAGCGATAGTTCGATTAGTGCCTGCGCACTTTTAAAATGGAGTTTTTTCATTTCTAATCTGAATTTTTATTCATGCTTGTGGATATTCATAAAATTAATTTTCTTTAGCCATGCTATTGAATTCTTTCAATGGTAATGAAAAACCGTGTAGCTGCGAGAGAATTCCTTCTTCCAATAGTAAAGCTGAGCATAAGGAGTAACAGAGTCACTTTTACTACCAAGTTTCACTTCTGTCGCGTAGAGTTCCACGGACCCTTTTTTTACACGATCCGTAATAGCCGTTATTGGCAGATCGGGATTCGAATCAGGCCACGAAACTCGATCCCCAGGTAATTATTAGGCTAGTACCATTGACATGTTTCAAAAATATATCTACGACTTATATAGTTCACCATTCATCACGTTGTTCCAAAAAGGTATTCAGTGGAAGGTTGGTCGAAAGGATTTAATAGTCTAGACTTCTGTCAACCATGTATTGGAAATAGGGAGAGCTCCTACCAATGAGTTTTTCCGGAACTTCGTACGATCAGTTTCGTTGACTTAGGACATTAGGACCTTAGGTTCACAGTCACATTTTCCAACACAGCGGTGAAGAGCTTCGGGGATATATCTTATACCTTTCTGCAATTGGATAGGTTTCATGCTCTGGTCCTTTACTCCGATACACATCATAGCCTCATAGCATTTGAACACTTCGATATACCTATAGTCTATCTGACATCCCTGAAGAGCCTGTAGCACCGCCCAAATTTCGACAGAATCAAAGGCTTTTTCATAGTTCACATACGCCAGACATAGTGGTAGATTGTACTCTTCTGTCTTCTGTGAAATCAGGCATAGATTATATATGTGGTCTATGGTACTGAAGCCTTTTCGGAACCCGGTTTGGTCGGGTGGCTGGAAATTGTCGAATCTGCTTGCCAGACGGTTCGTAATGACTCTCGAAAACAGTACGTAGACGCGGCTCAGTAGCGCTATTGGTCTATAGTTCTTCCATAGGCAGTTATCACCTTTCTTGAAGAATAGGACAACCACTTATTATATTGTACATATTATATAATACATATTAACTATGATATTGTATCATATTGTAAATATTAACTAAAATCTAATTTCTGCACGCAACTTCGGCCGCACGTTGTCACGAATTTCCTGTGAGATTCTTGGAAGTAAAAACTAACGATCGTCCCTCTTCGGGCTCTCTCTACAACAAATAATATCTACAAAACCATACCTGATCTGTCTCCCGGAGATAAGAGATATTCTTTGTGTTAATCCAGATGTTAAGATATTTTTTTCTCAAACAGAAACAACCGATGCTATGCTTATTTTAATAGTATACTTACTGGGTTCTTTCACCATAACCCCTATATATATTTTCTTACCTTATATAAGTCACGATAGCCGAGTGGTTGGGTGGTCGGAATTTCGAGTCGAGAGACCCGAGTTCGATCCCCAGGTGACAGGTTCCTACCAATGGGTTTTTCTAAAATTACGAATTACATCGTTGGCTTGGTCATAAAGACGGCGAGGGGCTCACCACCTGTCACGTTGTCCCGAAAATATCTTCGGTGGAAGGTGGGTCAAAGGTACTTAATTGTCTAGACTAGACCTCTGTCTACCCCTGTATTGGGAATTGCGTGAAGATATTTATATTTATTTTTTATATTTATACCTTATATAACTATATACATTTTGTCGCGTGGAACAAATTACCTTCATAAACTGCTGTAATTGTACTAAACCTTTAAATGGGATTCGCGGATAATTAATTTTGAAATAGTTTCGCTTATGGAACAATCTAATTAAATAGACCCTTGACGGCAACTTAGGAGTTCAGCGCAATTGTTGGTTCACTAACTTTTATGTAATTTTGTCAAACTGCATAAACACTGTAAACCGACGTGTAAATATGTTGAACAGCTGTTGTTTAAGACCTTGCGAAGTTTTGGGTGAAGGATACAAATCCCGCTAAGCGCTAATATTTATTGGATAAATTAAAATTATTGTACCAAAACAACTCATAAAAAAATTATGGTAGTTTAAATAATTTTATATTATCTCTGAAACAGCTGGACCGATTTACAGGAATTTTACTCACAGATAGCTAATGTCATAGGGTTCCGGGTTAGGTGATAAACTGCGAGCAAAGCCGCGGGGGGCAGCTAGTAAATAAATAAACAAAAAAAACGAGACAGTCGTTAGACATTAGTATACTCATTTTATAGCATCGAAGGATATTATGACATTATATTTTAATAGCAATTTTATCATCTTATATTTGAATTTCATAATTAATATCATAAATAATACTTTATTAAAATATTTTTTGTTTTAATTTACAAAAACATAAACCAATAAATATCTTCACGCAATTCTAATACAGGGATATACAGAGGTCTAGACAATTATGTCTATACAACCCGTTACGATGACATTTAGTAGCACAACGTGACGAGTGGTGAGCCCCTCGCCGTCTTCATGTCCAAGCCAACGATATAAATCGTATATGCCTCTGTCTATCCGAGTATGGAGAATGACGAGAATATATTTTGAAGTGATTTATTATTTTATTATTACTTACTGGTATTCTATTAGCTCTTTTCTCACTCTTCTACTAAAAATCTCATCCCCAACGAGTTTATCCACGTACAAATATGAAAATTCACATTTAACAACCGAAAGAAACTCAAGCAAAAAAGATACGACCCCAACCTCAGTCCGCGCAATAAAATCAAATATTCTATAAGGCAACTTGCTTTGTGAACGTCGTTATGTTGAGTAGAATCTCAGAGCAAAAACATATTAAGTTGTATAAGTTCATGACTGCAATTAGCTTGCTTTGTTTGAAAAATTCTCCACCTTTTCAACTATTCTACTAAAGTTTTAATTTTGAACTAAGTTTTATAAAGTTTCATTAAATACTTCACTTTTATGCATTCAATATATTCCTTAAAAGTCATGATAGTCGAGTGGTTGGGTGGTCGGAATTTCGAGTCAAGAGACCCGAGTTCGATCCCCAGGTGGCAGGTTCCTACCAATGGGTTTTTCTAAAATTACGAATTACATCGTTGGCTTGGTCATAAAGACGGCGAGGGGCTCACCACCTTGTCTCGAAAATATCTTCGGTGGAAGGTGGGTCAAAGGTACTTAATTGTCTAGACTAGACCTCTGTCTACCCCTATTGGGAATTTCGTGAAGATATTTATTTATTTATTTAATATATTCATTAATTTTTAGCGTCACGTATTTTCCAAATACTAGGGTATACAGAGGTCTATGTAATTAGATCCTTTCGACTTACTTTCCACCGAAGCCCATTGAGGACAAAGCTTGCATATTGGCGAACTTATCTCCGTCTTAGTGTCTAAGCACAATTCATATAAATATGTACTCATACTCGTATATGCATAAATAAATACAAGAGTCGGACAAAAACATTTATATTCTTCAGACAAATGTTGGCCCCTAGCGTTATTCGAATTCGAAAACCTTAGCGTTGAAGGCTGGGGAACATTTGCTTAGTGCAAACAAATGTTGGACACTTTAATAGTAACATCTAGGCTCACTAGTGACAATGACAGTTACACTAACGTTTAATTGTCATCAAAGTTTGATTCATTGCAATCTGATAGTGACGCAGCAAACACTAATATCCGGGATTAATATTCAATTTATATTAATATCCGGAATTAAATAATTCGAATTCCAAATAGATACATAAAATAATATTTTTATATGTTAACAATATTAATTATAATAATATTTCTATTCCTTTAAAGTTCGCTGCAATTTCGTGTAACCGATTGGATGCATTTGTGTTTTTGTTGTAATCATTCAAGCCATGGTCGTTAACTTTTTTCCATTGAGTAATAAATGCATTGGAATTTTAATTTTTTAAAACTTGAATCAAATGTGGAAGCAAATGGGTAAAGTTTTTGTTATTCGTTTATTTGAATTATATTGGCAACGGAAAATTATAAGTATCTGAAAAATATAAATCTTTTTAAGTTTTAAAATTTTCAAATGGTTGACGGATTTTCTAATGGATGTTCTTTGTAATACTTTTATGTTTTTCAAACTGCGCTAATATAATAACGTAGTTTTGATTTTAGAAAAATTTCATTGCAAAGATTCTTTGAATGATTTATTTTAAATGTAACGGATAATAAATATTAGTATTATTTTGATCAAATTTTTTTATGTCAATTTTACTTCTTCTTTTTCTTAAATAAATAATAAATATCTTCACGCAATTCCCAATACAGGGGTAGACAGAGGTCAAGTCTAGACAATTAAGTTCCTTTGACCCACCTTCCACCGAAGATATTTTCGGGACAACGTGACAGGTGGTGAGCCCGTCGCCGCCTTTATGTCCAAGCCAACGACAAAATTCGTATATAAGTTTTTGCAAAACTCATTGGTACTGCCACCTGGGGATCGAACTCGGGTCTCTCGACTCGAAATTCCGACCACCCAACAACTCGGCTATCGTGACTTCTTTTTCTTCTTCTTCTTTACAGCCTATCAAGAATTCTCTGCTGAACATAGGCCACCCCTAAAGCTTTTCACAACGAACGGTCCCCAGCCACCTACATCCATCGACTTCCTGCAACATTTTGCAAGTCTCGTGCTCATCTCGTGCTACACTGTGAGTGCGCCTATACGAGGTTGCCACTCGAGACCCTTTCTTCCCCAACGGTTTCGCTTACAAAAATTTATTTAGCATAGTTTTGATTAAAATAATAGAATTTTCTTATTCTACATCGATTGATTACCGGTGTACCAGGAACTTAGGAGGAAAGGAATATCTTACGAATACTATGCATGCATGCCTTAGCTGGACATGGGGTCTTCCTTATGGAGGATTTGTCCTAATCCACGTACTAAGTAATGCGACCAGATAGCCTAATTGCTGGAGACCCTACCCTTTGAGTATACCTTTTACATGGTTTCGAATCCCGACAGGGGCAAATATTGTTGTGATAGTGACAATGTTTGTACTCAAGTCCCATATTATTATCTGTAGATGAATATACGAATTACGTGTACATGAGTGAATGAATAGATATTTATGTAAATATGTATTAATATTTTATTTTTTTCATCATGTTTCATTTTAATATATGTAATATGTCTGATACTGTGACCCCCAACACCCTTGTCTGACGTAGTGTTTATGTAATTATTACATAGATACCCTTACGAAAGCAGCCTGCATACAAATAGAGGAGTTTAGTGTCATGTTCGTATGTAGGCAATAGATAGATTTCATGTACAAATATACTGTAAAGACTTAATAACTAAAAACAGAAAGAACCGCAACTGTCTTGATAAAAAAAGTTACAAAAAAGGATACCTACAGAGTTTCTTTTTTTACGGTGGTAGATTAAATACACATACACATACATAGATAGAGACATCATCACATACTTGCTCTGATTCCAAAGAAGCAGCTTAAGCACTTGTAATATGGAATCAAAAGATGTACCACTAACACCCAGACCCGAGAAAATGTAGAACAATTGTCTTCTTAATCTGTTACCTCCACGAAACACATATCGAGACCCAAATAAGTTTTGGTGAAAAACTAATGTTTCTCCAGTATTGATAATGTGTCGAGGGAGGAAGAGTTATATTTTTAAAACGTAATATTGCGCTTGAAGTAACTCCTATTGCGCTGTCCGACCTGTCAGATTCGCTTCTGGTTCCTTGGGGATCCGCAGACCTGCATGCAGCGATAGTTCGATTAGTGACTGCGCACTTTTAAAATGGATTTCTTTCATTTCTAAGTACATAAGCCTAAGAAATGTGGAGAAATCAAAAGGATATTTGGAAAGATATTTTTAAAGTGAATTTTTGTTCATGCTTGTGGATATTCATAAAATTAATTTTCTTTAGCCATGCTATTGAATTATTTAAATGGTAATGAAAAACCATGTAGCCGTGAGAGAATTCCTTCTCCAAATAGTAAAACTGAGCAAAAGGAGTGACAGAGTCACTTTTACTACCAAGTTTCACTTCTGACGCGTAGAGTTCCTCGGACTCTTCTTTTACACGAATCGTAATAGCCGTTATTGGCAGATCGGGATTCAAATCAGGTCACGAAACTTGTTCGCCAGGTATTAGGCTCAAACCTTTGGCGTGTTTTAAAAACGTATCTACGATTTATATCGTTGACAGGCTCACCATTTATCACGTAGTCCCAAAAAGGTATTCAGTGGAAGGTGGGTCGAAATGACTTAATTGTCTAGACTTCTGTCAACCTTTTATTGGGAATACGGAGAAATCCCCGGAGAAGAGCTCCTTCCAATGAGTTTTTCCTAACCTTCGTACCACCTTACTGATCACAATTTCCTAAATAAGCTGCGGTGCAAGGAGGATAGAATGCACTAAATTGTTAGATCTCTGACTACCTCAGTATTGAAGAATACGTGAATAGAAAATAAATGTATACATATTACACATAACATATAGCGTAATTTAATTAAAAACTTACCGCATCTCGGTCTCTGATACTAATTGTAAATCAAGCTTCGTGGGTGGCCTGTAAATTGTTTTGCCATGTAAAGTCGCATACATGTCAGTAACTTAGAGCTCTGCATGCAGCCTTGGTAATTACAATCAATGATAGTTTGTTCGCGTTTCTCATAAACAAAATTAAGACGTAGCAATTATGGTTAGCTACTAGAAAAGTAAAAAAATCACATTAAAAAGTCACGATAGCCGTGTGGATGGTAGATCAGAAGTCGAGTCAAGAGACCCGAGTTCCTTCCCCAGGTGGTGGGCACGTACCAATGGGTTTTTCAAAAATTTATAAACGAATTATATAAAGACGTTGGCTTGGATATAAAGACGTCGACGGGCTGATAAGCCCGTCACATTGTCCCGAATATATCTTCGGTGGAAGGTGCGTGAAAGGTACTTAATTGTCTGGACTAGACCTCTGTCTTTATTGGTAATTACGTGAAGATATTTATTTATATTTATAGAAAAGTAGTTTTTTTATTTACATTGAACTGAATAATACACAAAGTCGTAGAGATCAGCACGCTAAAGTGGTAATGCCCAGCCATATAGCTCGAAGTACTGGCAACTTTGGTGTAGAAAGGGCGACCTGCCACAACGTGTAAGTCCAATGAAAAGAAATCATCGCTGACCTCTGTGATAGAGTGACGTTTAAACGAGTTTTCAAGGTGTAGCCTTTTTCAACAATGTAGAAAAACACTTTCCCTACATTGTCTTGTGATAATATTTGCATCTTAAAATATTTGCTTGGTTTAAAAAACTTAAAGAAATATTTTAGCATATAAAAATATTAACCATTACAAATAAAAGAATCCACCGCCGTGCAACTATCTCTGTAGTTTTCCGTGGCGAAGCGCTAAATCTAAATCGCTTATGTCTTGTTATGTATATATAAAGGAAAATTTTAATCTGAAATGCATAAGGAAGGTTAATTATATACTTATTTAGATAAAAAAATTAAATATCTTCATTCCCAATAACAGGGTATACAGAGATCAAGATAATTATGTCCAGAAAACCCGTTTCGATGACATTTTTTGGCATTACGAGTATTGGGAATGTCGAGTATATATTTGGAATGCTATTTCTAGATGGATATTGGGTATACAAATAAAAAACGGAACTACAAAAAAAAGTAAAATGGAGAAACATTTTATGATATGAGAATACATATAATAAAACTTGTCTAGATGTAACAGATCTAAGGTAACTAAAGTTACATGTACAGATCAACTTTCACGTGATGGGTCTTCTTCTTAAATTCCGACAAATCCAGCTTCCCTCGAATAGTGTTGTAAGCTCCATCTTAATATTGACATTTTTAAGACATGCTGAAAGGTTATGTACGTTTTATTCAAAGAGCTGATAGTAGTAACTTGGCGTAGTTGAATTGGCTGTAAAAAAAAACTAAAAATAAGCATATATAGTCGTATGATATGTGATAAGCTGCTACACGCAATTTCGGCCGCGTGTTATCGTGAAATTCCTGTGAGATTTTTGTAAGTAAAAACTAACGATCGTCCCTCTTCGGGCTAATTATACAACAAGTAAAAATCTAAAAAAACCATACCTGATCTCTCACCTGGAGATAAGAGGTATTCTTTGTGTAAATCCAGATGTTAAGATATTTTTTCTCAAACAGAAACAGCCGGTGCTATGTTTATATGAATAGTAAATGACCGTCGATAGTTACTTATTATATACTAGATAGATATTACATTATATTAGATAGTTACTTACTTAGATATCGTTGGGTAGGCCATACAGACGGCGACGGGCTCACCACCAGTCACATTGTCCCGAAAATATCTTTGATATTATATTCGAGGGTAGGTCGAAGGGACTTAATTCTCTAGACTAGACCTCTATCTACACCTGTATAGGGAATTGCGTGAATATATTTATATCAACAATTATTAAATTCTTATTTTAGGTATTTGTAAATCAAAATCATTTGACAACCTGCACGTTTAAGTTGCATTCACTATGGTTTTCAGACAGCTCTGAGTACCGGACTCGATTCGTCTGGGAATCAATGTAAAACATAACTATTTCTATATTGCATCGGGATCAACACGAGGTACGTTCGTTGGCGCTGATGCGTAAAATAAGTGCTTTGGCTTATTTTGAGACCAGAGCAATGTATGTGATAATGTTCACATTATTCTTTAACTACGGCAAGAAAAATCATTCATTATGTAGACTCTTCTCTTAAAAGCCTCTCACGACACTCACAGGGTAGTGTGGGGTGGTATATTCTTGCACCGTTACCCCAACATATAGTTTGTAACCCTATATAACTATATACATTTTGTCGTCGTAAAAGTCACGATAACCGAGTGGTTGGGTGGTCGGACTTTCGAGTCAAGAGACCCGAGTTCGATCCCCAGGTTGTTTGGGTGCAACTACCAATGAGTTTTTCAAAATCTTATGTACGAATGACATCGTTGGCTTGGACATAAAGACGGCGACGGGCTCATTACCTGTCACGTTGTCCAGAAAATATCTTCGATGGAAGGTGGGTCAAAGGGACTTAATTGTCTAGACTAGACCTCTGTCTACCGCTATATTGGGAATTGCGTGAAGATACATTTTGTCGCGTGGAACAAATTACCTTCATAAACTGCAGTAAGTGTACTAAACCTTTAAATGAGATTCGTGGATAATTAACTTTGAAATAGTTTCGCTTATGGAACAATCTAATTAAATAGACCCTTGGCGGCAACTTAGGAGTTCAGCTCAATTGTTGGTTCACTAACTTTTGGATGTAATTTTGTCAAATTACATAAACGCTTTAAACCCACGTGTATGTTGAACAGCTGTTATGAGGTTATGGGGTAAGAATATGCCAAACTCTTTATGAAAGTATGTTGCTAACTAGATTACATTAATAATTATAAATACTTATGGTTGAGACCTTGCGAAGTTTTGGGTGGAGGATGCAAATCCCGCTAGGCGTTAATATTTATTAGATAAATTAAAATTATTGCAGCAAAACGTTTATTTAATTATTTACCTATATATGTACATATCTATGGAAATATGTGGACCATTGGCTTGGACACTGAGACGGCGACAGACTCACCAAACTTTGTCCTAAATGAGCTCCGGTGAAATGTGGATCGAAAGAACCAAATGATGGACACTCCGTGCACCGATATTCAATTAATAAATTTCCATATCTACTTACATTTCTTTTTTTTTTAAGGTAAAAAAACCTTCGCATGTAAGTCTCTAATACAAATTGTAAATCGAGCTTCGCAGGTGGCCAGTAATTATTGTTGTTGCTATGTTAAGATTTTTTTTCCAATTGCACAAAAGAAAAACTTAATATAAAATGCGAGCCTGAATCCATTGTTGCAGAAACATTTTCTACGTTAAAATTTACTGTTGAAACAATGTAGCGTAGAAATGTGCTTATTATGTAAGCTTATTAAGTCTGCTACTTCTTCCTACTACTTCTAACTAATCGTGACCGTTCTTTTTGTGTTTGTTAACTTCTGATTAACCCATTTACAAAAATCAAAATTAATTTACGCAATAAAAATCTCAATTGTACACTACGAGTTTGCGTATGATGCTCTGACAAAAAGACAAGCAGACGAATAGACGATGTTCCTTGAACAAATGAAATATAGCACACGTGTGGCTTATAATCTACACATGACAAGCTAAGTGCCTCGTAGGCCGGATGATTGGTTGTCGGGATTCAAATTCGAGACACGAATTCGATCCCCTGAAAAGACGGCGTCAGGCTCACCACCTACATATCAAAACTAACTCCACTGAAATGTCGAATATACTAAATTGTCTTGATCTCTGACTAACCTTGTATTGGGGAATGCGTAAAGATAAAAAAAATCATAAACCTATACGAGTATGTACATTTAATCTGAAATAGAAATAATATTAATAATGAAATAAGTGACTAAGATTACAGGCAGAAGTCACGATAGCCGAGTGGTTCCGACCACCCAAGGTCGGATTTCGCGTCAAGAGACCCGAGTTCGATCCCCAGTTGGCAGGCTCGTACTAATGGGTTTTTCAAAAACTTATGTACGAATTATATCGTTGGCTTGGACATAAAGGCGGCGACGGGCTCACCACCTGTCACGTTGTCCCGAAAATATCTTCGGTGGAAGGTGGGTCGAAGGGACTTAATTGTATAGACTCGACCTCTGTCTACCCCTGTATTGGGAATTTCGCGAAGATATTTATTTATTTAATTTAAGATTACAGGCTGATACTTAAATATTATTTTATGGATCATCCTGTATAGTTTAACAGATACTTATTGTGACCACATAAGTCACTTAGCTTACGAGTTATCTTTCCAACCTTTATCTATGTCTACCGTCATTTTACTTTAGCTTTTCAAATAATTTTGTCTTTAGATTTAAATATACAGTGCACAGATAAATCTATAGGGATTTTTGTTGAGCTCATCATTTATATTGTAATTGTAAAATATTTTCCACGAGAGCCACGTTGTGTTATAGTTTACTGGGTTTTATTCTGTAGTATTGGGTGTCTTTGAGATTTTTACCTTAGGCCGGTTTTTACTTAGACGTCTTGATTTAGACATTCGGGTTTGGTAGTGACACTGCCAACAAAACAACAAGGGTTGCTGGTTCTGATTCCGCTAGGTTCAAGCATTTGTATAATAGACATTGATGTCTATACTGAAGACATTTATGAATTGTATTCATGTATTTATGTACGAAAATTGACGGTGATTAGTTCATACCTCACGTTGTCTGAAATAAGCTTTAGTGTAAATTTGATCGAAAAGACATGATTGTTTTATCCTCTGCCCACTCCAATATAAACAATACCGATTTTTACTTGAACGTATCTCGGAGCAGCTTCAGTGTATACGCGGACAAGGTCGCAGGTAAGACCTCGTATTAGAAAGTACACAACCACAAAAGTAGTAAGTAGAAAAGCAGATAAAATTGAATCAAAATCCAACATTAAGTTTGTTTGCTCTGGCAAAATCCGAGTCGCTTATCCAGGTGGCTTCTAGAAAATTGCGATCATGCGACTTGTGTTTAAATTTGTTGAGATTTATTTTATTTTATGCTTTTTAGTTATAACATTGAATAGAAAACTACTTACATAGTACGCGATACTTTTATCCTATATCTATACATATAAATAAAACTGGAGTGTCTGTTTGTAACATTGAAATAACGGTTTTTTACTACGTATTTATGAATATATATGGTACATACACCAAAATAACATTTTTTTACAATATTGTCTCTCTATCTGTCTGTCCGTCGGTCTGTGTATACCGGCTGACCTCTGAAACAGTTGGACTGATTTTAACAGGACTTTCAGTGACTGTTAATTTTATAAGGAGCTAATGTTATAAGGAGTAACATACTTAGGGTTCCGCGTTAAGTGTTAAACTGCAGGCAAAGCTGCGGAGGGCAGCTAGTATTATAGATATCTGTTGACACATAACGACACCGTAATATTTTTGTTCTTCAATATATGCTTATAATGAATACTATTAACACATGGATAAGGGTATGCTTTGATGAGCGCGTTGAGCCTAAACCATCAAAGCACAGTGAAGACCATATGATGCAGAAATATTGGCGAAAGTTATCAATAAAAGGTTTAAAAGTTTCAGCTACAAAAAAAAATATTTTCACTCAATTTCCATTGCAGAGGTAGACAGCTAGTCTTGGCAATTAAATCCCTTCGACCGAAGAAATTTTTCGTAACAACGTGACAGGTGGTGAGCCCGACGCCGTCTTTATATCCCAGCCAACGATATAATTCGTACATAGGTTTTGAACAAACCTATTGGTACGAGCCTGCCGCCTGGGGATCGAACTCGGGTGCCTCGACTCGAATTCCGATCACCCAACCACTCGGCTATCGTGACGTATAATGTGTGAAAGTCATAATGTTACTTAACCAGAAATTTTAAATTGATTTATGCGAAGCCATAAATCAAAGTTATTCTATCGCTTACTTATTACGTTATGAACAGAGATTTTATTTGTAATAAAAGTTTGGAATCGATTTTCAATGCAAGCTGTATGTACATTTGCGTCTAAATAATTACTTACTTACATATCAGAAATTATTAACATGTTGTCCCTTTAACATTATATTTAAAATAAGATCTTGATATCACACATTTTGGCAAATAGCAAATTGAGTTACCAGTCGACTACAGAATACCTGCAAAGCTTGCATTCTATGAATCATTACAAATTACTCAAACGTTACAGACGACTCTAAAGCGAAAGGAGAACTGCGTATCCACTAAATGAAACGATGTAGAGAATGTTTTTATACCGAGTGGTATTTTCCCCAGCACTACACGATTTAATACCGTTGAAGAAAAATAAGATTAACTTGAGAAATGCGCAATAAAACTTACGGCAAAAGTAAATACTATTTGCCCGTTCGAGCTTTAATCCCGCCACTCGAAGTCTGCGGTTGGAAAACCTTGTTTAAAAATTAAATCGGAGCTCTGTTAATATTTCGTCGAGCGTGAAATCGGATGGAGCTCAATATAATGCTTATTTCTCGAGGCATCCACTGAGAAATAGTTAATTTGAGGAAAAAAACAGCCTTTGCAAGACATTAAGAATTTATATGAAACCTGTTGAGGTGGAAACAATATTTATTTTGCAGGACAGAGCCATAAGTGGTTCGAAGACAAGTCATTAATATTTTAAACTTGGCCTCTAAATGAATATATAAAAATGTAATGTATGTGCAATGCAAAAACTTCTATTAAGAGTGCGGATGTGCGTAATATTAAGACTAGGATCAAACACAAGGATGTAACACCAATTATTACACTCTATAGAGTAAGTAACTCGTCTCTCGATACTAAATGTGTAAAACCTTAAATTAATTAACAAAAAAAATTATAACAAGGACATGTATTATACTATAAATGAATACATTGATGACAGTAACCCCTGGTAAAGGTTTGATCACTTATGTTATTTATAATTATATTATATTCAATATCATATTCTCTGTTTTAAAATTGCTAACTCAAAAAGTTACAGGAACTTTATTACAAAATTGTAGTAAAAAAATATCTTCACGCCATGTGCTATTGCACATGGCAGGGGTAGGCAGAGATCTAGACAATTAAGTCGTTTCGACACCCCTTCCACCGAAGATATTTTTGGGGCAACTGTGGAAACAAAACTATGAAAAATTACAATGTATGATACTTATATCGAGGCATAACGTATTTGATTTAATTTAATATGATAATAATGGTTATACAAAAAATAGAGCATAGTGAAACACATTGACAATATCAATTTTAAGATAAATTTCTCCGTTTCTTATCAATTCATATTTCTTTAATTAATCTTCAGAAGTATCTTTATTTAATCTTTCATCATCAGTCTTTCTTCAAGATACTCTGAAACTATGAAATGAAACAATTTATGGAAATAATGAAAGTTTACAAGTGATTGATTGGTTTTTTCCATTTTAATATTCAGGTAAAATATTAAATATTATAATTGATCGCATCCGTCGGCGACAATAGGGTCTTTTCTCTCTCAAAGTCTAAGTGTAACCTGGAAATGCAACCAGCGTTCTTGGTACCGTGCCGTGAGGAGTAGGGCTGTACGGTTATTGGTTGACAAGTAATGTTAATATAAACATAATTTTGTTTCTTTAAATAAAGTATTCGAAAAAAAACATTTACAAGTTCGAAACAAATATATTAAAACAAACTACAGAAGGGAGTCTCTTGAGTCCTTGAGTTCAGAAGCTACGCCTTTAACCTTTGCTGACTGAGACTTTGACAGTTCTTTACTCGAATATTGAACTAAATATAGTTATTTTTTTTAAAAGCAATCACTTAGATACGTATGGCCATACATCTTTATGTCTTTAAACACGCACGATCTCTCATTCATACACTGATTAATCACGAAGTGCACAAAACTTCTAAACTTATGAAGATGAATTTCGGTGTAAAGATAGATTATGAGATGGAGACGTCAGGTAAATAGAATTTTAGGTACAATGGTAGGCTAAAATATTTTTTTTATAGAATAGGAAGAAAACTAGCAGGTGGCTCACGTGATGGTAAGTGATTACCGCCGCCCATGAACATCCGCAATACCAGAGGAATAGCCTTTGAGAACAGTATAGGCTCTTTTCTTAAAGGTCCCTAAGTCGTTTCGGTCGGGAAAAACCGCTGAAGGCAGCACATTCCTTAAAGTCCAAGTGCGGGGCAGAATATTCCGCGAAAACGCACTGTGGTGAAATGCATTTATTTAAAGTCGGGGAAGAATGCAAGAAGTAATAGAATTAAATCACGCCATTCTCAATAATGGAATAGACAGAGGTCTAGACAATTAAGCTCTTTCGACCCACCTTTCACTGATGACATATTACAGCGGGATAAAATGACAGGTGGTGAGGCAGTCGCCCTCTTTATTTCCAAACCAACGATACAAATAGTATATAAGATTTAAGACTAACATTGCTGCGAAACTACCAGCAGGAGATCGAACTCGGATCTCTTAACTAGAATTCCGATCGCCCAATCGATTCGGCTATCATGTATTGTTGCAGAAATTTTTAAAATACTTATTATATTAAAACTACAACTAACAATAACCGTACAGCCCTACTCCTCGTGGCATGGTACCAAGGACTTACACATGATGTCGATTTATATTTATGTAACTATTGTTATTTATGACTTGTTCTTATGTTAGCTCGGTTCGTTCTCTGCGTTCGTCAATACGGTAATAAATATTAGAGAATTGAATTTAAATATTCAGCGAGAAAACACAATAATCTCTCATTCTCATGGGACATCGGGAAGAAAAGTTTTTTAAATATACTGGAAATGCGAGGAATGGGGAAACGAAATCTTGTGTGTAAATTTTAAGCCAATTTAGTAACCGGCCCATTGAAACTTGGTGATGATCATTTAGGAAATACAGTAATATCCTACATCACGCTATCAAAGTTTTACGTAAATAAAAAAAATATCTTCACGCAATTCCCAATACAGATGTAGACAGAGGTCTAGTCTAGACAATTAAGTCCTTTTGACCCACCTTCCACCGAAGATATTTTCGAGACACCGTGACAGGTGGTGAGCCCGTCGCCGTCTTTACGCCCAAGCCAACGATGTAATTCGTACATAAGTATTGGAAAAACCCATTGGTACCAGCCTGTCACCTGGGAATTGAACTCAGGTCTCTTGACTCGAAATTCCGACCACCCAACCTCTTGGCTATCGTGACTTATGTTTTAAGTGATATATTTATAGGCACACACACACATGTATGGTATCTATGCTTTTTTGTACACCACAATAAACATGAAAAATAACGAATTTAAAATTATACTTAAAAATCATTAAAGAGCGATGTCTTCCAGGCGAACTTAGGCTAAACATGGACTAAGTACAGTGAGAAGTGGTAAGTAAGAATATGCTTATATGTCAATAGCTTTTCAAACTAAAGCAATATTTTTTATTAAATGTTATAATTATAGACGAACAAGTATATAAATATCTTCACGCCATTCCCAATACTAGAGTAGAGAGATAGATTATTAAGTCTCTACAATCCACTTTTCACGGATGCCATTTTTTGGGACAACTCGGCAGGTGGTGATCCTGTCACTGTCTTTATGTATGTACATTTAGAAAAAAAAAGCCATATGTACGAGTCACCGGGGATCGATCATGGATCTCTTCACTTGAATTTAAGCTCACCACCACTCGACTGACCTGACTGTTTAATGTAATGTAATATGAAATAAATAAATACATAGATCGGGACAACATCTCATTTTTTTGCAGCAGCTAAAGAACTTAGAAGGTACCACAAACACCCAGACCTCAGAAAATGTAGATGATTTTTCAACATTGACTTCAAAGATGTCGATACCTTGAAAACCAATGTGTACGCCTCTTGACCACGAAGTTCGAATATTGTAAAAAAAATTTGCACGGTAAATGCTTACCACTCGCACGAAGCCAGGAGCATCATCTTGTTTAGAATAAATGTGTTTGGGATTTCATTACACTTTTAATTTCAAGTTCGGTTTGCGTTGATGATAGAGCCTTAATCGAATTGCTCGAAAATTCCATTATTGAATTAAATGTCTTGTGCGCTTAATTATACCGAGCTTGTGGTACAGTGGAGATTGAACATTATGTTTATCTTCTCTACATATTTGGGTAGATAGATAGATAAATAACTCTTTATTACAACAATTTAACATTTAAATTTACGGACCATATTGTAGCAAACGGTGGTCATATCGCTATAAGCAATTCTACTTGACAAACTCATGATTTTAATAAAATAGTATTGTATTCATAAAAAGTAGGTGAAATATTTTAAAAGAAAATTACAAATTCATCTTATGAACAATGAACAAATATATAATTTTTAAAATACAATATTCACGCATACAAACTCATATACATATATAGATAGGTAATTCTTTACAGCACTTTAAAGTTTGTCTTTAAAACTTCGGAAAAGCTTACAGACTACGAATGGTGGTGATATTCCTTAAATATAAACACTCGCATAATATACAGAGGTACTATACTTTGTAATATACTATACATATATGTACTTCGGATAAATACAAAATAAAACATAATCACTTATTACAAAAATTACAAATAATATTTGCAGTATTTTGCGAAATAGTATTAGACATAAGGCCTAATTATTGGCTCATGAGATCGGCAAACAATATCAAGAGAGGATTCATTTACGAAAAAATATTTCGTCTAGTCTTTATTTACTCAATAAATATATGAACTTTGAGATTAATAATAAGAAAGCGTAAATATTATAAGAATAACAAAACAACTTTAACAATTATATTATTTTTAGGTTCAACATTTAAATTATTAGCTTTATTTATTGGCCTAGCCTTTTTAAAATCGTTTTTTATTTTCACCCGAAATTAAGATTTAATTAAGATGAATAAGTCAAGTTAATATATAAGTTATATATTTAAATACAGATATATCATCATGCCATTCCCAATACAGATGTAGTCAGAAGTCTAGTCTAGACAATTTAGTCCCTTCGAACCATCTTCCACCGAAGATATTTTCGGGACACCGTGATATGGTGGCGGTGGTTGTAATGGGCAAAATAGTGGACAGAAATTATACAGAGATTATTATTATATATATGAATGTTTTTTGAGTGTATAAAATGCTGAACCACACCAATTGATTTCATTTATTGTCACGAAAGCGGAGTGGTTGGGTTGTCGGAATCTGGAGTCAAGAGACCCGAGTTCGATCCCCAGGTAGCAGGCTCGTACCAATGGGTTTTTCAAAAACTTATGTACGATGATATCGTTGGCTTGGACATAAAGACGGCGACGGGCTCACCACCTGTCACGTTGCATGAATGGGCCGTTCACGTTTTTAACAGTGGTAGAGCCACGCATCATCAATCCTGGGGGCACTCTAAGGCCGACAACGCATCTGCTGTGCCTCTGGTATTGCGGGTGTTCATGGGCGGCGGTAATCACTTACCATCACGTGAGCCGCCTGCTCGTTTGCCTCCCTTTTCTATAAAAAAAATTACAAAAGAAATTTTCGGTGGAAGGTGGGTCGAAGGAACTTAATTGTCTACAATTTCATAGTAGTACACAATTTCACTTGCCTGTACTAGATATTCCTGAATTACCATATTTCACGTTTCATTTTTTCTTTGTCTCTTACAAATATCATAAAATTAAATATGAAATTTAAAAAAGGTTCCCTAATGTTTTCCTACTAAGTGTATATTAAATGAACCTGTCTATCATAAAAAAGGTTCTGTCAAGACTTAATAGTTTGTTTGTTGTATGTTTTTCGACAGCAACATCTTATATTCTCAGCATTTTATATTTGAACATTTAAGGAAATAAGAAAGAAAGTTACTCCCAAGGAGAATATAACCACTCAGTGTGACGGGAAGGCAACTGTCAATTTATTTTTGGCCCAGAGTTTTTTACAAATTTTCAGTCAATCACCGTAGATTAGGTTAAAAATTTTGCTAAAATGTAAGCGAAACATTGGTGTGTATGAAGAAGGCAGAAATAGGCGTTTACAAATTTTCAAAGTAATCAAAGATCATGTTACCACTATGTGTGAAAGTAACAGAAAAAAATTATAAAAAGTACTGTGGTACATAGTTTATTTTCGAAAGATAAACATTATAAAACTGATTTTGAGACCAATTTTTGTATTGGATTGGTATTTGTCACTGGAGACCGTTTTTGTGGAAAGCTTTAGAAGTGTATGTTCAGCGTTGGACTCTTGATAGGATGAAAAGAAGAAGACATGGCCTGTCGATTTAAAAGCCTTATGAGCTGTTGAACAGATTTTCATACAGTTTTCACTAATAGAAGTTGTGATTCAAGAATGATTTTAGTAAATTTACTAAAACAAGTTATATTATGGTTTATAAAATATGTAAATAAATACCTTCACGCAATTCCCAATACAGGGGTAGACAGAGGTCTTGTCTAGACAATTAAGTCGGTTCGACCCACCTTCCACAGAAGATATTTTCGGGACAACGTGACATGTAGTGAGCCCGTCGCCATGTTTACGTCCTATTCAACATGATTCGTACACAAGTTTTTAAAAACCCATTGGTACGAACGTACCACCTTGGGATCGAACTCTGGACTTGAATTCCGATCACCCACCACTCGGCTATCGTGACTGCTATTTCTTATTTTTATTGTCTTATATTTACTTTTATCTTATGTTATGTTTCGTATCAATTTAAAAAGCAATTAGCAACACATTTTGGAACTGTCATAAAAGAATACCGTATAATTTCTATCGCATTTTCTGTTATTGGTTAAAAAAATGAGTTCTCAGGCATAATAAATATATGTTATGTCAAAGGCTCTGGATAACAAACAGTCTGTACTTAATCATAGTTTCATTTAGATCTCTCCGTTAATTGGAACCATTTCACAGACACCATTAAAAGAGTAATAACACAAATTGTTCCAAACTATAAACACGAAGTTATTTTGATTCAAGAAAGTTAAAATTAATCGAGCATGTCTATGTCTGTGTGTGTAAACGACAGTTTTGAATAATTACAGGAAAAGTTTTGCTCTTGGCATCGAATTGGGTCACAACCCTCATCTAATACAGCGATGTTAACGCATTAATATAAATACAGAAAATAATATCGTTAGCTAGATAACTGAGACGGCGATAGGCTCACCACCTGTCACCTTGTCCCAAATAACCATCGTTGAAAAGTGGGTCTTATGAGAAATTGTGTGAAGGTAAATATTACAGTAACCCTTCGTTCCCGCAACCCTTTGCTTACAAGACAACACCACCAACTAGACTATCCGGTGGTCAATATTTAAATTATTTTTCATTAAAATTCTAATCATTTACTTTTCCCCATCAACCAGAGTTGACTACACAGGTAGAGAACGTGACATTTGGTGAGCCCATCTCCGTTTTTAAGTCCAAGCCAACGATATAATTCGTACATAAGTAGAGAATGCCTTAAGGAATTAAGTCCGCTCATTGGAACCCGTAGTTTATAAGGGTACAATAAAGTATAAATAAATAAATATATGTGTATTTTTAAAATACCAAAAACAGTCGGTTTTGGCATTTAAAAGCGATGTCGGAATAAAGAAATTTGTATACATGTATACCAGTACGAACCCTGGATACATTACACGTACAAAAAAAGATATGAACACATTTATTCACGAGTCGAGTGCTAACAACACCACTTAACACTTTATCGCGTCGCGTGAAATGGCAATTCCATGAATATCGGTACTACGCCCATTAAAAATAACGCCTATCTCCGAACGTACTGAGCGGTGTTGTAAGTGCGAAAATTATTTTAGTAAAGATTCCACGAAAATCAAGCTCCCAAAATTTATCGACACCTCAAGCTAATGAGTCTCCTCAAAAAGCACTTCATTCGAGCTAGGCTCACCATCATCGCCAAGATTTAATCCGGGACAAGAGCAAAGCTACGGGAAAAATAATAAAAATGAAGATTAAATATGTAAAATAAATTGTGTATACAAAGTATAAATATTTAATTTTATGTAGATACGAGGGCCGAGTTAGTCTTAATTGCCAGATTTTTATTAATGATTACTTGTCAGTAGATATTTTATTTTTACGTAAATAACATTGAAAGAAGTATTAACAATGTAACATAAATAGTGCCACGGTTTAGTTTTTATGTATTTTTTTATCCTTCATGCTTTTCCTGAGATAGTAAAAATTTTAGACAATTTAGTCTTTTCGAATAACATTTTATCGGAGCTTATTTGTGGCATGCGGTGAGCATTTTGCGGTTTTTGTTTGAAGTGGTGAGCGGATTCAAAGCAAGTAGATAAGTAGATGTGTATAGTTACTGTTAACCCCTATAGGATAGTACGATTGTAAACTAACACAAATTATAATATCTAAACACCATCTCAATACAGAGTGAAAGGGTAGACAGAGGTCTAGACAATTAAGTCGTTCCGACCGAAATAAACGTTTTTGAAAAAAACCCATAAGTACTAGCTTGTGACCTAATGATCGAACTCGGCTATCTTCACTGCAATTCCGACCGCCCAACCGCTCGGCTATCGTGACTTAAACATGAGGTGCGTTTGTCTCTTCTCAATCGGACTTATTTCTATTTATCTCATCTGGACGCACGTTCCTAATACTAGGAACGTGCGTGCGTCCAGATTGAAGTCAAGACGACATCCTTACAGCCCACGTTTCATCGAAGACTATTTGGGATAACGTGACAAGTGGTGAAATTATTGCCGTCTTGTTACCAGATCCACGATACGATATACTTTCATACCTACACATTTATATTTGTAATTACGTAAGCAAATATTCATTGAAAAATATTATCATGCAAGAATCGAATATTCTTATTAATCACACAAATGCGGATTTCGAACCCGTAATCTTCAGCTCCGAAGGCAAGGACTTAGACTATTTTCACGCAATTGCCAATACAGGAGTAGACAGAGGTCTAGTCTAGACAATTAAGTCCCTTCTACTTTACTTCCACTTTACACCTTCCACCGAAGATATTTTCGGGACATCGTGACAGGTGGTGAGCCCGTCGCCGCCTTTATGACCAAGTCAACGATTATATCGTTGACTTGGTCATAAGTTCGTACATAAGTTTTTGAAAACCCATAAGTACTAGCTTGTGACCCAATGATCGAACTCGGCTATCTTCACTGCAATTCCGACCACCCAACCACTCGGCTATCGTGACTTTTACCTTACTTGTAACCATTAAACTATCTTGTCGTCTATATACCGAGTTTTAACAAACGGCAGAAAACTACCGGGGCCGATGAAATGTTCGAATTCGGAACATTCCCGGTCAAATAAAGCCACATGGGAAACCTAACTGGAGCACTTGAAACAATTAAGCAAGAGTACAAATTATCCATCAGAGCTTACGCCAGATATTTTCTCTACGTTTTATAGATGTGAGAAAATAGAAACCTTTCAGTTGTGTATATTAGCAACTCTTAACTCACGTCATCCACAGAAGATTAAGTCAGGTCATAAATAAGAAAATAAGTAGCTAAAGTACTTGTATTATGGAATCGGAAATTTGTTTCCGATGCCATAATACAAGTACTTTAGCACCTTCTAAGTAGAAGGCACCACAAACATCCAGACTTCTAAATTGTCCCGTCTGGAAATCGAATCTGGGACAGTTTGAATTTTGGCTACACCTTGGAATCCGGTAGGTAGGCCATTCGATCACGGAGCGTTTAGCATAAATTTTTTCTGTACAGAAAAACCTTTATTACATATTCCTATGTCTGTATGTATTAAAGCGTAGCTTTTTATTTGGTCGTTGTTCCGATTATGAGTGTCCAGCATTTTCAAGGATTCACCCCTAGTCACCTCTTACCCACGGCAAATATATATCTTCACGCCATTCTCGACATTGTGTAGACTGAGCTCAACACAACTAAGTATTTTCGATCTACCAGCGACCAAAGATATTTTTGAGACAACGTGACAGGTGATGAGCCCGTCGCACGGCAAAAAATGAGTTTGTAAAGTCATACTCCGTTAACACAACAACCATATTTGTGGAATGATTTAATAATTTTTGTGAAATGATGTGAAGCTCTGCCGAGATAACATCTTTAATAAAACTGAAGAAGACTTGCTTGAAAAAGTTCAATAGAACTTGATCTGAGAAGTTTCGACAACAAGCAGTACAAGTAAAAAACGATTCCTTTGTAGAAGTTTTAATAGAAAGTTAATCCATTCTTTCACATCTCGAGTTAAAATATGTCATAGCCGGATAACAAAGATTAAACTCATCTAGTTATCTCCCACGGCTTCGTCTGCGTTAAAACAGCTTTTAAGTTTATCGGGAGAAAAATAGCCAATAAGGGCCTCATCTATCTCAAAGTCAATATTCATTAAAATCGGCTGATAGGTTTTGGCGTGAAAGTATAAAAAAGCAATGCTACATCCACCTATCGTCATTTTAATTCTACGACCTAGGTTAGGAGGA
Organism: Sericinus montela; assembly: GCA_029286605.1. NCBI lineage: Eukaryota > Metazoa > Arthropoda > Insecta > Lepidoptera > Papilionidae > Sericinus > Sericinus montela. The sequence goes on along the minus strand of JAGSMR010000066.1, from coordinate 1,057,010 downwards.
CTAGAAAAAAAGAGGTTCTAGAGCAAAAAAAATAATAAATATACGATAAGAAATTATAGTTTAATATGGTTATTGAATTGTAATTTCGCTGTATTTTACAAATTAACGTAATTAGAAAAAGCATTGAAGCGATCAACTCATTATCAGGGGTTACTATAATTAATACATTCCTTTATATAGTATAAAAAATTAAAATCGTGACTTTATATAAAAAGTCACGATAGCCGAGTGGTTGGGTGGTCGGAATTTCGAGTCGAGAGACCCGAGTTCGATCCCCTAGTGGCAGGCTCGTACAAAGATTTTTCAAAAACTTGGCTACGAATTATATCGTTGGCTTGGACAGAAAGGCGGCGACGGGCTCACCACCTGTCACGTTGTCCCGAAAATATCTTCGGTGGAAGGTGGGTCGAAGGGACTTAATTGTATAGACTCGACCTCTGTCTACCCCTGTATTGGGAATTTCGTGAAGATATTTATATATATTTATTTATTTTTCTTTATATAGTAATAGTTTTAAAAAAAAACTTTGTACGATTTCTATCGTTGGCTTAGACATAAAGACGACGACGGGCTCACCACCTGTCACGTTGTCCCGAAAATATCTTCGGTGGAAGGTGGGTCGAAGGGACTTAATTGTATAGACTCGACCTCTGTCTACCCCTGTATTGGGAATTGCGTGAAGATATTTATATATATTTATTTATTTTTCTTTATATAGTAATAGTATTAAAAAAAAACTTTGTACGATTTCTATCGTTGGCTTAGACATAAAGACGACGACGGGCTCACCACCTGTCACGTTGTCCCGAAAATATCTTCGGTGGAAGGTGGGTCGAAGGGACTTAATTGTATAGACTCGACCTCTGTCTACCCCTGTATTGGGAATTGCGTGAAGATATTTATATATATTTATTTATTTTTCTTTATATAGTAATAGTATTAAAAAAAAAAAACTTTGTACGATTTCTATCGTTGGCTTAGACATAAAGACGACGACGGGCTCACCACCTGTCACGTTGTCCCGAAAATATCTTCGGTGGAAGGTGGGTCGAAGGGACTTAATTGTATAGACTCGACCTCTGTCTACCCCTGTATTGGGAATTGCGTGAAGATATTTATATATATTTATTTATTTTTCTTTATATAGTAATAGTATTAAAAAAAAAAAACTTTGTACGATTTCTATCGTTGGCTTAGACATAAAGACGACGACGGGCTCACCACCTGTCACGTTGTCCCGAAAATATCTTCGGTGGAAGGTGGGTCGAAGGGACTTAATTGTATAGACTCCATATAGTAATTCGTTCATAAGCGGAGAGCTTCTACAAAAATCCAATTTAATATGGAAATCTTGCCTATTAACAGGTTCTAAGCATTTGTCAAGGAATTAAATAAATTATCTTCACGTAATTCCCAATACAAGGGTAGGATAGCTCTAGACAATTAAGGACTTGTGACCAACCTTTCACCGAAGACATATTGTGGGACAATATCACTGGTGGTGAATCTGTCGCCTGTCGCCAAGCCAACGATATAAATCATGTTTAAAAACTCATTGGTTCGAACTCACCACGAGATCGAAACTCTTCATTCGAATTCCGATCACCCAAACACTGACTATCGTGATTTCATTATGCTATGTTATTTTGTAAAACAAATTAGCGACCCTCTTTGCTTCACACGTGTAGATACATATTCTAATGCGCCCTGACATCTGACTAATTTATAAGAAACCACGTAGTCACGATAGCCTGGTAGTTGGGTGATCGGAATACGAGTCAAGAGACCTGAATTCTATCCCCATGGCTCATACCAATAGAAAAACTAAAATATCTTCACGCCATTCTCGACATTGTGTAGACTGAGCTCAACACAACTAAGTATTTTCGATCTACCAGCGACCAAAGATATTTTGAGACAACGTGACAGGTGATGAGCCCGTCGCACGGCAAAAAATGAGTTTGTAAAGTCATACTCCGTTAACACAACAACCATATTTGTGGAATGATTTAATAATTTTGTGAAATGATGTGAAGCTCTGCCGAGATAACATCTTTAATAAACTGAAGAAGACTTGCTTGAAAAAGTTCAATAGAACTTGATCTGAGAAGTTTCGACAACAAGCAGTACAAGTAAAAAACGATTCCTTTGTAGAAGTTTTAATAGAAAGTTAATCCATTCTTTCACATCTCGAGTTAAAATATGTCATAGCCGGATAACAAAGATTAAACCCATCTAGTTATCTCCCACGGCTTCGTCTGCGTTAAAACAGCTTTTAAGTTTATCGGGAGAAAAATAGCCAATAAGGGCCTCATCTATCTCAAAGTCAATATTCATTAAAATCGGCTGATCGGTTTTGGCGTGAAAGTATAAAAAAGCAATGCTACATCCACCTATCGTCATTTTAATTCTACGACCTAGGTTAGGAGGACTAGAAAAAAAGAGGTTTGTTAAAAATTATAAAAAAGAGGTTCTAGAGCAAAAAAAATAATAAATATACGATAAGAAATTATACTTTAATATGGTTATTGAATTGTAATTTCGCTGTATTTTACAAATTAACGTAATTAGAAAAAGCATGGAAGCGATCAACTCATTATCAGGGGTTACTATAATTAATACATTCCTTTATATAGTATAAAAAATTAAAATCGTGACTTTATATAAAAAGTCACGATAGCCGAGTGGTTGGGTGGTCGGAATTTCGAGTCGAGAGACCCGAGTTCGATCCCCTAGTGGCAAAACAATACAAAGATTTTTCAAAAACTTGGCTACGAATTATATCGTTGGCTTGGACAGAAAGGCGGCGACGGGCTCACCACCTGTCACGTTGTCCCGAAAATATCTTCGGTGGAAGGTGGGTCGAAGGGACTTAATTGTATAGACTCGACCTCTGTCTACCCCTGTATTGGGAATTTCGTGAAGATATTTATATATATTTATTTATTTTTCTTTATATAGTAATAGTATTAAAAAAAATTTGCAGAGTGATGACGGGCAGCAGCGACTGAGGTGCCAGGTGTCTGGTACTGCGATCGCCAATCCACTTACACCATTGAAAGAGAGGTTTATGACCTGTAGGAGGCTTTTAGTGTCCGTTATGTGCGAATGTATGATGATCGTATTGTATGGTTCGCCATTACTAGACTCCATATAGTAATTCGTTCATAAGCGGAGAGCTTCTACAAAAAAATCCAATTTAATATGGAAATCTTGCCTATTAACAGGTTCTAAGCATTTGTCAAGGAATTAAATAAATTATCTTCACGTAATTCCCAATACAAGGGTAGGATAGCTCTAGACAATTAAGGACTTGTGACCAACCTTTCACCGAAGAAATGTTTTGGGACAACAGGACAGGTGGTAAGCCGGTCGCCGTCTTTATATCCAAGCGAACGATATAAATCGTACATAAGTTTGAAAAACCCATTGATACGAGCCTAACACCTGGAGATCGAACTCGGGTCTCTTATCTTGAACTCCGATCATCCAACCACATAGCTATATACGAGTATTCATCTATACATCGTGACTGTATATTTCCAAAATGAATAAACAGTTTATCTATCTATCTATCTATGAATATCAAGTACATTTCAATTAGACTTTTTACGCAAAAGACGTATACGACGCTACCTATGTACTCGTACATAAAGCCATGTACACATCTTGCTTACAAGTATGACATCATTTATAGAGGAAGGTCCGCGGGAAATTCATTACGATACGCCTCCCGAGAATTAACTCGTTTCATATCTAGAATACAATTTAATTAATGTGTAGCCCATACCAAAATGTTGCGTAATCCAATTTCATCGAAATTTCTAGATATAAACGATAGCGCTTGAGTTTTCTATTCTTTCTCTATTTCGTTACTATATTTTCAAGCGTTTTAGACGTTTTAAGTAAATTCACTTTAAGTTAACAAAATCTTTTGCTTCTCAAGTTTATGTATGCTTTTATGTTATAATAAGATTTAACTTTTAAAGCGCTTTTACTTTGATGAAACACAACTTACGAGATAACCGTGTTATTTGAAGACATTTCTTACAGCCTTACATTATAATATTTCACTATTAAGGTATTACGTAGAAGGTAAGAACAAAAATATCTTTACGTCATTCCCAATAATAGGCTAGACTGCGATCTAGACAATTAAGTCCTTTCGACCCACCTTTCACCGAAGACATATTGTGGGACAATATCACTGGTGGTGAATCTGTCGCCTGTCGCCAAGCCAACGATATAAATCATGTTTAAAAACTCATTGGTTCGAACCTACCACGAGATCGAAACTCTTCATTCGAATTCCGATCACCCAATCACTCGACTATCGTGATTTCATTATGCTATGTTATTTTGTAAAACAAATTAGCCACCCTCTTTTGCTTCACACGTGTAGATACATATTCTAATGCGCCCCTGACATCTGACTAATTTATAAGAAACCACGTAGTCACGATAGCCTGGTAGTTGGGTGATCGGAATACGAGTCAAGAGACCTGAATTCTATCCCCATGGCTCATACCAATAGAAAAAAACTAAAATATCTTCACGCTATTCCCAATACAGGGGTAGAGGACAGAGGTCTAGTCTAGACAAACAAGTCCCTTCGACGTTCCACCGAAGATATTTCGCGACTACGTGACAGGTGGTGAGCCCGCCGCCGCCTTTCAGTCCAAGTCAATGATATGAATCATACATAGGTTTGAAAAAACCCATAGGCACGAGCCTGCATCCTGGAAATCGTGAATGTACAAAGGGTTTTTTTTTTAAAAAAACTTTGTACGATTTCTATCGTTGGCTTAGACATAAAGACGACGACGGGCTCACCACCTGTCACGTTGTCCCAAATAACGTCTTCGGTGGAAGGTGGATCGAAGGACTTAAATGTTGGCAAATTTTTCCCTTCAATTTAATTACAGATAATGCAGTTTCCACCTATATAGATACAGAAAATCATTAATGATAAATAAAATGAGGTGTTACTCATCATAACAAACAACTTGGGCTGTGTGGCTGTACGTCTAACTTTTTGTTTAAATTAAATAAATATCTTCACGCCATTTTCAATACCGGGGGTAGACAGAGGTCTTGTCTGATTAATGATTTTCACGCACTAAAAATCACAATCTAAAAAATTATTTTTGTAGGTTTTTTAAAACAGTTATTACAATTTTCTAATGTTTGGTTGTTGAATGGTGTTATGCTAGTTGCTAATACAAACCCTAATCCCCATCGCGGAGGAGTTTCAACAGGTTGCCCGGGCCTCTAGGCCAGGAAGTACCTACATATATATCGATGGGAATCGCGGGTTCGAATTGCACCAATTGTAATTTTTTAATTTCATAAAATAAAGTTCAGTTTAAGTTATATGCTTTAAAATCAATACATACATTGCATAACATCATCATTATTTTTTAAATTAGGACAATGATGCTCAAGGTATCATTAGTCGTCTGTAATAGTTATTTGACGTGCTCCATAGTGAAAATTTACTTCACTATGGAGATCCGTTTGACACTTAACATTCAACTGTCGACTAACTCCGTAGACGACAGGCGTATACCCGGTGTATTCTCACGGTGCGATTCTCATCCGGGTCAATGTGGAAATACAGTTTTCTTACATTTCTTCGGGTCTAGGTGGGTGTGGTACCTTCGCTGTTCCCGGTTGCACATAAATGTCTTGGCTACTTACTTTGGGATCGGAACAATGTATGCGAAGTAGTCTATGTATGTTTTTATTCGACTATGTTCATAGCTCTACAAGAAGAACTGACAACCGATGGAAAAGAAAAGTTCTCGATGGTAGGATGGTTCTCGCAGGGTGGAGTATATAATTATTTATATTTGATGATAATCACTTTGACAGATTTACTCAACGCGAGTGAAGCCGCGGGTAAACTCTTATACTATATACCAGTATCTTAGTGATACCACGAATTCATAATAAATGTCTCAAAGTGATGTAAATAAAATTTTCATACAAGGCTGATCCCTTAAAATTCTCTCCTTAAAATATCTCCATAAAATTCTCATACGTGGATAGAATATGAACGGGCAGACAAATGCAATAAATGAAATGCACGTCAGTTAAAGTTTTATAATATTTTCTTCGTCTTCTTCAATATTCATGCTGCGTCAAGTGCGCGCCAACATAAACGCAAAGTATTAAATTTAATTCAATAATACACTCGAGAGCAATAAATTAGTGTCGGGTAAAGATATCTGAATATCTCATACTTTATTTCACTGCGCTAACATTTTAAATACTGTAAATGATACGGCAAGGACAGATGGTGTCTCACTAGTAACTGTACAGGACGTTAAATAAATATCTTCACGCAATTCCCAATACAGGCGTAGACAGAGGTCTAGTTTAGACAATTAAGTCTCTTCGGCCCACCTTCCACTATAGATACATGTCCAAGCCAATAATATTATTCGTACATAAGTTTTTTAAAAATCCATTGGTACGAGCCTGCCACTCGGGCTCGAACTCGGATCTCTCGACTCGTAATTCCGACCACCCAACCACTCGGCTATCGTGACAGGCGTAGACAGAGGTCTAGTTTAGACAATTAAGTCTCTTCGGCCCACCTTCCACTATAGATATATGTCCAAGCCAATAATATTATTCGTACATAAGTTTTTTAAAAATCCATTGGTACGAGCCTGCCACTCGGGCTCGAACTCGGATCTCTCGACTCGTAATTCCGACCACCCAACCACTCGGCTATCGTGACTTTACAAAAAGTTCTCCGACATTACCAGGAAACCGGGTTAACCTTTGCCGATCAAAAACATGTATCCATGTACCATCACGAAATGATCTGTACTTGGTCAACACAATGCTTTATCACAGGAACTAAACTTATTAAATTCCGACATGATGGAGAAAGTGATCTAAATCCATGGATCGTAAGTCCTCGATATGCTCAAGCAAATTTAAAACCATTAAGACCTGTAAATGGCTCTAAATTGGAGCGGAAGCATCGTTTCGAGATTATGATAAGCCCGGCATCATTTACCACGTATCTACCACGACCCACGTATCTATCCTATTCATTAATACGTTGAAGAAGCATTACTCCATTTCTGATTTTTAGTTGAGAATGTTATCGTTATGCATGACAATAGACGTCCTCATACTGGTCGAATTGTTAATGACTACTTTCTAGAAGTAAACAGCTGTATGTAGTGACAAATACGTGGAAGAAATATTAGCACATTTATGATTTTTGGGAGAGGATGCTATCGTTATGCATGACAATACCCGGCCTCATACTGGTCGAATTGTTAATGACTACCTTCTAGAAGTTAACAGCTTTATGTAGTGACAACAGCATCCAGCATTTTATCGCGTTGAAGAAATATGTAATTAACCTAACATTGTTAATTTTTGAGACATACAGATATTTCCACCTGACCCTAATCCACATCCCACGAGTGTAGTTCGTTATATCAGTTCGCATTTGATGGCAGATGATTTATGTTAATAATAATTTTAATGGCACTTTTATTTTTTTATTATTAACGCATTTATCCAATTTTGGGATAGACAGAGGTCTACTTTTCTAATCTAATAAAGTTGATATAGTACTCAATGGTAACTATTAACGGCATGATTTCTTTAAAATAGATATTTTATCACTAATTTATAAAATAGCATCGGGCAATTTGCCAATATTCAAAACGGATAATGCTATAGCACTTAATTCCTGGTTTTCCTGATTTTGACATTTATTTATCGTGTCGACTTCGTAGCCCGCTCTCCGCGTCCCTTTCAAATGGAAATGGGGTATTTCAGAATTTTCAATTTCATAATCTCCTGCGATCTTCAATAGAAAGAAAAGAATTTTATTTGGCACATGCAAGACATACAAGATTAATTAATACGCTTCTTCTTCTTCTCCTTTACCGCTTATCAAGAGTCCTAAAACTTTCCACAGTGAACGGTCCCCAGCCACCTGCAACCGTTGACTTCCCGCAACATTTTGCAAATCGTCGCTCCATCACGTGGGGGTTGTCCAACACTGCGTTTGTCTGTACAAGGTTGCCATGCGAGAACGTAACATTTATTTATTTATTTAAACTTTACTTGCACACATTATAATAAAAATGTACAAAATGGCGGACTTAATGCCTAAAGGCGTTCTCGACCAGTCTACCTTTGGTTTGTGCAGAGAATCTAGTGATGGGTGCAAAACTCATAATTAAAAAAATTAAAGGTTTAAGGAAAAAAATCAAAATTAAAATATAATGATAATATATTTTAATTTTGATTATATGATACAATACACATACATATACATTTACATTACTACATACATGCATAGAATAGTATTTATACATATACACAAATACCCACAATAAATACATACATAGTAAATAAATATGAAATTTTTATATTATACATACTTGAGAATATAACAATTTCTGAAGTTTTTTTTGAATATTTATTATTATCAGTAACTACTACTGCTTCGTTATGTAATATTCCCAGAGTAAACGTTTAAGGATAGGTTTAGTTTAATATCCCTAACGGTTGTCAGTTCTACGTGCTATGTTTTTTTTTTATAGAATAGTGAGGCAAACGAGCAGGTGGGTCGAGTGACGGTAAGTGATTACCGCCGCCGATGAATACCCGCAATGCCAGAGGCATAGCAGATGCGTTGCCGTTCTTAGAGTGCCCCCCCCCCACAGATTTGGGGGAGGGGGGTAGCGGCCTCCGGTTACCTGCACTCGCTAGACGAAACGCAGAAATTTGTTAGACTTCTACTTCACGCCGTATTCGATGAGGTCGTGGTACTTCCCCGGTCGAGCCGGCCCATTCATCCAACAACAAAAGCTGATGCGTGGCTCTACCACTCTTAAATTGGTAGAGCCGGCCCATTGTCACTTCAACGTGCTGATTCTTACGGCAATGACCGTTATCCTGGTTCTGTCTTCGTTACGGATTCTATTAATTAAATTTAAGGTTGCAATGGTAAACAAACAATGTACATAGGAAACATGAAGTACGAAGTTCACTTGTTTACACATGAGTCAAAATAATAAAAAAAAGAAAAAATAATCAAAGTATAACTTGAGGACATCAAAGAACTTGAGGACATCAAAGAACTTGAGGACATCAAAGAACTTGAGGACATCAAAGAACTTGAGGACATCAAAGAACTTGAGGACATCAAAGAACTTGAGGACATCAAAGAACTTGAGGACATCAAAGAACTTGAGGACATCAAAGAACTTGAGGACATCAAAGAACTTGAGGACATCAAAGAACTTGAGGACATCAAAGAACTTGAGGACATCAAAGAACTTGAGGACATCAAAGAACTTGAGGACATCAAAGAACTTGAGGACATCAAAGAACTTGAGGACATCAAAGAACTTGAGGACATCAAAGAACTTGAGGACATCAAAGAACTTGAGGACATCAAAGAACTTGAGGACATCAAAGAACTTGAGGACATCAAAGAACTTGAGGACATCAAAGAACTTGAGGACATCAAAGAACTTGAGGACATCAAAGAACTTGAGGACATCAAAGAACTTGAGGACATCAAAGAACTTGAGGACATCAAAGAACTTGAGGACATCAAAGAACTTGAGGACATCAAAGAACTTGAGGACATCAAAGAACTTGAGGACATCAAAGAACTTGAGGACATCAAAGAACTTGAGGACATCAAAGAACTTGAGGACATCAAAGAACTTGAGGACATCAAAGAACTTGAGGACATCAAAGAACTTGAGGACATCAAAGAACTTGAGGACATCAAAGAACTTGAGGACATCAAAGAACTTGAGGACATCAAAGAACTTGAGGACATCAAAGAACTTGAGGACATCAAAGAACTTGAGGACATCAAAGAACTTGAGGACATCAAAGAACTTGAGGACATCAAAGAACTTGAGGACATCAAAGAACTTGAGGACATCAAAGAACTTGAGGACATCAAAGAACTTGAGGACATCAAAGAACTTGAGGACATCAAAGAACTTGAGGACATCAAAGAACTTGAGGACATCAAAGAACTTGAGGACATCAAAGAACTTGAGGACATCAAAGAACTTGAGGACATCAAAGAACTTGAGGACATCAAAGAACTTGAGGACATCAAAGAACTTGAGGACATCAAAGAACTTGAGGACATCAAAGAACTTGAGGACATCAAAGAACTTGAGGACATCAAAGAACTTGAGGACATCAAAGAACTTGAGGACATCAAAGAACTTGAGGACATCAAAGAACTTGAGGACATCAAAGAACTTGAGGACATCAAAGAACTTGAGGACATCAAAGAACTTGAGGACATCAAAGAACTTGAGGACATCAAAGAACTTGAGGACATCAAAGAACTTGAGGACATCAAAGAACTTGAGGACATCAAAGAACTTGAGGACATCAAAGAACTTGAGGACATCAAAGAACTTGAGGACATCAAAGAACTTGAGGACATCAAAGAACTTGAGGACATCAAAGAACTTGAGGACATCAAAGAACTTGAGGACATCAAAGAACTTGAGGACATCAAAGAACTTGAGGACATCAAAGAACTTGAGGACATCAAAGAACTTGAGGACATCAAAGAACTTGAGGACATCAAAGAACTTGAGGACATCAAAGAACTTGAGGACATCAAAGAACTTGAGGACATCAAAGAACTTGAGGACATCAAAGAACTTGAGGACATCAAAGAACTTGAGGACATCAAAGAACTTGAGGACATCAAAGAACTTGAGGACATCAAAGAACTTGAGGACATCAAAGAACTTGAGGACATCAAAGAACTTGAGGACATCAAAGAACTTGAGGACATCAAAGAACTTGAGGACATCAAAGAACTTGAGGACATCAAAGAACTTGAGGACATCAAAGAACTTGAGGACATCAAAGAACTTGAGGACATCAAAGAACTTGAGGACATCAAAGAACTTGAGGACATCAAAGAACTTGAGGACATCAAAGAACTTGAGGACATCAAAGAACTTGAGGACATCAAAGAACTTGAGGACATCAAAGAACTTGAGGACATCAAAGAACTTGAGGACATCAAAGAACTTGAGGACATCAAAGAACTTGAGGACATCAAAGAACTTGAGGACATCAAAGAACTTGAGGACATCAAAGAACTTGAGGACATCAAAGAACTTGAGGACATCAAAGAACTTGAGGACATCAAAGAACTTGAGGACATCAAAGAACTTGAGGACATCAAAGAACTTGAGGACATCAAAGAACTTGAGGACATCAAAGAACTTGAGGACATCAAAGAACTTGAGGACATCAAAGAACTTGAGGACATCAAAGAACTTGAGGACATCAAAGAACTTGAGGACATCAAAGAACTTGAGGACATCAAAGAACTTGAGGACATCAAAGAACTTGAGGACATCAAAGAACTTGAGGACATCAAAGAACTTGAGGACATCAAAGAACTTGAGGACATCAAAGAACTTGAGGACATCAAAGAACTTGAGGACATCAAAGAACTTGAGGACATCAAAGAACTTGAGGACATCAAAGAACTTGAGGACATCAAAGAACTTGAGGACATCAAAGAACTTGAGGACATCAAAGAACTTGAGGACATCAAAGAACTTGAGGACATCAAAGAACTTGAGGACATCAAAGAACTTGAGGACATCAAAGAACTTGAGGACATCAAAGAACTTGAGGACATCAAAGAACTTGAGGACATCAAAGAACTTGAGGACATCAAAGAACTTGAGGACATCAAAGAACTTGAGGACATCAAAGAACTTGAGGACATCAAAGAACTTGAGGACATCAAAGAACTTGAGGACATCAAAGAACTTGAGGACATCAAAGAACTTGAGGACATCAAAGAACTTGAGGACATCAAAGAACTTGAGGACATCAAAGAACTTGAGGACATCAAAGAACTTGAGGACATCAAAGAACTTGAGGACATCAAAGAACTTGAGGACATCAAAGAACTTGAGGACATCAAAGAACTTGAGGACATCAAAGAACTTGAGGACATCAAAGAACTTGAGGACATCAAAGAACTTGAGGACATCAAAGAACTTGAGGACATCAAAGAACTTGAGGACATCAAAGAACTTGAGGACATCAAAGAACTTGAGGACATCAAAGAACTTGAGGACATCAAAGAACTTGAGGACATCAAAGAACTTGAGGACATCAAAGAACTTGAGGACATCAAAGAACTTGAGGACATCAAAGAACTTGAGGACATCAAAGAACTTGAGGACATCAAAGAACTTGAGGACATCAAAGAACTTGAGGACATCAAAGAACTTGAGGACATCAAAGAACTTGAGGACATCAAAGAACTTGAGGACATCAAAGAACTTGAGGACATCAAAGAACTTGAGGACATCAAAGAACTTGAGGACATCAAAGAACTTGAGGACATCAAAGAACTTGAGGACATCAAAGAACTTGAGGACATCAAAGAACTTGAGGACATCAAAGAACTTGAGGACATCAAAGAACTTGAGGACATCAAAGAACTTGAGGACATCAAAGAACTTGAGGACATCAAAGAACTTGAGGACATCAAAGAACTTGAGGACATCAAAGAACTTGAGGACATCAAAGAACTTGAGGACATCAAAGAACTTGAGGACATCAAAGAACTTGAGGACATCAAAGAACTTGAGGACATCAAAGAACTTGAGGACATCAAAGAACTTGAGGACATCAAAGAACTTGAGGACATCAAAGAACTTGAGGACATCAAAGAACTTGAGGACATCAAAGAACTTGAGGACATCAAAGAACTTGAGGACATCAAAGAACTTGAGGACATCAAAGAACTTGAGGACATCAAAGAACTTGAGGACATCAAAGAACTTGAGGACATCAAAGAACTTGAGGACATCAAAGAACTTGAGGACATCAAAGAACTTGAGGACATCAAAGAACTTGAGGACATCAAAGAACTTGAGGACATCAAAGAACTTGAGGACATCAAAGAACTTGAGGACATCAAAGAACTTGAGGACATCAAAGAACTTGAGGACATCAAAGAACTTGAGGACATCAAAGAACTTGAGGACATCAAAGAACTTGAGGACATCAAAGAACTTGAGGACATCAAAGAACTTGAGGACATCAAAGAACTTGAGGACATCAAAGAACTTGAGGACATCAAAGAACTTGAGGACATCAAAGAACTTGAGGACATCAAAGAACTTGAGGACATCAAAGAACTTGAGGACATCAAAGAACTTGAGGACATCAAAGAACTTGAGGACATCAAAGAACTTGAGGACATCAAAGAACTTGAGGACATCAAAGAACTTGAGGACATCAAAGAACTTGAGGACATCAAAGAACTTGAGGACATCAAAGAACTTGAGGACATCAAAGAACTTGAGGACATCAAAGAACTTGAGGACATCAAAGAACTTGAGGACATCAAAGAACTTGAGGACATCAAAGAACTTGAGGACATCAAAGAACTTGAGGACATCAAAGAACTTGAGGACATCAAAGAACTTGAGGACATCAAAGAACTTGAGGACATCAAAGAACTTGAGGACATCAAAGAACTTGAGGACATCAAAGAACTTGAGGACATCAAAGAACTTGAGGACATCAAAGAACTTGAGGACATCAAAGAACTTGAGGACATCAAAGAACTTGAGGACATCAAAGAACTTGAGGACATCAAAGAACTTGAGGACATCAAAGAACTTGAGGACATCAAAGAACTTGAGGACATCAAAGAACTTGAGGACATCAAAGAACTTGAGGACATCAAAGAACTTGAGGACATCAAAGAACTTGAGGACATCAAAGAACTTGAGGACATCAAAGAACTTGAGGACATCAAAGAACTTGAGGACATCAAAGAACTTGAGGACATCAAAGAACTTGAGGACATCAAAGAACTTGAGGACATCAAAGAACTTGAGGACATCAAAGAACTTGAGGACATCAAAGAACTTGAGGACATCAAAGAACTTGAGGACATCAAAGAACTTGAGGACATCAAAGAACTTGAGGACATCAAAGAACTTGAGGACATCAAAGAACTTGAGGACATCAAAGAACTTGAGGACATCAAAGAACTTGAGGACATCAAAGAACTTGAGGACAAACATTCATATTAATCCCGCAAATGTTTGCCTATGCGGGATTCAAATTTAGACGGCTTATGATTAAAAACACTTTTTTAATTTTATCTTTATATTTCATTTGATTTAGACATAATTTATATGCTAATTTCAATGAAACTAATATTTTTAGAACATTATTTACGGAGATAAAATTATGTTATATTACTTAATAACTAAAAACTAGAAGTCACGATAGCACGAAGTAGGTAGATAGATAAGTTTTGTGATCAGAATTTCGAATGAAGAGATCCGACTTCGATCCTCAGGTGGCAGGCTTGTACCAATGGGTTTTTCAAAATAGCTTGGACATAAAGACGGTGACGGGCTCACCACCTGTCACGTTGTCCCGAAAATATCTTCGGTGGAAGGTGGGTCGAAGGGACTTAATTGTCTAGACTCGACCTGTGTCTACCCCTGTATTGGGAATTGCGTGAAGATATTTTTTATATATATTTTATTTATTATAAACGTATAGCCCTACTCCTCGTAGCTTGGTACCAAGAACGCTGGCTGCATTTCCACGTTGAATGGCTAGACTTAACCGTTGAGCGAGAAAAGAACCAGCTCAAAAAGATAGCCGAGTGGTTAGGTAATCGGAATTCTGAGTCAAGAGACCCGAGGTCGATCCCCAGGTAGCAGACTCGTACCAATGGGTTTATCAAAAACTTATGTACGAATAATATCGGTGGCTTGGACATAAAGACGACGTCGGGCTCACCACCTGTCACGTTGTCCTGAAAATATCTTCGGTGGAAGGTGGGTCAAAGGGACTTAATTGTCATACTAAACCTCTGTCTACCCCTGTATTGGGAATTGCGTGAAGATATTTTTTATATATATTTTATTTATTATAAACGTATAGCCCTACTCCTCGTAGCTTGGTACCAAGAACGCTGGCTGCATTTCCACGTTGAATGGCTAGACTTAACCGTTGAGCGAGAAAAGAACCAGCTCAAAAAGATAGCCGAGTGGTTAGGTAATCGGAATTCTGAGTCAAGAGACCCGAGGTCGATCCCCAGGTAGCAGGCTCGTACCAATGGGTTTTTCAAAAACTTATGTACGAATTATATCGTTGGCTTGGACATAAAGACGACGTCGGGCTCACCACCTGTCACGTTGTCCCGAAAATATCTTCGGTGGAAGGTGGGTCAAAGGGACTTAATTGTCATACTAAACCTCTGTCTACCCCTGTATTGGAAATTGCTTGAAGATATCATCACTAACAGAAAAGGTACTACTACTAGGCAGCATAACATAGAGCAACAAAACCAATGTCATATTTTGTTTATCTCAATAGATCAATCAAATACAGGAAGCCAATGCCGGAAGCGTCCCCTCGAACATCGATATGATTACGTAGACAACGCCACACATACACAACATTAGTATGTTATTAGTATGTATATTAGTATATACACGCTACAGATGTACCTACCGTACATACACATGTACGGTAGGTACACATGCACGATAACATATGGCCTCGATTTTTTTTATAGAAAAGGGAGGCAAACGAGCAGGTGGCTCACGTGATGGTAAGTGATTACTGCCGCACGTGAACACCCGCAATATCAGAGGCACAGCAGATGCGTTGCCTCCCTTAGAGTGCCCCCCTCCACCAGAATTGGGGGAGGGGAGTGTGCGGGCCACCGGTCCCCTGCACTCACCAGACGAAACGCAGAAGTTTGTCAGACTTCTACTTCACGCCGGTATTCTGTGAGGTCGTGGTACTTCCCGGCCGGCCATTCATGCAACTATAAAAGCTGATGCGTGGCTCTACCACTGTTAAAAACGATGTATGTTCGATAGCCGAGAGATCGAAATTCCACTCAGAGAGTTCGATCCCCAGGTTGCTCGTACCAATGGGTTTTCTCAAACACTTATTCGTGATTTATAACGTTGACGTAAAGACTTTTTTTTTATATTTTTTCATTATAAGGCGCATATGCTATAAGGATATTTTACTAACAAATATGTACTCCATTTTGTTTTGTTTATTATATACTAGAATTTAAACATTCATTCTTCTTTTGACGCTTGAGAAATTAATTTACATATATATCTTCACGCCATTCCCAACACTGGGGTAGACACAGGTATAGACTCCTAAGTCCTTTCGACACACCTTCACCCGAAGACATTTTGGGAACAAAGTGACAGGACGCCCATCGATACCGCCATTATTGAATAACCTGTTGGTCTTGGGGATTTGACTCGGGTCTCTTGACTCGAATTTCGATCACCCAAATACTCAACAATCGTAACTTCTGGAATTAGGATGTTTTTTTTTATTTCAAAAGCATCACAGCGTTGTGTATCACAAGTGACTTGGTGTTCTTTAACTAGGAAATGTGGTCTGTTAAATTAAATATAATGATGCGGGCAGTCCAAAATATGATAAGAGACTGCAGACTTCCTTCCAACTAGGTCAAAGCAGGGTGTGGCATAATCGTCAATCTTGGGAAGCTACTTGACGATCGTAGTACCAAACACCTTGCAACTTAGACGCTGCTGTCACTGGTCTGTATGTTATTACGCTGTAACCACACGGTAAAATAAGATTACTGACAAAAAGTGACTCTTTAACAATTTGTTTAATGTGTTACATACACACATGAAACAGATGTTACAGTGTTATATGTTATATGTTACATGTTATTCATAATACTAATATAAATATCTTCACGCCACACTTACCATCGAAATCAATTTTTAAAACAACGTTACAGGTTTCCTATCTCCATCTCAATGTCCAAGCGAATGATATAAATCGTACTTAAGTTTAAAAAAAAACCCATTGGTACGAGCCTACCACAAGGGGGTCAAACTCGGGTTTCTTGACTCGAATCGAATGGAATAAGTAAATTGAAACATCTTTTCTTTTTTTTTTAAGAATTTTTAGTTTTGATATTCATTTAATAATTTTAAATATTCATAAACTCTCTGTCATAAAGACATTAAATATCCGCTTATAATATCCACGCAGTCTTACCTTATGCTCGATTGACTACAAAGAAACGTCGTTTAAGGAATATCTACTTAGAGACAGGATAATGGGAAGTGAATCCATCTATTTCCAGAGTTAAATTGGAGGCACTTAGTCGACGCTCATCGGGGATGACTGGCACGGGAAAAATTATTTAATTTAATAGGTTTACAAACTGAAAGTTTTTCGAATTAAAATGTACTTTTATGACACTCATTTCTCTGTAATGAATTAGACAGAGGTCCAGACAATTAAGTCCTTTCGAACCACCTTTCAATGAAGTAATTTTTTGTGACAACGTCGGGGAGGCTGTCACTTTGTCCCAAAAGAAGTGTTTTTAAATCCAAGCCAACGATATTATAATAATAATTTTATTATAAAATTATGTTAACAAGAAAAAATATATAAATCGTACAGAAAGTTTTGGAAAACCATTGTTACGAACTTACCTGTGGATCGAACTTAACTCTTGACTCAAAATCCTATCACTCAACCGTTCTGATATCGTGACTATTAAAAAGAAGGCTCACCATCTGTCACGTTGTCCCAAATAAGCTTCGATGAAAAGTGGGTTGAAAAGTCTTAATTGTATAGACACCTGCCTACCCCAGTACGGAAAATCGCGTGAAATTTAAAAAATGTAATTCAGCTTTTCCATTCCTCTTAAACCGACGTAACTAAGCCTTTCAATTCAATTATAATTTCTATTGCCAAATAAAACTTTGAAATTTGTAAAGAAACTTTGGTGGATTTGAAATATAAAAAAATTTTTCGCGAAAATTCAAGAACAAGAGGCATTGCAAGTCGGAAACTTGTTTCGAAATTCTCAACGTGAACAATTTCAACTAAGTAGCAACCACGACATTTCTAAGGTTAACCAAAGTTGTTAAAGGTCATACAAATAGAAGAATAAAAGAAATTTTTCAATGTTACATCTGCGTAACGCTTTGTCAACCACTTTATTAATAAATAAATAAAATAAAATATAAATATCTTCACGCAATTGCCAATACAGGGTAGACAGAGGTCAAGTCTAGACAATTAAGTCCCTTTGACCCACCTTCCACCGAAGATATTTTCGGGACAACGTGACAGGTGGTGAGCCCGTCGCCGCCTTCATGTCCAAGCCAACGATGAAATTAGTACATAAGTTTTTGAAAACTCATTGGTACTGCCACCTGGGATCGAACTCAGGTCTCTCGACTCGAAATTCCGACCACCCAACAACTCGGCTATCGTGACTTCTAATACCACTTTATTACACTACATTAATGATAGTAACCGCTGGGAATGATCCCATGATGTTTCTAATTATTATACGTTCAATATTATAAGCCTTTCCTTTAAAAAATTAAAAAAAAGGATATAGGTGGAGGTTTTTTTTATCTTGTAAAAGGAACTTTACTACAAAACGGTGGTAGATTAAAAAAATTACTATCAACGTATGTAATTGTATATTACTTATATCGATGAATAAATGATTTAATTTGACTATTCTTGGGGATCGAACTTTGGTCTCATGACTCGAATTCAGATCACCCAACCACTCGGTTATCGTGACTGTAAAATAAAATATGACTAAAAAATACATTACAATTTTTTTGACAGATAATTTGTCAGTTGCCCTTACCTTCGAAGACAAGATTATACCCACCAAGATTATACCCACTAAGCCTAGTTGCAGTATTATTAATGGCTATTAGCTTCGACAAAATATCTTCGAAGCTAATAGCCATTACAGTTGAAGCAAAACTTAAAAGTATCGCATTTGTTTCGCTTGGACTCAATATGTAACGGACATTTCTCTCTATACATAACGGTTATAACGGCTATATATAAGCCTAGCCCTGGCATGCGGGCTCTGCTGGGGTGGACAAAAAAGGCCAGGTCAAGAGTACCCTAAATCGAAGAGAATGTATCAAGGGAATAATGAAAGTGGACGAATCGAATCAAGTATGTAAAGATCGTAGAAGTGGAAAGAAGAAGTCTCTGCCTACCCCTACGGGAAAGAGGCGTATATTTATAACAGTTATATGTGTCATATAAAACTAAACAATTAAAAACGGCCTTTCACACTTCAAATCGGTATAGTACCAAAGAGATTCGGATCTGCCGAAGGTCCCTCGTCATGGTGAGTGCGACGAGTTCGCGGTTGCGCCCCGTCCCGGCATCACCATAATCATAACGGCTTATTAAAATCTACTGCGGGGTAAAGTCATCTCTCATAAGGGAAGATTCGTCATAATCGCCACACTTGGCAAGCGCATTGGCGATCGCTGTACCATACATCTTGCGCCTTAGCCGCTACAGCGCGTTATCGGTGTATTGTATATTAAATAAAATAAAATAAAATATCTTCACGCAATTCCCAATACAGGGGTAGACAGAGGTCGAGTCTAGACAATTAAGTCCCTTCGACCCACCTTTCACCGAAGATATTTTCGGGACAACGTGACAGGTGGTGAGCCCGTCGCCGCCTTTATGTCCAAGCCAACGATATTCGTACATAAGTTTTTGAAAAACCCATTGGTACGAGCTTACCAACTGGGGATCGAACTCGGGTCTATTGACTCGAAATTCCGACCACCCAACCACTCGGCTATCGTGACTTAATTGTATTGTAAATTGGTCTATTATTTTTCGAGATGGTTATTCCGCCATCTGTCAGTAGCCCATTGCAATTCCAAGGCCTCTTAAGACCTCTTAAAACTCCCTTCAACCTCCCTTCTCGATACCTATGTTATTCTAACGCTGGTAGGAACCAGCAATGGAATAAGTCATATGAACTATTTTAGTGCTCCCAGGTTACAGTTTTTTACGTATGAATAAGTATTATAATTTTAAAATAACTTTTATCTACCCTTGACTGGTAACCTACGCCGACGCTACAGACATATGTACGTCAAAACTTAATAAGTACGGTAACGCAATTTTATTGATTTCTAAAGCATATTTGTTATGATAAACTTTTGTGATTAAATTAAACAGAAAAAAATGTTTTTTAAAATTTTAGGCCCGTGTCAGTTGAAATTTTTGAAAAATTTTTTCGTCTTTAATTTTATCACATAAAAGTACGATAACACCGATTTTATTGTATGAAACGAACAAAGTGGTATCAATATAGAATAGTCGGAATATTCCCGTCCACTAAGCACATCAACCATTTTTACCATTTTACATATTCTTTGAAATGTTTCTCTTGTGTAGCCTATTTTTATATTTAAGAAGCAAACGCTTGTGGAAAATGATAATATCTTTTTTTCACAAAATATCTATACTTTTTCGTTTCATTTTATGAAAGAGTATCGATTTCAAAACCAGACGTTCTCTTGTAATATAAATAGAGCGTAGCTATAGCATTGAGTTTTATAGTACTACATTTAAAAACAATTGTAGACAATAAACCCAATTTTCCATACTGGGGTAGGCAGAGGTTTATACAATGATGTCCTGTCGACCACTTCCCCGAAGCTAATTCGTGACAACGTGACAGGTGGTGAGCCCGTCGCCGCCTTCATGTCCAAGCCAACGATATTCGTACATAAGTTTTTGAAAAACCCATTGGTACGAGCCTACCAACTGGGGATCGAACTCGGGTCTATTGACTCGAAATTCCGACCACCCAACCACTCGGCTATCGTGACTTAATTGTATTGTAAATTGGTCTATTATTTTTCGAGATGGTTATTCCGCCATCTGTCAGTAGCCCATTGCAATTCCAAGGCCTCTTAAGAACTCTTAAAACTCCCTTCAACCTCCCTTCTCGATACCTATGTTATTCTAACGCTGGTAGGAACCAGCAATGGAATAAGTCATATGAACTATTTTAGTGCTCCCAGGTTACAGTTTTTTACGTCTGAATAAATATTATAATTTTAAAATAACTTTTGTCTACCCTTGACTGGTAACCTACGCCGACGCTACAGGCATATGTACGTCAAAACTTAATAAGTACGGTAACGCAATTTTATTGATTTCTAAAGCATATTTGTTATGCTAAACTTTTGTGATTAAATTAAACAGAAAAATGTTTTTAAAATTTTAGGCCCGTGTCAGTTGAAATTTTTGATAAATTTTTTCGTCTTTAATTTTATCACATAAAAGTACGATAACACCGATTTTATTGTATGAAACGAACAAAGTGGTATCAATATAGAATAGTCGGAATATTCCCGTCCACTAAGCACATCAACCATTTTTACCATTTTACATATTCTTTGAAATGTTTCTCTTGTGTAGCCTATTTTTATATTTAAGAAGCAAACGCTTGTGGAAAATGATAATATCTTTTTTTCAGAAAATATCTATACTTTTTCGTTTCATTTTATGAAAGAGTATCGATTTCAAAACCAGACGTTTTCTTGTAATATAAATAGAGCGTAGCTATAGCATTGAGTTTTATAGTACTACATTTAAAAACAATTGTAGACAATAAACCCAATTTTCCATACTGGGGTAGGCAGAGGTTTATACAATGATGTCCTGTCGACCACTTCCCCGAAGCTAATTCGTGACAATGTGACAGGTGGTGAGCCGATCGCTGCTAAGTCTGCAAGCTTACACTACACAATACTTACATACATTTACATAAATTTACTATACATATATAAATATAAACGTCAATGACATCTATATTCATCATACGAATGTTTGCCCCTAACGGAATTCGAACCCGCAAACCCCAGAATCGAAGGCAGTTTCGCTACCAAGGCTATCGGCTCGTCGGTTGGTATCTAATTGACAATTCAAAATATTTACACACATTTACATTACACACAGGAATATATTATAGTACCCCTATTAAAATCCACGTACGAACATTTAAACTTGTATTTTTTTTATAAATTCATAAATACATAATGGAAATTCATCTCTGCACAGGGAGGACTACTCGCTAGCCCATGACGCAAAAGAGAAAGCCGATATTCTAGGTTCTCTTTTTGCATCCAACTCGACTCTCAATTACAGGGGGAACTCACCGAAAGCACTCCTTTGCCTGGACATCCAGAAGTCGAGTGGGCCCGATGGTATCCCCCCTATTGTGCTGAGGATGTGTGCTCCAGAGTTGGAACCGGTTCTAGCGCGTCTTTTTCGGTACTCCTACTCTGAAGGCGTTGTCCCGATGACATGGAAGACAGCTTTGGTGCACCCGATCCCTAAGAAAGGCGACCGCTCAGATCCGGGCAACTACAGACCGATCGCCATCACCTCCTTGTTTCCCAAAATAATGGAGTCCATAATAAACTGTCAGCTCTTGAGGTACTTGGAGGAGCACCAGTTGATTAGTGACCGCCAGTAAGGCTTCCGTCGGGGTCGCTCGGCAGGCGATCTTCTTGTGTACCTCACTCATCGATGGGCGGAGGCAGAAGAGAGCAGTTTTAACAGTGGCAGAGCTACGCATCAGCTGTAGTTGTTGCATGAATGGGCCGGCTCGACCGGGAAGTACCACGACCTCATAGAATACCGGCGTGAAGTAGAAGTCTAACAAACTTCTGCGTTTGGTCTGGTGAGTGCAGGTAACCGGAGCCCCTAATTCTGGGCACTCTAAAGCCAGCAACGCATCTGCTATACCTCTGGTATTGGTATTGCGGGTGTTCATGGGCGGCGGTAATCGCCGTATCATTATTAGGTAATAATAAATATATATATACATATATATATATATATATATATATATATATATATATATATATATATATATATATATATATATATATATATATATATATATATATATATATATACATATATATATATATATATATATATATATATATATATATATATATATATATATATATATGTATATATATATATACATATATATATATATGTATATGTATATATATATATGTATATGTATATATATATATACATATATATATATATATATATATGTATATATATATATATATATATATATATATATATGTATATATATATATATATATATGTATATGTATATATATATATATATATATATATATATATATATATATATATATGTATGTATGTATTTATTATTACCTAATAATGATACGGCGATTACCGCCGCCCATGAACACCCGCAATACCAATACCAGAGGTATAGCAGATGCGTTGCTGGCTTTTAGAGTGCCCTGAATTATATATATATATATATATATATATATATATATATATATATATATATATATATATATATATATATATATATATATATATATATATATATATATATATATATATATATATATATATATATATATATATATATATATATATATATACATATATGGGCCATGAATTAGTTTTATAGAATTTTATAGTATTAGTTTTATAGAAAAGGGAGGCAAACGAGCAGGTGGCTCACGTGATGGTAAGCTCTCCAAAGAAGAGCGGCTGGAATCGTCGACGACCATACTATCCCATCGGCTAGATCCCCTGGCTTTACGGAGAGATGTTGCATCTCTTTGCATTTTCTACAAGATCTACTACTCTTGGCACTCCACCACAGTACGTTTTTCGCGGAATTTTCTGCCACGCACTTGCACTTTATGGAATGTGCTGCCGTCAGCGGTTTTTCCGGACCGTTACGATTGAGGGACCTTCAAGAAAAGAGCCTATACCTTTCTCAAAGGCCGGCAATGCATCTGCTATTCCTCCGGTATTGCAGATGTTCATGGGCGGCGGTAATCACTTACCATCACGTGTGCCACCTGCACGTTTGCCTCCCTTTTCTATAAAAAAAACATACTTATAGATAGGGACAATATCACATACATTTCTCTGATCTCAAAGTAAGCAGCTTAAACACTTGTTACGTCTATTCTTTCGATTGTCAATAAAGAAAAGGCGGATTATCGATTCCTGTGATGAAAGAAAAACAAGATCATTTCGTATTATTCATATAGTTCGTTATATTTCATATCACAATATCATATTCTTAATTTCTTTATGTATTTTTTGTGCTTATTTAATTGAATTTGACAATCGTGTAGTATTACACGAACATCGTCCACAAGAGCTGCTGCCAACGTACTGTGTTACAGTATACGTATTTGTACAGTAGTAGTAGTAGTTTTAAATGTAAACATTGCGTGTACTTAGCTATGAAGTAAATAAATTTAGACAATGATGAATTTTTAAAAATATTTAACCTACCACATTATTCGTAAATAATTTAGTGACAGTCAGGTTATCAATTTAAAATGAATTAATCTCAGTTTTATTTGTGTACAACAATACATATTTAATTTGCCGTGGTATATGTATTTAATATGTTTGTGGTACCTACGTATCCTTGGTTTCTATTCCCATAACAAATGTGCTTAAGCTTAACTTTAACTTTGGAATCAGAGCAATGTGTATTCGTATGTGATATTGTTCCCGTCTTTGTATGTATTTTAATGGTTTTCTCCTTAATGACCTCTTACGATATCCACCAAAAGATTTTGTGTTTCTATTCACGGTACGTAAAAACATACTTTTACTAAAAGAAAGCACCTATTCTTACGTAAAATAACAACAGACTTGATTCAAATTATCTTTCGTGTTCCTGTTGAGCCAACGTAACCGCGATAGCCGGATGTAAAGGCTAAAGTTACATCCGGAGCACGGATACGCTCGGAAATTAACGTTCTAATGGGACGAGGAATACAATAGATGGTCGCAACGTTGCATAACCATCGAATTGATTGTCTAAGCCAGCACATCTTTACTTCAGATCTGCGAAAGACCATGCTTGAAAGACGTATGGGCAATTGCAGACACCTTGTTCCTATATTTAATCTATACATATACATGCTCGGCTAAGCAACTGCCTTAGAGGAGGTCAAGAAAGTAGACAAGTCCATGTTTCAGCGCGTCTAACCAGGAAGGAGATGGAGAGGAGTCATACTCTCCCGAGGAGGGGCTGCCTAGGGCGACTAGCGCGGGAGGGTCTCAGATGTGTGCAGACGATTTGGCCCTGCCAATATGCGGCGATGATTTCACACCGTAGAATTTTAGTCGGTACGAACCCGACATCAGCTCTCTTTACCCCCATAAAGTTATTACCCCGCGACGAGCCCACGTAATAAAAAATAAACATACACAGATACTATTTATGACACAAAACAAAAAAAGAATTGGTAAATTATTTCGCAGTTACGATGATGTATGCAGCATGTATGTGTAAGCGACCGTGAGTTAATGGTGTAAGATTATTGCCACTATCTTTCTTCCACGTCGTATTGATCAGTGTCGTACAGGATGACTAAATGACTAAATGTCTGATATATCGTGATGGCGACCAATATATGGCAATCAAACCAAAATAATTAGACCGAAGATGGGCAGCAGCGTCTGAGGTGCAAGTGTTTCGGTACTGCGATCGCCAATCCGTTCGCACAGCATGGCGATTATGGCAAATCCTCCCTATGGGAGAGGCCTATATCCTACAATGGACTTTAATAGGCCATTATGTATGTTGATAGAAAAGAGAGGCAAACGAGCAGGTGGCTCACGTGATGGTAAGTGATTACCAGAGGCATAGCAGATGCGTTGCCAGTCTTAGAGTGCCCCCCCAGAATAAGGGGAGGGGAGTGTGTGGGCCTCCGGTTACCTGCACTCACCAGGCGAAACGCAGAAGTTTGTTAGACTTCTACTTCACGGCGGTATTCTATTCCAGGCCCATTCATGCAACAACAAAAGCTGATGCGTGGCTCTACCACTGTTAAAGTATATATAAAGTATGTACATGTGTATGCAGCATAACAGTTATGCTGCCGTATCTACATACGACCTGCAAAAGTCCACAGCATGACAGCCTTCTACAGTTTGCAACAACCGCCACATATACTTCGATAGCTTAAATATTTATGTGTGAAATGAAAATGAAAATGGCGGATTGTCCATCTCAATAAATACCAAGTTCAGTAGACCAGGTTACGGGCAGCACCTGCAGTCCGCTTGAATAAAGCCCAAGTCTCCCGTTCCGGGGGAGGCTTGTATGTAGCAGCAACTTTAAAGGTCATTTATTAATAAGTTTTACCTTCTGTTTTTAAATTAAAGAGAAATTTATAATACGCACTTTTATTTTTCCCATTTTTTTATTGACTTTAAAGCATAAAAGTTATTTAAAATAAAACGATTTTCGGATTTTATCGCGTTTTTAATTAGTTTTTACAAACTATTTTTATTTCCCGACGTTTCGAATGCTTCACAGCAACCGTGGTCACGGGGCGACTCTCAGTAAAAACGCGATAAAATCCGAAAATCGTTTTATTTTAAATGTGTAGTATTCGCGTAAATACAAGAAATCATTACATACAAGTTATGTTGAACTATTTGTTATCTAACTCCTTCACTGTCTAGGAGTCATCTGGGTGAGTACCACATCCCTAACATTTCCCGCCGACAGGTAGTATAACTATTGTATTCCGGTTCAAATGAAGAAACCAGAGTAATCACAGACTATGGAGAAATCCATGAGTCCTCGGTAGTGAAAACACATTTGTAGTCCTTATTCCATGACAGCAATTATAGGCTTCAACAGCCACATACCCTACGATCTTCCGTAAAGAAAAACATGTGTACAGAAATGTATTAAAGCGCCATCTATTTCTCGCGAAGTGAAGCTTGGTTATCTCAAGTATTATATTATAAAAAAAATATCTTCATGCAATTCCCAATACAGGGGTAGACAGAGGTCGAGTCTAGACAATTAAGTCCCTTCGACCCACCTTTCACCGAAGATATTTTCGAGACAACGTGACAGGTGGTGAGCCTGTCGCCGCCTTTATGTCTAAGCCAACGATATTCGTACATAAGTTTTTGAAAAACCCATTGGTACGAGCCTACCAACTGGGGATCGAACTCGGGTCTATTGACTCGAAATTCCGACCACCCAACCACTCGGCTATCGTGACCCTATATTTTTATTATTATAAATAGGTTTATATTATAGGTTAACCTATTTATAATAGATATATAGGTTTATATTATAGGTTAACCTATTTATAATAGATATATAGGTAGATATTTATTATAAATAGATTTGTAAAAAATATCTTCATGCCACTCCCAATACAGGGGCAGACAGAGGTCTAGGAAATTAAGTACTTTCGACCCACCTTCCATCACCATCGAAGATATTTTCGGGAAAACGTGACAGGTGGTGAGCCCGTCACTGTCTTTATGTCCAAACCAATTCGTACGAAATTTTTGGAAAAAACCTTTCGATCCAGCCTTGGGGATCGAACTCTGATCTCTTAACTCGAATTGCGATGTGCAACCACTCGACTTTCGTAACAGTCGAAATACTTGTTTTTTTTTTGTAAATGATAATTATGAACATTACGAAATGTTCTGTCCAATTATATATGTAATTTTTCTAACTTTTAAGAGGTCCCAATGACTAGATATATAATAATATATATATATTTTCACGCAATTCCCAATACAGGAATAGACCAGAGTTC
Organism: Sericinus montela; assembly: GCA_029286605.1. Taxonomy (NCBI): domain Eukaryota; kingdom Metazoa; phylum Arthropoda; class Insecta; order Lepidoptera; family Papilionidae; genus Sericinus; species Sericinus montela. The sequence continues at coordinate 1,029,459 of JAGSMR010000066.1, read as the reverse complement.
TAAACAATTAAGTCCCTTTGACCCTCCTTTCACAGAAGATATTTTTAGAACAACGTGAAAGGTGATGAGCCCGTCGTCGTCTTAGTGTTCAAGCCAACGATATAATTCGTACATAAGTTTTTGAAATGCCCATTGGTACGAGCCTGCCACCTGGGGATCAAACCCGGGTCTATTAACTCGAAATTCCGACCACTCAACCGCTATATTCAACAAAACAAAAAATTCATGATAAGGTGTTGGATAAGGAGAAAGAAAACAAACGACACGTAAATAATAGAGATTATATTCTTTAATTAGAATAGATACAAATTGTTAACAAAATTCGGTTTCATAAAGATCTCGCTTCTAGACAGAATTGTTACGTGAGTAATACATACATTTCGTATATTAAAATTAATCTATACATAAAATATGACTTAAATACAGAGTACAATATTTTCATTATTTTTAAAATTACAATAATATGCATCAACTAAGCAATAAGTTTCTTTTCTATGTAACCAAACAAAAAACTACATAAGTACTTGTTATTCTAAAGTAACTAACATAAAACGTTAAAAGAGATAAAAATTGTATTTGTGCGAAGTCTTTTATATTAAAATTTAGATTATAATTAGATGATCACAAGACTGTACCTAGTTTTAAATATGTAACATTTATAATCTTTAAGATTTTAGATTATTAAATATTTAGAAAAAAAATCGCTAAACATTTTTTTATAGAACTACAACATCGCACTATTCAATATATTTATTTAAATTGATTTTAAAGAGCGAATTATTAATATTTCAGCAAATAGGAGTAATAAATATAAACATATGTATATGCGTGCATGTGTGTGTTTGTGTGTGTGTGTGTGCGTTTGTATCAAATTACATACGGATGTGAATGATATTTATTGATAATTTATTGCGAATAAGCATTTTTCTTTTTTTTTTTGATAGTACTGGCTGGTACGAGTTGATTTTTTTTAATTATATTTTATTACCACAGAGAAGTAAAACACAAAGAGAAATGTTTTTACACACACACACACACACATGTACACATGCACGTATATTTTTTTTTAAATTTAACATTATTTCTATTCAAATTTCTATTATGCCAGATATGGGAGAGTAATCATTCTTACCCTCATTTTTCCATTACCAATAATACCATAGCGATTAGGATACAAACATACTAAGACTTAAGTACTGCTACTAACTGTTTCCTTAAAGTGTTGCCGGTTCGAATCCCGCAAGATGCGAACGTTCGTACAACGTATGTAGTCCAATCCGGTTTACGTATATGTATGATTCTATCTATTGAGTTTTTAATTTTTAAGTTTGTAAAATCTATCTTCGATTCAACAACAGCCATTCATTAAGCAATACACAGGTTGTTCTATTTTGGAAGTAACTGAATGACGCGTGTTAGTAAATTACATAGATAAAATGTATGGGTGTATGTATGAGACCCAACGTCCATTGTTAAAACTTATTTTATCATTTCATGATAACTAATTTGTGCTTAGACGGGAGGTTATAGACTGAACTGGCGATATTTTGGTGATTCGATAAGGAGCACGTATAACTAATGACCATGTACATATGTCATGTATATAGTTGTACGGATGTGAAAGAAATGAGATAAATCTTTTCACTTACATTGTTCTCTATCCATAAGACTAATATTTTATTGCCTCGCTTGAGATCTCGTCAGCTGATTTTTGGTTTTGTCAAGGCTGGATTTTTTTTTCAAAAGATATTAATTGGAAAATCCCCCAAAAAGACTAAACAGACATTCGGGAAAAAACTAAACAGACTCTTTGCGTCTGCGTCATTAATATATTTATATATAACCTACATTCTCAATCAGTAAACATATTTTCTTAAACAATTGAATTTCCGAATTAAAAAAAAATGTATTTAAAAATAAAATTTTCAAGTCAACCAGTGACAGATATGCTGTGCTATAACAATCGTATCTGTACGCGTCAAATTTTAAAAATAAATAATACAGAAAAAAAAATAAATCATAAATAACATATGATAATTGATTTTAAAGCATGAAATCTTGAACCAGTCAGAAATATTTATACACGCACGCAGTCTCACGATTAAAACCTAGGCCTTAACTAATGCTAACCTAACTAATAGATAGTATATTTGTTCAAAACTAACCATTGCATTAGTGTGATATCAGATTACTATTGTTATTATTATTATTATTAATTTTAAATTATTATCTCTATTACACATATATTAGTCGGTTATAATCTATGCATGTTGGAATGCTACAGCTTAAACTAAAGCGTAAACTTCGCCATTGCCGTTACATATTTATTGCGAAAAAAAGAAAACCAACGCTTCACACTATGCCGTGGTTAATTCTCTATACATCTAATATACTGGTCGCATTTCTATACGGAAAACGTGTGCAGTGAATGTGACGTCAGTGTGGTTCTGCAATTTGGCGGTAAAAATAAATAAACAGTAAATTTATTTCGACAATGAAACAAAAAATATATAAGAGAAAAAAAAATTTTAATTTTTTTTTTGACTATCGACAATCGATAATGATAGGCAAAAGCCTCACAGGCGTAAAACCTTTTCTTTTGTTTCTCCGGAAACGGTAACAGATCAAAAATCAGATTCGACCGTTTCAATCCGCTTACTTTTTTTTTCTGCTAGACGACACAAACATCGAAAACTTTTTCCGTACAAAAACGAGACCTCTATTTATATAATTAAATATTCAGCACGCGGGGAACACCTATACAGGGTCAATTGAAAACAAAAAATCAACTGACATTGTCATTAAAAGCAAAAAAAAGAAAAAAAACTTTTTGACGTTCAGTACAGTTTTAAATCTGTTAATATTAAAAAGAGAGAGAGAGGGAGAGGGAGAGGGAGAGAGAGAGGAGAGAGAGAGAGAGGGAGGGAGGGAGGGAGAGAGAGAGGGAAGCACTTGATTCAAATTAGGCGCCAATGTCATTATCAGTGTTTATCAATTAACCCTGTATAATTAAATTATTCTAAGTCCTTGTGACAATAGATCACAATGGGTTACAGATAAGCTTTGTTTTAGAGTTCATAATATTTTTATTTCTTTTATTATTAAAGCTTCGTTTTGATCTTTAATTACAATAAATAAAATGAATGAAAACGATGAAAGCATATTAGCACAGCGCAGAAATCACATAAATATCATAGAATGTTTAAGGCGTGCACAATTCTAACGTTTAATTAAATTAATATAGATTTTTTTGAATAATGATAATTAATTAGTTCTATTTTTTTTTGGCATCATTAAATTATAATGTCATTAAGTCATAAAAAATATGAAACTGCTATAGTCCGATGCGTAAAATAACACATGAAAAAATATAAAAATTATTCTTGGTAATATAAAATTATTTGTGAATTTGTCAATTTTATACGCACTTAAATGTCAATGAAATAAATATTTTTTTATAGAGATGAGTTAAAATAATAAAAAAAAATAAGTTTAAATAGATTTAAATACTGAAATTAATGAATTATCATGTTATTTTAACTAAAAATAGTGCCTATTTAAAAAAAAAAACATTTCGCCATTAAATAACGGTGAGGTCACTAAATACAATGCCATACGAAATGGGGCGTCCATTAGAAACAATTATTATTTATACAATCCAAAAAGTAATTAGATTAATAAAATCTATATTTATGACTAAAATTATTAAAAAAAAAAAAAAATTCAATTACGACACAATCGGCTAAAAAGAACGTTGCAAGATCAATACGAGCCGCGTTGTCGATGCGTTGTTGCGCGTTTCCGTGGGTTGCGTTGCGCGTGGCGTTTGGCGTGTGACGTCCGCGCGCGGACACAGCCCTGGCGATCAGACCGGCGGTATGGTCCACAGCACCGCGGTCTTGTCCGCCGAGGTGGACAGGAACGAGAAGTCGTCCGGGTGCCAGCGCGCCGATATCACCTTGTCCGGGTGACGGGCCACGGGCACGCTCGGCAGGGGGCAGGTCAGGTCGCCTGAGCAGCGGACACAAGGTTTTTTTTAAAAAAAATTTTTTGAGGGTAAGAAAAAAAAATTTTTTTTTTGGGTTGCACAGAGGTCGCGAGACAGTTAAGTCGTTACGAGCCGCTCTCCAACGAAGCCATTTTTTGTAACAAGGTGACGGGTGGTGAGCGCATCACCGTCTTAATGTTTTCGAAAAAATCCATTGGTACGAGGCTGCCATCTGGTGATCGAACTCTGCTATACCCATTCGGCTATCGTGACTTCATCGTATCGTGACTTTTATTTTTTTTTAACTTTACTGGTCATATCTGACAAGGTCGCCAGAGAGGGTGGATCGCCAAGCGTCGCTCTTTCGCTACTAAATATGTAAATGAATCAGATTCATATTTTTTTTTCACATATAAATTCGGCTTCTTGAAAAATAGTCAATGGATTGAGACGGAAGTTTTGCAAAAAGTGTTTTTGCATAGTTTTTATACAAAAACTTCCACAGACCCAGAAATTTTAAGCGGGCTATTTATTACATTGAATTTTGCTGTGGCTTAACGTACTTTAGTTTCTTCATAAATTTTTCATTATTCAATATTTTTTCATTATTCAAAATTGAATTTTTTTTTAGAACAATTTAAGGTGAAAGCTGCTAAAGACTACACTTGTACAGAACACAACACAATCTTGTGGGACCCGGGATAAGAAAAATTTAAAATGAAACGAAATAAACACCCGAAAGCAACCGAATACCAAATTTTAATCAAACAGAAATGTAGAAGTTGGTGGTAGAAGAAAAGAAAGAAAGAAACGCGTTCATTTGTTAGTGCAACTACACAGCACATATGGAATATTTTTTTTTATGGAAAAGGAAGGCAAACGAGCAGGTGGCTCACGTGATGGTAAGTGAACACCCGCAATACCAGAGGCATAGCAGATACGTTGCCGACCTTAGAATGCCCCCCCCCCCCCAATTGCGTGAGGGGGGCGTGTGGGCCTCCGGTTACCTGCACTCACCAGACGAAACGCAGAAGTTTGTTAGACTTCTACTTTACGCCGGTACTCTGTGAGGTCGTGGTACTTCCCCGGTCGAGCCGGCCCATTCATGCTACAACAAAAGCTGATGCGTGGCTCTACCACTGTTATCAATACTAATTTTTATATAATATTACAAAAATAATTTTTAATAAAATAAAACTACTGTGACCAACATAAGAAATCTGTTGCACACGAAACTGATCGAACTCGGCTTCCACAGAACATTCCAGACACAGAACATTCTCGCTCAATTAAACTTTCAAAGAAAATAAATAAATAAATAGACAGGGATAACATCACGTACATCGCTTCGATCCGAAAGTAAGTAGCTAAAGCGCTTGTATTATAGAATCGGAATCAACGTAGGTACCGAATATATCGAGGCACGACACAATAAAGGAAAAGTCCGGGAATCGAACCCGGGACAGACACCTCGAAAACTGGTGTCTACGCCACTCAATCATAGCGATCGATAGATGAAAAAACGAAATCAAAATTCGATTCATTCGTCCGTCTCAAAACACAGACAAATAAATGCACTCATCCAAGTCACAAGCAGTAAACATCTTTTCGCGACGTACTCTAAAAAATAATCGGCCAACGCTAAAAACTTTACGAAAAAAAAAACAACGCTTACATCCGTGCAATGTGACAAACCCGATCAACGTCACGCTTGTCATCGTTTTCTTTTCAAATAATCACAACTGGCCGCATAGAATATGTTACGCGGTACATTATCTAGAACGTACGGCTAGAACCTTCAATTGCCCTTTCGAAAAAAAAAACAACTCTTACATGCGTGTAATATGTCGATCGGATCCTTGCTGTGCTTTGTATTGTTTTTTTTTTTTTTTCGTCTAATCACAACTGGCCGCATAGAATATGTTACGCGGTACATTATCTAGAACGTACGGCTAGAACCTTCAATTGCCCTTACGAAAAAAAAAACAACTCTTACATGCGTGTAATATGTCGATCGGATCCTTGCTGTGCTTTGTATTGTTTTTTTTTTTTTTTCGTCTAATCACAACTGGCCGCATAGAATATGTAACGAAACCTTGCTAAATGCTAAAACCTTGCGAAAAAAAAACAACACTTACATGCGTGTGATATGTCGACCGGATCGATGTTGTGCTTTTTATTTTTTATTTATTTTTATTTATTTTTTTATTTTTCGTCTAATCACAACTGGCCGCACAGAAACGTTGTTCAGATGTCACATTACAGTGTAGTTGCAGTTGGCACGGGCCAGTACGGCCGCGGCCACGCCGTCGAGCGGTGGCCGCGGCCGTCCAATGTAATACACTTGAGGGGACTGAGTGTGGTTAATGGAGGTAAGAACGGCGTGGGAAGCGGGCGCTCCAGCAGATCAATGCGCGGTCGCGTTTTCTAAAACGTGGGGCAAAAGGTGAGGGCAGCTGTCGTCTGGCCGTGACGTCAGCGGGAGCATCGACGTCTAGCGAGGCTCAGCCGCGAGCGTTTGTCTATTAATACACCGGCGGCTCTTGCTGAAGCGCTCACGAGTGTACGCTGTATTGCGCATTCGTTTTCGAGACATTCACGTAATTTCGTACGTGAATGTAGTCGTAGTAATGTCACGTAGTCGGGTAGACAGAGACAATTAAATCCCTTTCGACAACGCGATAGACAGATGGTGAACCTTACCGCCGTCTTAGTCTCAGCTAACGGTACAATTTACTGAATCACATATATATTTACATAGATAAACATAACGTAAGCGTAAAGTTACGATAGCCGAGTGGTTGAGTGGTCGGATTTTCGAGTCGAGACCCGAGTTCGATCCCCAGTTAGCAGGCTCGTACCAATGGGTTTTTCCAAAACTTATGTGCAAACTATGTCGTTGACTTGAACTTAGAGACGGCGACGAGCTTACCACCTGTCACGTTGTCCCGAAAATTACTTCGGTGGAAGGTGGGTCGAAGGGGCTTAATTGTCTAGACTAGACCTCTGTCTACCCCTGTACTGGGAATTGCGTGAAGATATCTATCTATCTATCTGTTCTATCCGGCTACCAATCTGCTTGAAAATATTTTTAATCCATATCGTTCTCTCTTTTCAGTGTCGCTGCATTACATATAGTAGTATCCCGACCGATTTCCTCCACAGCGACTTGTACTATTGCGAGCGTCGTCCGTGTGCTCGCAGGTGACTGACGTAACCGATGTTGCGCTGAACGTGCGAGCGCATTGAGCGCAAGTCGGCACCCCGCCGACGTAATTGCAGGCGATGGCTGCAGGCGATCGAGCCTTGAGCGCGTCTCGTTTTACATCGAGCTCATTCACACGCACTCCCTCATACTCTAACACCTTAGTGATCCACACGCAGCCATTGTCTCCCATTGTGACGGATCTAAGTCACAACTCTTCATGTGGCGCATAAGTGCATCTTTAAATCGCAGTTATTGTGGCCGCTGCATTACGTAAATGTATAGATCGCTGAAAAGTTTAGCCAAAACACAGTCCACACATTTTTAACCAGTCCAGTTTCAACAGTGGCAGAGCCGCGCATCAGCTTTTGTTGTTGCACGAATGTGCCGGCTCGACCGGGGAAGTATCGCGAACTCACAGAACACCGGCGTGAAGTACAAGTCTAAGAAACTTATGCGTTACGTCTGGTGAGTGCAGGTAACCGGTGGCCCACACACCCCTATCCCCCAATTCTGGGGGAGGGAGGCAACGCATCTGCTAAGCCTCTGGTAATGCCATCACGTGAGCCACCTGCTCGTTTGCCTCCGTTTGCTATAAAAAAAAATCTCACCAGCAACGGAAACAACTCACCCTGCAAATCGGTGAGCACCACCCGCCCGTCGTAGCCGGCGGTGAGTAGGTAGTAAGCGCCGGGCGAGAGGCGCACGCTCCGCGCTTCGCCCGAGTGGGGGGCGAAGCGCTGCAGCGCACGCGAGCCGCGCACGTCGTGCAGCGCGCACGAGCCGTCGTCGTGCCCGCACACCAGCAGCCGGCCGCTGGGGTCCACCGCCAGCGACGCCACCGCGGAGCCCTGAGCCAGCGAAACGCTTGTGGCATCTTCACGCCGGTTTCGGTACAGACCGACGGCACGGACTTAAGTCCGGGTGGGTATTTTAAAAGTGGAAAATGTGTCCTCTCGCCCCACCTTTCGCCGGAGACATGGTTTTGTGGCAACGTGAAAGGTAGTCAGGTGCTGTATGTTTAGGTACATAGATTTTTGAAAAGACCCATTCTATTTATTATTTAGTTGGTATTTGTTATTAATTCCAATATTTTCTGGGCTCGCTAATGTTAGACATATTAATATAATACAAAGAAAGAAATATCTTAACGCCATTCCTCCATTCCAATACGGGGGTAGATAGAGGTCTGGACAATTCCTTCCCACCTTTCACCGGACATTTTTTAAGGACAACGTGACAGGTTGTGAGACTGTCGCCGTTTGGGTGTTTATGGCGACTTCGTCGTTTCCAATTCACATACCTCAAGTGATTTAGCTTCTTATATCTGGATCGGAGCAATGTCACATACATTGTATGTTGTCCCTATCTAGATGTGACATAAAAAATTCGCCATCCGAACTGTTACCGCGACGAGACTCACCTTGCCCGGGTGACCGGCGGGCGGCGAGATGACGTTCACGCAGCCGCCGGTGCGCAGGTCCCAGAAGCGCACGGACTTGTCCTGGCTGCCTGACACGAACATCGCGCCGCCCCAGTTGTATAGGGACAGCACGTGTCCGGAATGTCCGCTGAGCGCCTGAGGAACGGGATATCAGAAGGCACTGTTCAGGCATTTCTCTAGTCGTGCTCATATCAGGCGCCTTACAATAGTTACTAGCAGTAAGATTAATTTTGGAATTTGTATGTGCCGTGTGGTAAAGGTGTAAGAATGTTGCCACTCCCTTTCTTCCCGTGTGTGTCGTAAGAGGCGACTAAGGGAAACAGCCTTGAATAACGTAATGGCAACCGATAGATGGCGGGTTTTGTTAAGCCGCGGACAAAGCCGCAAAAGGCAGCTAGTCATATATCTGATCCAAAAGAAAACAGCTAAGGCATATATGTTATGTAATCAGAAACAATGAAAGTACCACAAACAGTACAGTGCCTGACTCGAGACGATATAGGAAATGCCATATACTATATATTATTATATGGCATATTATTATATACACAGTCAGGTCATAAGTATTGTCACACAGTAAAAACTTTTCTTTTAGAATGCTGGCCACAAAAAAGTTTATTGAATTCGAATTTCGAATTGGTCATGAAAATAAAACTACACACTTTTTAGAATTTTACTAATTTTTTAAATATGGAGTGGACGCTTAAATAAGACCGTGTTGCAGTTATTGCGTTTTGCGCCAATTCAAGTTTTTGACATACTGTAAAATTTGAATATAACCAAAAGATTCGTTTATCGTACCATCAAACGATACAATGAAGACTCTAGTGTAGATGGCAGGTCAAGAAGTGGTGATACCAGAGACATAACAGATGCGTTATCGGCCTTGGAGTGCCCCCAATAAAACCCACATACCCCCTGTATGTGGGCCTCCGGTTACCTGCACTCACCAGACCAAACGCAGAAGTTTGTTAGACTTCTACTTCACGCCGGTATTCTGTGAGGTCGTGGTACTTCCCCGGTCGAGCCGGCCCATTCATGCAACAACAAAAGCTGATGCGTGGCTCTACCACTGAAAAAACTACTCTTTAGAACATCAGCTATCTGCCAGTGAAAGTCCCGTTAAAATCAGTACAGGCGTTTCAGAGATTAGAGATAGAGATATTAGCCGCAACAGACAGACAAAAATTTAAGTAATTAAATAATAAATATCTTCACGCAATTACCAATACAGGGGTAGACAGAGGTCTAGTCTAGACAATTAAGTCCCATTGACCCACCTTCCACCGAAGATATTTTCAGGACAACGTGACAGGTGGTGAGCCCGTCGCCGTCTTTTTGTCCAAGCCAACAATGTAATTCATACATAAGTCTTTGAAAACCTCATTGGCACTGCCACCTGGGGATCGAACTTGGGTCTCTTGACTCGAAATTCCGACCACCGAACCACTCGGCTATCGTGACTTCTTTAAAAAATCGAATATTTTATGTACATTCTTTCAAATACATTTAGTGAAAATCTGTTAGTTTAGAATTACAGACACTTCAATTTTATTTGTATTTATAGATTCAATATCAAATGTATAAAACTCTTATCTATTAGTCTGTAGAAAAGGAAACTAGACTTTCTTGTCGCTTAACAAGATCATGTTTCAGCGAACCGGTGTAGTTTGACGTCCATAGCAACCTTATAAAAGCCTAAATTGATTAAAAAAAAAATTTTGACTTTGACTTTCAAAGTCTGCACTGGATTGGGCGGAGTAGTAAGACCCCGTTTCGCTTCGGTTGCTAAACGTAGGGTTGTCAGTTGAAGTGCACGGATGTCTAAGATTACATCTTTCCGATATCTCTCATGTTACAAAGATAAGTATTGCTAATTATTTTCTAATCAAATGATTTTGTAATTCTTTTTAAAAACCAAAACTAAAAAAGGAGATACCTACGAAGTTTCTTTAGCCGTTTCTTCTCTGTTAGAGGATACTTACGATACGGTGACAGTTTAAAAAATGACGAGCGATGGATGTAATGTATGTTACTTATATGGATAAATACAAAAGTTTCCCTTTCGCTCGTACAGAGAGACATGGCCATTGCCTAATTTATAGTTATGATTCATAAAAGCTTAAGTTTTATGTGATATCGTAAAGGCATCGTCGGCGCGGTTAAATTTTTACTATTTAATTTTAGGAACTATATGAGATTTATAGAAACGTATACAGCTCGTTGAGAGGAATATTAGCCGCAACAGACAGACAAAAATTTAAGTAAATAAATAATAAATATCTTCACGCAATTACCAATACAGGGGTAGACAGAGGTCTAGTCTAGACAATTAAGTCCCATTGACCCACCTTCCACCGAAGATATTTTCAGGACAACGTGACAGGTGGTGAGCCCGTCGCCGTCTTTTTGTCCAAGCCAACAATGTAATTCATACATAGGTCTTAGAAAACCTCATTGGCACTGCCACCTGGGGATCGAACTTGGGTCTCTTGACTCGAAATTCCGACCACCCAACCACTCGGCTATCGACTTCTTTAAAAAATCGAATATTTTATGTACATTCTTTCAAATACATTTAGTGAAAATCTGTTAGTTTAGAATTACAGACACTTCAATTTTATTTGTATTTATAGATTCAATATCAAATGTATAAAACTCTTATCTATTAGTCTGTAGAAAAGGAAACTAGACTTTCTTGTCGCTTAACAAGATCATGTTTCAGCGAACCGGTGTAGTTTGACGTCCATAGCAACCTTATAAAAGCCTAAATTGATTAAAAAAAAAATTTTGACTTTGACTTTCAAAGTCTGCACTGGATTGGGCGGAGTAGTAAGACCCGTTTCGCTTCGGTTGCTAAACGTAGGGTTGTCAGTTGAAGTGCACGGATGTCTAAGATTACATCTTTCCGATATCTCTCATGTTACAAAGATAAGTATTGCTAATTATTTTCTAATCAAATGATTTTGTAATTCTTTTGAAAACCAAAACTAAAAAGGAGATACCTACGAAGTTTCTTTTAGCCGTTTCTTCTCTGTTAGAGGATACTTACGATACGGTGACAGTTTAAAAAATGACCAGCGATGGATGTAATGTATGTTACTTATATGGATAAATACAAAAGTTTCCCTTTCGCTCGTACAGAGAGACATGGCCATTGCCTAATTTATAGTTATGATTCATAAAAGCTTAAGTTTTATGTGATATCGTAAAGGCATCGTCGGCGCGGTTAAATTTTTACTATTTAATTTTAGGAACTATATGAGATTTATAGAAACGTATACAGCCCGTTGAGAGGAATATTAGCCGCAACAGACAGACAAAAATTTAAGTAAATAAATAATAAATATCTTCACGCGATTCCCAATACAGGGGTAGACAAAGGTCTAGTCAAGACAATTAAGTCCCATTGACCCACCTTCCACCGAAGATATTTTCAGGACTACGTGACAGGTGACGTGCCTATCGCCGTCAAATTGTTCAAGTGAACGACACCTACAATTTACTTACATAAATATATATATTTGAATAAATATACATAAATATGAACATCCATGAATCAAGTATAAGAATTTATATTTATCACACAAATGTTTGCCCCTAGCGGGACTCGAACCCAAGACCGTTACCTTAAAAGACATGGTCACTACCTACTGGGCTATCGGGCCGTCTTTTCAGTCGGTCGTAATTTCACACAATTTAATCTTTCCTCCTGTAATCCTTTCGTCCTCTGGTTGCTTGATTATTTCATCATGCCGCGAAGTCTTTTTTCGCTGCCTGCGACCTAAAATTATACGGCTTTTGGCGCTAAATAAAGTATTATCTCAGTTACTATAACTTTATATATACATAAAAAAACGTGTTTTTTTGGCTGCAAAACTAAAAAACTAATCGACGGATTGACCCGGCTTCAAATGCACGTCCACCGCCCGCACTCCTGTTGGAATTTGAGAAGTTCGAAACGGGAATTGAGGAGTTCCTCGGCCTCACCTGGAACGTCTTCCCGGTGGCGCAGTCCGTCACGTAGATCTTGCAGTCGCCGGCGCCGCCGCTCACTAGCAGGCTGGTCTTGTTCGACGTGTCCTCGATGAAGCACACGTCCCGGACTGTCCCGTCGTGCATTGTCAACTCCACCTGATAAACAGAGACCCAATTAATTTAAAGAATAAAAAAAAGGAAGGATTAAAGGGAAAAGAAGAAAGAAGCGCATTTATTTGACAGTCACACTGTTGCGACGGTCGTTTTACATTGGTGAAACATTTCCTCACATTAGGAAAGCTGGTCATGCTTTAGCAGTATAAAAGCGAGACTTTATAGTATAACGTACTCATTTCGCATTTAAAAACATTTTCAAGCTATACACAATACTGAGGTAGACAGGGCCTAGTCCCTTCGACCTCACATTTCAGTACAAAACATTTTTCAAACAACATTACAAATTATAAAACTATGACACATTTTACACGATAAGCCAGTCGAACGGATTCACGATAGCCGAGTGGTTGGGTGATCAGAATTCCAGTCAAGAGACCCGAGTTCGAACGCCAAGGCACGTACCAATGGATGTTTTCAAACTAATGTACGCTTTATATCGTTGGCTTGGACATAAGGACGTCGACGGGCTCACGACCCGTCAAGTTGTCCCAAAAATGTCTTCGGTGGATGGTGTGTCGAAAAGATTAATTGTGTACGCCTCTGTCTATCCCTGTATTGGGCATGGCGTGAAGATATATCTTATGACACATAATATTAATAGAGAGATCACAGTAGCACAAGTTCTTGCTCTAAAATACATAACCTTTAATCAATAAAGGTCAAAATCAGCTGCAGTCGCTGCATCTCGTAAGGGGTCGTCGCTGCATCTCGTAAGGGGTCGTCGCTGCATCTCGTAAGGGGTCGTCGCTGCATCTCGTAAGGGGTCGTCGCTGCATCTCGTAAGGGGTCGTCGCTGCATCTCGTAAGGGGTCGTCGCTGCATCTCGTAAGGGGTCGTCGCTGCATCTCGTAAGGGGTCGTCGCTGCATCTCGTAAGGGGTCGTCGCTGCATCTCGTAAGGGGTCGTCGCTGCATCTCGTAAGGGGTCGTCGCTGCATCTCGTAAGGGGTCGTCGCTGCATCTCGTAAGGGGTCGTCGCTGCATCTCGTAAGGGGTCGTCGCTGCATCTCGTAAGGGGTCGTCGCTGCATCTCGTAAGGGGTCGTCGCTGCATCTCGTAAGGGGTCGTCGCTGCATCTCGTAAGGGGTCGTCGCTGCATCTCGTAAGGGGTCGTCGCTGCATCTCGTAAGGGGTCGTCGCTGCATCTCGTAAGGGGTCGTCGCTGCATCTCGTAAGGGGTCGTCGCTGCATCTCGTAAGGGGTCGTCGCTGCATCTCGTAAGGGGTCGTCGCTGCATCTCGTAAGGGGTCGTCGCTGCATCTCGTAAGGGGTCGTCGCTGCATCTCGTAAGGGGTCGTCGCTGCATCTCGTAAGGGGTCGTCACTGCATCTCGTAAGGGGTCGTCGCTGCATCTCGTAAGGGGTCGTCCTGCGCTGCGTTTGTCTGTCTGTACGAGGTTGCCATAGATATTTTCACGGCTTCCACCTTAATCGCATCTTACGACCACCCAAGGTATGAAAGGGGGTGGTAAATTTTCACACCATGAGCACACGGTAATGAAACTCATCTGAAGCTCCGGTGGTTCTAATTATTCCGGGTCACTAAATTTAATCAAACCCGAACAATCCAACTGTAATCTACTGGTGGAAATAGGTAACAGTGTGGTAATCGACATAAGTAGAAGTATAACCCTTTTAAAATACGCTTTCATATTTTTAACTACATCTTCACGTTTTTTTTCGTAACTGGGGTAAACAGAGGTTTGTACAATTAAGTCTTTTGAAAATCACCTTTCACCGAAACTTGTTTTCGGAGACTACGTGACAGGTGACGTGCCTATCGCCGTCAAAGTGTTCAAGCGAACGATACCTACAATTTACTTACATAAATATACATATTTGAATAAATATACATAAATATGAACATCCATGAATCAAGTATAAGAATTTATATTTATCACACAAATGTTTGCCCCTAGCGGGACTCGAACCCAAGACCGTTACCTTAAAAGACATGGTCACTACCTACTGGGCTATCGGGCCGTCTTTTCAGTCGGTCGTAATTTCACACAATTTAATCTTTCCTCCTGTAATCCTTTCGTCCTCTGGTTGCTTGATTATTTCATCATGCCGCGAAGTCTTTTTTCGCTGCCTGCGACCTAAAATTATACGGCTTTTGGCGCTAAATAAAGTATTATCTCAGTTACTATAACTTTATATATACATAAAAAAACGTGTTTTTTTGGCTGCAAAACTAAAAAACTAATCGACGGATTGACCCGGCTTCAAATGCACGTCCACCGCCCGCACTCCTGTTGGAATTTGAGAAGTTCGAAACGGGAATTGAGGAGTTCCTCGGCCTCACCTGGAACGTCTTCCCGGTGGCGCAGTCCGTCACGTAGATCTTGCAGTCGCCGGCGCCGCCGCTCACTAGCAGGCTGGTCTTGTTCGACGTGTCCTCGATGAAGCACACGTCCCGGACTGTCCCGTCGTGCATTGTCAACTCCACCTGATAAACAGAGACCCAATTAATTTAAAGAATAAAAAAAAGGAAGGATTAAAGGGAAAAGAAGAAAGAAGCGCATTTATTTGACAGTCACACTGTTGCGACGGTCGTTTTACATTGGTGAAACATTTCCTCACATTAGGAAAGCTGGTCATGCTTTAGCAGTATAAAAGCGAGACTTTATAGTATAACGTACTCATTTCGCATTTAAAAAACATTTTCAAGCTATACACAATACTGAGGTAGACAGGGGCCTAGTCCCTTCGACCTCACATTTCAGTACAAAACATTTTTTCAAACAACATTACAAATTATAAAACTATGACACATTTTACACGATAAGCCAGTCGAACGGATTCACGATAGCCGAGTGGTTGGGTGATCAGAATTCCAGTCAAGAGACCCGAGTTCGAACGCCAAGGCACGTACCAATGGATGTTTTCAAAACTAATGTACGCTTTATATCGTTGGCTTGGACATAAGGACGTCGACGGGCTCACGACCCGTCAAGTTGTCCCAAAAAATGTCTTCGGTGGATGGTGTGTCGAAAAGATTAATTGTGTACGCCTCTGTCTATCCCTGTATTGGGCATGGCGTGAAGATATATCTTATGACACATAATATTAATAGAGAGATCACAGTAGCACAAGTTCTTGCTCTAAAATACATAACCTTTAATCAATAAAGGTCAAAATCAGCTGCAGTCGCACCGCACTGTGTATTAATTGCGAATCGGAGCGACCTCGATTAATTAAAGTAATTAGCGAAGCGATAATAAAACGTCGTCTTTGTACAGACCTTATTAGGTATTTTTTCTATATAAAGAAATTCTTATCATGACACCGATATGTAAATACTGGTTACTGAAAACCCTTGAGATACCAGAATAACCGAGAAAGAACATTAATTCACAAATGAAGGAGGCAGAGGCTCAGCTTGCGGTGTTACTTTGTATAAAACTCATTAACAAGTACAAACATAAGATTGTAACGCCAGTTATTGGACTCCATAGAGTAAGTTACTCATTCATGGGGTGGTTTGTACGCTTTTACAACAAAATGTCCGTACATTTTCAATGTTTGCATATTAAAAGATTCAAAGTATTTATCAAAGAAAAATTGTACAAAAAGGGTTATTACAAAATAAATGAATATATTAATGACAGAAACCCCTGGGATTGAGTTATCGCTCCTTTGCTATTTCTAATAAAATAAAAATATCTTCACGCAATTCCCAATATAGGGGTAGACAGAGGTATAGTCTAGGCAATTAAGTCTCTTTGTCCATTAACCCACCTTCCACCGACATTTTGAGACGTTTTCGGGTATATTTTGAGATATTTTCTGTTATATGTATTATTGTCAACTTGCAAAGGAAAAAGCCATGATAGTCGAATAGTTACGTGATCTGAATTCGATTCAAAGGACCCGAGTTCGACCCCCAAAGCTTGTACCAATAGGTTTTTATAGGGCTCATCACCTGTCACGATGTCCCAAAAAATGTCTTCACGCCATTACCTTTGCAGTGGTCTAGACAATTAAGTTAAGACATTCTTTGGATTTTTTTATTAAGGAAACATCCTAGAGATAATCTGATTATTTTACAAGGCTTAAAAAAGAAGATAAAAAGTCGGATTATAATCGGCAAAATTGTAATAGTACAATTTGGCGGAACAAATATTATCTTTGACACAGCTGCAATCATTCCGCCAATTACATGGATTTGCTGTTCATGGAAACAGTATAGGCGAAAGTATGTGTCGCCTCACTTTTCCCATAAGTATCGTAAAAGGCGACATGGATAACAACAAACATATTGCTATATGTATCCTTGCTAACAGCAATATGCCTGCAGACAGATGGCGTGATAACCATCTCGTATAAAACAGGCCAACCTCCGTGGACGAGTGGCGTGTACACTGGTTTTCTAGGTGTCGCCGTCTCGTGGTACCGGGTTTGATTCCCGGTCGGGTGAATGTAGAAAAATCACTTTTTCTACATTTTCTCGAGTCTGAGTGTTTGTGGTGCCTTCGTTGTTTCCGATTCCCATACCACGAGTGCTCTAGCATCTTACATTGGGATCTTTTTTTTATAGAAAAGGGGTTTTCAGCACAGCAGATGCGTTGCTGACCTTAGAGTGCCCCCCCCCCCCAATTGGGGAAGAGGGGGGGGGGCTCCTGTTACCTGCACTCACCAGACGAAACGCAGAAGTTTGTTAGACTTCTACTTCACGCCGGTATTCTGTGAGGTACTTCCCCGGTCGATCCGGCCCATTCATGCAACAACAAAAGTTGATGCGTGGCTCTACCACTGTTAGAAAATGGATCGGAGCAATGTATGTGATGTTGTTAATAATAATAAAATTGACCAAACTGGTGGCGGGCAGCAGCACAAGATACGAGGTAGATATTATCTGTAGAACTTATCTGTTTTGCAAAGTTGTTATCAGCTATTCATAATTTTCACCTGAGTTTTTCTCGGTTTCACCTTAATCCTGAAGATTTACTAAACTCTCAGATGATAATTAGTTTTGCGTAAAGCCAGAGGAAGGTTTCCTACGCTAGTTGACGAATGTTTTTGGGTATTGGGTTAGCGTTTGTATACAGATTATAGAGAGAAGTTATTTGGAAAGTAATAGCTGAATGAAAAAACACAGGATACAACACGCCAGCTTGAGGTACGCCAGTATTTAGAGAATACCAGGACGAATAATGTCCTTCAATTCTTCGAAGAATAGCGATATTATGAGAGATAACCTGTGTATACATGTAAAGTTTTTGTCAGAAGTTACATTAACCAAAATTATCAGCATTTAAACAACTTTAACTGTGCAAAAAGAATGCTTGCTATATTTTAATTCCGCGTTTACTTAAAATTACATTCAAAATCAAGTCAAAGTACATCAATATTACGAAATTAAAAGCGTACGGTTACCCGTGCACTTTGTACGTACGGCACGGTACATTTCCCTTGGCGAAGGTAAATCATTGTAACGCGCATTGTAAAGCGCGTGTACGCGCCGGCGCTGAGTAATTAGTCGGCAATGCGCTCTCGAGAAATAACTGAGGCGAAGCGACAGCTCGCGGGCCACGAACGTCTATAGAATTGGAGTGCGCGTCGCTTGTTTACCTCGCCATAGAGATATTTATAACGGTGAGACCGACCAACGCTAGGTACTGGTGGCTGGACGCGTACGGCTCCGTTAAATAACTCGAAAGCTGCGAGATGCGATACAATATAATAATTACGCGACGTTTTCTACGGATGGAAACGGAACGAAGCAAGAAAAATGTCGCAAATATCATCGGTGGAAGGTGGGTCGAAACGACTTAACTGTCTAGACCCCTGTGTATCTGTATTGGGAATGACGTGAAGATATTTATTTTATTTAATCGGAAGTAGCTCACGTCCAAATACAGGCACGGCCTAGTTTAGACGTTAGTGCTAACTAGTAAACTAGTAACAATGTGTATATTTAAAGTATTTTTATTTGTTATCTTAATGAGTTATCGTGTATAAATTAAATGTTTATTGTATAGGTTTAGTTTAAATTGTAGACTATTACAGTACCTATACCATTACCATATATAAACAATTCGTTGTCCCAGAAATATCTTCGATAGAAAGTGGGTCGAAGGGCTTAATTGTCTAGACTAGACCTCTGTCTATCCCTGTATTGGGAATTGAGTGAAGATACTTTTTTATTTATTTTATATAAACAATGCAGCATCTCTCCATCTATCTAGTCTACGTACGCAACAGTTTTACAGACTATCGCCAACGAAGCAGGGGGTTGGCAGACTCTTATATCCCTGCTATAAGTCGAGAGGTTATTTACGTAACCAAAATCAACTTGAATAGAATCTCGGTCACTGCTTTTGATGAATAAAATTAAAATTAAATCTCCCGACTGATATTACTATTCTCAAACTACTTTCTTGTAGTTAATGCAAACTTTAATATAGCGAATGTGTTTTGGCCAATTTTTAGTGGCAATCTCACATGCACACATGGGCTACGTAGACGTGTGGCGTACACACCGGTGGTAAGATGTCAGCAGTTCTAATCTGAAACGGGGTCGACTCCCAGATGCGTCACATTTCCACATTATTTCATACCCGAGGTCGGAGTGTTTATAGTATGGAGCCTTAATTGTATCTGTATCTATAAAACGCGTGCTTTAGGTCAGCTTTGGGATCAGAGCAATCTACTTAATACATTGTCCATATGTATGTATGTATTGTATGTATATATGTATGTATAGATGTATGTATGTACCATATGTATGTACAGACATAACTATATGCCATAGAAATTATTTGTCAGACCAGCAGACTGGCGATCGTGCTACCAGATCCCCGCACTATGGACCTGAAAACCGTCGATTTTTGGGATACGAACCAACAAACCCTAGCTTCGAAGAGTCACTGCGAACCAGCTTATCGATTTACCCTACCGAACAATTTTAATACCGGTTAATTTTTTATGCATCCAATTATATAGAGAAATTTAATTTTTTATTATCTAAGTCACGATAGCCGAGTTGTTGGGTGGTCGGAATTTTGAGTCGAGAGACCCGAGTTCGATCCCCAGGTGGCAGTACCAATGAGTTTTTCAAAAAAACTTATGTACGAATTTCATCGTTGGCTTGGACATAAAGACGGCGACGGGTTCACCACCTGTCACGTTGTCCCGAAAATATCTTCGGTGGAAGGTGGGTCAAAGGGACTTAATTGTCTAGACTTGACCTCTGTCTACCCCTGTATTGGGAATCGCGTGAAGATATTTATTATATTTATTTTTTTAATTTTTTATCTTCACGCAAAGTCCCTGACGGGGTAGCCAGAGAAAACCTCATACCTCTTTCGCTTCATTCAGATTCGTCATTTTTTTCATACACGCACGTCTATGTATCCTAGTACTCTTGACCCTCCCGTCTTCGAGCAGTCTGCTCCCATGGTTTTCGAAAGTTATTCTCGGCTTACCTCGTCACATTTTAATATCAACTTTCGAGCTGTATATTTTCTTCGCCATTAGGTCTTCATTAAAAAACATAATAGACTTTATGTTTTTAAATAAGCCGTAAATAGGTAAGATATATATATTATAACGCACCATCTACAAACATAACTGGCCAGGCAGTAGATTAAGTAGACAACGTCAAATTTATCGACAACACATTTATTATCCCGACCGTTCAATTCGGCCTTGGACCTATTTCTATCCACCTATTATTGCTCTTTGCCCATATATATATATCCAGCTTATATGTATACACAGACATTATATTGTCCCTAAGTTAATGGTTTGTAGGAGAAAATTGACGGCATGGTTGATTTATATCTACACGACGCATTCGGATGATTGAGTAGGAAAATATGCCTCTAATGCGATATATAAACTGTGTTTCATTATTGTGTGTGATTTATTAACCTGTGATTTATTAATTCCAGACAGAACAGAAACTAATTTAAGTAAATAGTAAGTGTACTAGATAACTTACTCATTTATTTAAAAAGATATGAGAAATTTAAAAAATCAACAGATACGCACCAAATTCGAACCAGCGACCTTCGTCTTACTGAGACTGATGCTCTCACTAACATTAGTTGAAAAATTAAATCCCTATCATAGTCCTAATATTGACAAATAAATATATAACTAGTCTGGACTACTATAAATGGAAGAAACTTAATTACCGACTTCTATGTACAACTGTAAATAACGATGGAAAAAAAAACTTCAAGCCATGGCCAATGCTGGGGTAGACAGAGGTCTAGACACATAAGTCTTCTCGACCCATCTTTCATTGAATACATTTAAATACACTTATGTACGAATTACATCGTTGGCTTGGACGTAAAGACGGCGACGGGCTCACCACTTGTCACTTTGTCCCGAAAATATCTTCGGTGGGAAGGACTTAATTGTCTAGACTAGACCTCTGACTACCCCTGTATTGGGAATTGCGTGAAGATATTTATTTATTTTACATTGTTTGGAACAACGTGACAAGCGTTAAGCCTATCGCCATCTTTATGTCCAAGCCAATTATATAAAAATCCTACATAAGTTTTGATAAACCCATCGGTACGTGCCTATCACCTAGGGATTGAACTGAGGTTTCTTGACTCAAATTCCGACCGCTCAACCACTCGGCTATCGTGACTGATATGATGATGGTAGATGAAAGGAAAATTGTGAAGGAGCTGAATGTGATTGAAGAGGATTTACGGCTATCTGTACTTATTGAGCATTTACTTCGCGAAATGAGTGACTTTGTTAAGCAATTCAATTGAAATTTATTGAATTTTCAAGTCAATCTGGTGTACAGTTTTAGAGATCTCGTGCTGAGTGGCATTTTGCTTATATTCTTTCTCATATTCGCATATGTATGAATATATTTGTGAATTTTATAACTGGTAAGCATGGCTGAGTATTGTTATGAAAGAAAAAGAGAAATTTCAAAATTCATCTGACACGGACGGGGAGTTTCTAAAGTGAATAATTTAAATATATCTTAATACGAGTATAATAATTTAAATATAAATCGTTACTGTATACCTTACGAGATAGATATACATCACGGTGGTTTTGAGTGCAGAAATCTCACCGTACACTATTTTCGAGCAAATTACGCGCTCACAGTAATTTTTTTATAGGAATACAATATAATGCACATTGATCTGCAAGCTCCCATCTATCTTTATAGCAAACACTAAAATCTGTATGATTTGTACCTTGGACACAAAGATGAGGACAGGCTTACCACCTGTCACGTTATCCCAAACTAGCTTCTGAGAACTGTGGGTCGAAAGGACTATATTGTTTACACCTCTGTCAACCACTATTGGGAATTATAATTAATTGAATATATAAATAAATCGAAAAATAAACACATTCTTCTGCTACTTTTAGTACGTACTTTAAGCAAAACAACAGCGACATAGTTATTCGCGCGATATTCCACACAACACAGTTTTACAGCAAACTTTCATTTTTACTAAAGACATATTTAAACGAGGCCATAATGAACGCGAATCTGTTACATCTAATTATAATATTCAAAGCTTTAATGCGCATTAACACTTAAATTGACGTAAATGAGTCTGATATTTAAATTGGAAATTTTTTATATATTTTTTTTATTATCATTACATCTTCACACATTCCATGACGAGAACATGTCACTAAGTGCCACGATCCTAACATATCTCTTTCGCTTCTTTAATAAATAAATATTTTCGGTGGAAAGTGGGTTGAAAGGACTTAATTGTCTAGACCTCTGTCTAGTATATTGGGAATGTCGTGAAGATATTTTTATTTATTGTCTAGTACATACATAGTACAGCATAAATTTGCAATGGAAATACCTCCTGTCCTTCTAGATTGCAGGTGTTACTGTTGAACCGCATCAACTTGACAGTCTTATCGTTTGATCCTGTAGCCAGGAGGTCACCGGCCGGGCTCCACGCGAGGCAGTAGATGCTGCCTTTGTGGTGCTTGGTACGCTTCAAGAGCACCGTGGGAGCTGTTGGTGCGCTGTTGTCCCTGTTCAAGAGGATATAAATGAATGTATGAATAAATTATTACACATTGTAATCCCAAAAGATATCTTCCGTGGAAGGTGGGTAGAAACGTCTTAATTGTCCTCTCTACACCCCTGTCTACCCCAGTATCGAAAATGGCGCGGAGATTTAAATATAGTCACGATGGCACAGTGGTTGGGTGATCGGAATTCGAGTCAAAAGACTCGAGTCCGATCCCCAAGTAGCAGACTCGTATCAATTGTTTTTTTTTTATTTATGTACAATATATATGTTAGCTTGGACATAAAGACGGTGACGGGCTCAATACCTGTCACGTCACCCGCGTGGTGTTATGGCTTCACGGCGTCTCTTCGAAGCAACCAATGACGTAAAGGTAAGTCGCAGAAATATACATAACCTCCAACAATTTAGTCACAAACTTGTAAATTCAATATAAACATTAATAATGCAGAATTAAGTCCTAATGACGATGACGACTCCGCGGACGAATGGAGTACACACGGATTTTCATGGTGTCTATAGTCAACTCTGAGGTTCCGGATTCGATAACCGATCGGAACAATGCAGAAAACACTTTTTCCACATTTTCTCGGGACTGGATGTTTGTGATATCTTCGTTGTTTCTGATTCCATAACACGATCCCAAATTAAGTGAATGTTACTTAGTTTGGGATTAGAGCAATGTATGTAGTGTTCCCCTATCTATGTATGTATTTATTTATTTATCAATAATTGTAAGTATATACAACTTGACAGTCCCTTTGCTGTTATAAGGTGACCTAGCTGCTTTTTGATAGATATAAAATAAAATATACAAATACAAAGGGACAACATCTCAAGTCCAATCTTAAGCTTAAGCATCTTAATCTTCATCCTAAGCTGCTTATTTTGTGATCTAAGCAATGTATATGAATTATTTTTGTATTTATTATTTATAGAAGAATAGTCGAGTCATTGAGACAGATAATGCTCTCTAGGTAATTTCTTAAATGCGCCAATAGATTGTTTGTTCACAATAACTAAGGGCGGGGAATTCTACTGGTGGAGTAGAAACATTAAACAAAAGACAGTACAAGAAACATTATCAGTCATAAGATAATACCAGTGCTATAGTCCTATGGGGGTATGCCGTGTAGCAATTTTTTTCGACATAACGATGGCAAAGTTAAGTTGACAACAATAAAAGTTTGAAATGGTAAAAATAAATAAATATCTTCACGCAATTTCCAAGACAGGGATAGACAGAGGTCTAGTCTAGACAATTAAGTCCCTTTGACCCACCTTCCACCGAAGACATTAAAATTTTATGGAAATAGTAGAATATTTCATATGACAAGTTTATAGTCTCGCATCCGCGTTTTTTATAACTTCTTTTACAACGTGTGTAATGGCGTGGTAGCACAGAATTGTACTTGAGCGCCATATTTGAAACTATATAATTTATCTCGTTCACTACTTGAATACAGTAGTCGCAAGACGAGAAGTAAGTCTACATTACCAGCAAAATACGTCTTTTTGCCATGACCTTTATCTGTTTCAGACAGCGACGAACTTACCACTTTTCAATTTGGCCCCAAAAATGTCTTAGATGGAGGTGGTACTGTCTGTCCTAGTGGGAATTGCGTGAAGATATTTTATTTTTATTTTCTTTTTATATTTTATTAAGAAAACCAACAGCTTATAACAAACATTATTATAAACAAAACTCAACTAACTACTTCACTTACTTCAACTATTATAAACTACATTACAAAAGTAAATCTAATGACGGGTTTCCCTTAAATATATAAAGATACCTATGAAAAACGTCTATTATATATCACTACTAGTTATTGGCGAATTAAGTATAATTTTTGGATTTTAGATAATTACAGTGTACCAATAGTAGACAGTGATACAATTATAAGTGGGATACATATTTATTTATTTTAAACGGCAGTACTTTCATGTAGAACTCTCCAGAGCGAGATACGAACATTGAAAACAGCGTTTGTTTTTACAATTACAGCTATACTTAATTGTTCAGCGATAATTAGGAAAACATAGCATCCCTTCGTATCTTACCCACACTCGAAAGAACAACAAACTGTCTGCACGTACATATGCTTGGTACTTTCACCCTCGCGGTAAAGATACCCGGTCGTCACGACTAATGGTTACCATTCACGATTCGCTCATTCATAGTCCATAGCCTCGTTTGACTTATTAAAGAAAAACAAACGCTTACATGAGAGATTCCACAAAACAAATACAAATATTCGTATCATGCTCGTTTTTGTCACAATCCATCTTACCCGATGTACATGTAGTGTATGTGAAAGTGAGTTTTGTTCCAATGTTATAATTACGTAAAGATTTATCCTTGTATAAAGAACGAACGGCTCGACGAATTTGAATTAACTTTGTCATAGGCATTTAGTATAATCTAGATTGAAAAATGGTAAAATCCATTTATGTTTATTTCTTAATATCGCAACGTTTTTTTTCTAATACTGGGGTATACAGATGTCCAGTTAATTGTCTGGTCCTTTTGACTCAAGTATCAACGAAGCCATTTTTTTGAAAAGTGTGATAGGCAGGAAGCCTATCGCCGTCTCTATGTCCAAATTAACAAAATAAATCGCACACAAGTTTTGTAAAAACCCATAGGTACGAACCTACCAATGGTTCTTTTTGGGAATCGAACTCGGGTCTCTTGACTCTAATTCGAAGAGAGGCTCGATAGGAATTATGATTGTAATATATAATTGTATCCACCTATATCCACCACCGGGAAAATGCGCGAAGCTAAAAACTATTAAATATATTAAGCATATTATGATAAAATAACAGAATTCAATGTGTGCGTAATCATAAAGTGTATCATAAAGTTCAATGTATGTACATCCGTTCAAGAAAAGCGAACTAATGAGAAATAATAACCGTTCCATTATGCAAAAAAAACAAAACGACTTCGTAATAAATTTCAATGTAAAACGGATCGCTTTGTATCCCGCATGGAATAACAAACGCTCCATACATAATCAAATTTACTCCGGTCATTGACACCACTCGGTCCTTACGTCCTTAGTCATTAGCATCGTGTCACTTTATAGTGGTTGCATGAAGCTTTACATCACAAAGTAGCCGTTGCAACTGACTTTATCGGGGTTGAATTTAAATTTCACTATTTTGGAGTGCACGATAAATTAACACTTTAACAGAGAAATTACCTCCGAAATATTTTAAAATATTTTTTATTAACAATTCCTAAATATATTTTTTATCCTACGTTAGTCGCTACGACGACCTGCAGCCATCACCTACAATTACGTCGGCGGGGTGTTGACTTGCGCTCATTGTGATCGCACGTTCTTTTTTTTTATAGGAAACGGGAGGCAACCGAGCAGGTGGCTCACGTGATAGTAAGTGATTACCGCCGCCCATGAACAGCCGCAATACCAGAGGCTTAGCAGATGCGTTGCCTCCCTTAGAGTGCCCCCCTCCCTCATATTTGGGGGAGAAGAGTGTGTGGGCCTCCGGTTACCTGCACTCACCAGACGAAACGCAGAAGTTTGAAACTTCTACTTTACGCCGGTATTCTGTGACGTCGTGGTACTTCCCCGGTCAAGCCGGCCCATTTAGGCAACAACAAAAGTTGATGCGTGGCTCTACCACTGTAAAAAAAAACCGTTGCCCTCAGCTCAACATCGGTTACGTCAGTCACCTGCGAGAACACGGACGACGCTCGCAATAGTCCAAGTCGCTATGGCCGAAATCCGTCGGGATAGTATATATACCACTCCCTTTCTACCAATCGGTGTCGTAAGAAACGACTAAGGGAAGTCTTGAAAATATCATATATCTGTATATGGGGATATAACCATCACAAAATATGACACAAAAAAATCTAGCAGACCAGTGACGAGTAGCAGCCTTTACGGAGCGTGGTGTTTTGCAATGTGCTCGCGAATCCGCTCGCCAAGCGTAACGATAATGGTATACCCTCAGGTAAAGGGGAGCTTACAAATTAAGAAACTTACTTGACATCTTCGATCTTGGGATAGGTGCATATCCTGAGGGTTTTCGTGTTCGAGCCAACTGCGTATAACTTTCCGTTGGGATGGAACTCGGCACAGCGCACCGCTTGCAGGTCCTCCAAGATAGTAACGGGTTTGAATGTGGGCCTCGAGCCGTTAACCTCCGCGCCGATGCCGACTCCAATACCGCCAGTCGGCGATAGGGGTACGTTCTGATGACTTCCATTTCTACTCTGCGTCTACAAAGAATAAATTATATTAATTTTAATGTGATGATCCGAAAGCAGAATTGGTAAGGACCCTGCCTTCGAAGCTACGGGCTCCAATCCCGCTAGAGATTCGAATCCGCTACATTTGTGTGAAGAATATCAATGTTCATACTTGGACGTTCATATATATACACATATTAATATTTTTCTATGTAATTAAATTGTACTGATAGCTTGGATACTAAGACGGCGATAAGATCACCACCTGTCACAGTGTCCTAAGTAAACCTCAGTGCAAACGGTCTTCATTGTCAAAACCTTTCCCTATCCCCAGTATGGGACTTGAGTACAGATATATAAAAAATATGGTATAAACATAAATTTAAAAGTTAAACTAATTAAATAAATAATATTCTAACAGAATAAACTACTAAAACACAATCTTTGTTTAGTACTAAACATGTATATACTCGTGGTAACGGCATAAGGGTATCACACACACAGACACACAAACTTTCAAAAGTCAATAATCACACATAATCCATATAGATCTATGACTTGAGTACAAACTCATAGTAATCGTACAAAAGTTTGCAAAGAGCGGAATTTGAAACAGAAACCAGATTATAAAGGCCTTAGTTTGGAGTCAACAAACTATGCTACTTTTACCTACAAAACAATGTACACAAAAAAAATGATTTAACCCGAGTGACCAACCATCGTTTTTTTATTTAAACTTGTACCGCATTTACCAATACCGGGAAAGATATGTCTACATAATAATTTGGTCGTTTACCCAACTTTTATAAAGATTATTTGGAACAATATGTGGCGAGCCAGTCGCCACTATAACAGTCCAAACCAACTGTACCAACTACACAAATCATACACACCTTTCGGGCCTTCCTTTTGAAGAACGAACTCGGGTTTTCTAATTCGAGTCCCTATCACCCTACCACTCGTCTATCGTGGTTTTAATTAGCCAAACTAGTATTAATTTAAGGTTATATTTACATGATTAAATAATCATCATCTCTAGCTGGTAATACGGTAAATAGCTGGCATTTAAAAAAAAAGCAAATATGCAAAATCAATAGATTTTTTTGTGAACTCATCAAAAATTTACAAAGACACATAGGATTTTACCGACGTAAAATTTTAGTGATACCTAAATATGACCAATTTATTTACTTCTCGCGTCGTCACGCATTTTCCAGATCTGAGGTAAACAATGGAATCTTAGCGACTCACCTTTTACCGAAACTTATTTGAGACAACGTGATAGGCGGTGATCCTATCACCGTCTTAGTATTTAGACACATTATATAGACAAATTGCCGAATCAACCCCACAATTCTTAGTTTCGAAAGCAGGAACATTATCAACTAGGTCGTCGGGTCGTCAAAACGTCAAATGAAATATGTTTCAAATAAAATTCAGCCCGCATTGAGTCTTGTCAGAATTGTGCTATTTTTTGTGATCGAGCCACCAGTCAAATCAGTTGTTACAGTTAGTTATTACCAGCAGAATGTTGGTACCGCCACCAGTACCGTGCAAGTAACCCAAATAATGAATAAATATGTAGAAAAGAATAACATGATATACAGAGATCTCAAAGTAAGTCGGTTAAGTACTTGTTTTATGGAATCAGAAACAATGACAATGACCCAACACTCCGGTAGCTCAGTATCCGCCACTCGTCGAAGAGGTCGTCATTTCTATGAAATTCCTATATTTACATCTATAAGTTTGTTTATTTATAAATAAATATCTTCACGCACTTTCCAATACAGGTGTAGACAGAGGTCTAGTCTAGGTCTACCCTTTGACCCACCTTCCACCGAAAGATATTTTCGGGACAAAGTCTCAGGTGGTGAGCCCGTCGCCGTCTTTATGTCCAAGCCAACGATATAATTCGTACATAAGTTTCTGAAAAACCCATGGGTACGAGCCTGCCAACTGGGGATCGAACTCGGGTTTCTTGACTCGTCATTCCGATCACCCAACCACTCGGCTATCGTGACTTTTTTTATTTATTTATATAAATAGAAGATGTATATATGTATATGGTAACGTTAGCTTGGCTTAACAGAGATGGCTATGCGCTTACCATCTGTCCCGTTGTCCCATATATGCTCAGGTGAAAAATGGCTTGACAGAAAAAGTCCTTTCAATCCATTGATAACACTGTCTAGGCCTCTTCCTACTTCAGTATAGGAAATAGCGTGAAGATAAAAATAATGTTTAGGGCGTGTTAGTGTCATGCAAGATAACAATTCTGTATTGTCTCAAATTCAAATTTGACGTATATGCGGGTTATGTTATCGAATTTCGCGTGAACCAATTGTGCTCTTGTAGTCTACTGAACTTTATATTTTTCGTGATGGTTTACTTAACTTTGGTATTTTTCGTGATGGTTATTAAAAAACTAATAATAAACGTCTTCACGCATATTCCCAATAAAGCGGTAGACTGAGTTATAGACGTAGAAGTTCCTTCAACTCAGCTTACGCTGAAAACTGTTTAGAGCAATGTGACAGAAAGCCTAGCATTGGTTCAAAGAGGTCTAGACAATTAACTCCTTTCGACACACCTTTCGCGGAAGCCTGATTGGGACAATGTGTCAGGTGATGAAACGATCCCTATGGTTATAATATAATATTTTTTGCGCAAACACAGATGTCACCCAATCCCAATTTATGTTTGGGAGTGAGTGATGAAGAAATCAATTTATTTTGGCATCTTGATAACAAGTTTCAATCGGTTTCGTTATACAACCATAAGAGCGAGAGAGAGATAGAGAGAGAGAAAGTAACACGAATACACAACAAAACATATAAAACAGTACACTAATAAGTAAAGATTACATTTAAAGATCGGCATAAGAAGCGGTCTCATTTTCTATACCTCAAAGGTTCTTTTTCTATGACTTCACTCATTGTCAACATCGACACACATTCCGCCGGAGCTTATTTGGGACAAAATGACAGGCGGTGGTTGGGACAATGCAACTCTTACACAAAATATAAAACGTATAAATATGGCAGTTGAGAAACAAAAGAAAAGAAAAACGACTTCAGAAATAATTCACTGCTTTCAACCGTCGTGATATTTTTTTTTGTTCAAACAAGGCATACTGACGTCGGATTCGAATTGTGCACGTGCCCTTCGCGAACACGACTCGCGCTTCAAACGTGACGCACCGGTCCGGATCTTAGTATACGGAGTACATGGCACAAGCGTCCGGACTACGTGCTGAAACTTTTTCGCAAGCATTTCACAACACTTCACAAATTAACTTATGTACAGCAACGTACATTAACTAAGTGAGAGTGATGCAATACGGCAATAAAATAAAATGCGCTACGGAGGTCGAAACGTTCATTTTATAACTATCTGCGCCCCGCGGATTTGCCCGCGGTTTCATAGTTAACGCGCAACCCTAAATTTTTATTATTATAAGCGATGTTTAAATATTCTCATCTGGTTTTTTTATATACACATAAAAAATACATACATACGTAATAAATTCCAGCCCTTAATTGTTATTAATAAAAGATCCCAACCAGACGGTTACGGGTTATTATTTTTGCACTGCCGACGAAATATGTGGAACTAAATCTAAAATAAGACAGCTTGTACCATATTTGTGCAAATAAAATATTATTCATTCATCATTCATATTATTCTGTCAGGTCAAAGGTGGGTCGAAAAGGACAAGTTCTAAGGAGGGCTAGTTCATTTCCCAAAGGTTCGGTCTAACTATTCGTCTTGGAAATGCAGATAGCGTTCTTGGCATTAATGCCATGAGCCCTACTAGGGCTGTACGATTACTGTACTTTGTAGTTAATATGTATTGTAAATATAAATATATATATATATATATATATATATATATATATATATATATATATATATATATATATATATATATATATATATATATATATATATATATATATATATATATATATATATATATATATATATATATATATATATATATATATATATATATATATATATATATATATATATATATATATATATATATATATATATATATATATATATATATATATATATATATATATATATATATATATATATATATATATATATATATATATATATATATATATATATATATATATATATATATATATATATATATATATATATATATATATATATATATATATATATATATATATATATATATATATATATATATATATATATATATATATATATATATATATATATATATATATATATATATATATATATATATATATATATATATATATATATATATATATATATATATATATATATATATATATATATATATATATATATATATATATATATATATATATATATATATATATATATATATATATATATATATATATATATATATATATATATATATATATATATATATATATATATATATATATATATATATATATATATATATATATATATATATATATATATATATATATATATATATATATATATATATATATATATATATATATATATATATATATATATATATATATATATATATATACAAACACATATATATATATATATATATATATATATATATATATATATATATATATATATATATATATATATATATATATATATATATATATATATATATATATATATATATATATATATATATATATATATATATATATATATATATATATATATATATATATATATATATATATATATATATATATATATATATATATATATATATATATATATATATATATATATATATATATATATATATATATATATATATATATATATATATATATATATATATATATATATATATATATATATATATATATATATATATATATATATATATATATATATATATATATATATATATATATATATATATATATATATATATATATATATATATATATATATATATATATATATATATATATATATATATATATATATATATATATATATATATATATATATATATATATATATATATATATATATATATATATATATATATATATATATATATATATATATATATATATATATATATATATATATATATATATATATATATATATATATATATATATATATATATATATATATATATATATATATATATATATATATATATATATATATATATATATATATATATATATATATATATATATATATATATATATATATATATATATATATATATATATATATATATATATATATATATATATATATATATATATATATATATATATATATATATATATATATATATATATATATATATATATATATATATATATATATATATATATATATATATATATATATATATATATATATATATATATATATATATATATATATATATATATATATATATATATATATATATATATATATATATATATATATATATATATATATATATATATATATATATATATATATATATATATATATATATATATATATATATATATATATATATATATATATATATATATATATATATATATATATATATATATATATATATATATATATATATATATATATATATATATATATATATATATATATATATATATATATATATATATATATATATATATATATATATATATATATATATATATATATATATATATATATATATATATATATATATATATATATATATATATATATATATATATATATATATATATATATATATATATATATATATATATATATATATATATATATATATATATATATATATATATATATATATATATATATATATATATATATATATATATATATATATATATATATATATATATATATATATATATATATATATATATATATATATATATATATATATATATATATATATATATATATATATATATATATATATATATATATATATATATATATATATATATATATATATATATATATATATATATATATATATATATATATATATATATATATATATATATATATATATATATATATATATATATATATATATATATATATATATATATATATATATATATATATATATATATATATATATATATATATATATATATATATATATATATATATATATATATATATATATATATATATATATATATATATATATATATATATATATATATATATATATATATATATATATATATATATATATATGTATATGGTAACGTTAGCTTGGCTTAACAGAGATGGCTATGCGCTTACCATCTGTCCCGTTGTCCCATATATGCTCAGGTGAAAAATGGCTTGACAGAAAAAGTCCTTTCAACCCATTGACAATACTGTCTAGGCCTCTTCCTACTTCAGTATAGGAAATAGCGTGAAGATAAAAATAATGTTTAGGGCGTGTTAGTGTCATGCAAGATAACAATTCTGTATTGTCTCAAATTCAAATTTGACGTATATGCGGGTTATGTTATCGAATTTCGCGTGAACCAATTGTGCTCTTGTAGTCTACTGAACTTTATATTTTTCGTGATGGTTTACTTAACTTTGGTATTTTTCGTGATGGTTATTAAAAAACTAATAATAAACGTCTTCACGCATATTCCCAATAAAGCGGTAGACTGAGTTAATGACGTAGAAGTTCTTTAAATCACATCGCTTAATCACATTTTTCAAGAATTAAATCCGTTGGGTATATGTTTAAGAATAACCGCCCCCTGTCTTCCTCTCCTCTCCTTTCCCTTCGTATGGTAAGAGACTGAGGAAAGCCTTGAGAATGCAATCGGCTACCAAAAGATGGCGAGATAACTATATTCAGCAAAAGACCATGACCAAAATTCAGCACACAGGCGACAAGCAGCTGTGTGTAAGGTACAGCGATCGCCAATCCTCTTGACAAGCAATTATAATTGTTCATTGTTTGCGGTGCGAGCCTTCCTCCCGAGGATTGTAATCGAGTCATAGATTCGAATTCCAATCATCCAATCATTCTGCTATCAAGACTTTATGTCCAAGCTATATAAATCGTACATAAGTTTTGAAAAAAAAAAAACTTGTATCTGACATGAAGGAAAACAGGGAACATATATTATTTGCACTCCGTGAATTCGTCGCCGAAATATAAATAAAGAAAGAAAACGTTGAAACGTTAGCTTACGGTCGATTTCTTGCCAATTGCTTAGACAGAAACTTAAGTAAATCACATCGCTTAATCACATTTTTCAAGAATTAAATCCGTTGGGTATATGTTTAAGAATAACCGCCCCCTGTCTTCCTCTCCTCTCCTTTCCCTTCGTATGGTAAGAGACTGAGGAAAGCCTTGAGAATGCAATCGGCTACCAAAAGATGGCGAGATAACTATATTCAGCAAAAGACCATGACCAAAATTCAGCACACAGGCGACAAGCAGCTGTGTGTAAGGTACAGCGATCGCCAATCCTCTTGACAAGCAATTATAATTGTTCATTGTTTGCGGTGCGAGCCTTCCTCCCGAGGATTGTAATCGAGTCATAGATTCGAATTCCAATCATCCAATCATTCTGCTATCAAGACTTTATGTCCAAGCTATATAAATCGTACATAAGTTTTGAAAAAAAAAAAACTTGTATCTGACATGAAGGAAAACAGGGAACATATATTATTTGCACTCCGTGAATTCGTCGCCGAAATATAAATAAAGAAAGAAAACGTTGAAACGTTAGCTTACGGTCGATTTCTTGCCAATTGCTTAGACAGAAACTTAAGTAAATCACATCGCTTAATCACATTTTTCAAGAATTAAACTGTTGGGTATATGTTTAAGAATAACTGCCCCTGTCTTCCTCTCCTCTCCTTTCCTTCGTATGGTAAGAGACTGAGGAAAGCCTTGAGAATGCAATCGGCTACCAAAAGATGGCGAGATAACTATATTCAGCAAAAGACCATGACCAAAATTCAGCACACAGGCGACAAGCAGCTGTGTGTAAGGTACAGCGATCGCCAATCCTCTTGACAAGCAATTATAATTGTTCATTGTTTGCGGTGCGAGCCTTCCTCCCGAGGATTGTAATCGAGTCATAGATCTGAATTCCAATCATCCAATCATTCTGCTATCAAGACTTTATGTCCAAGCTATATAAATCGTACATAAGTTTTGAAAAAAAAAAAACTTGTATCTGACATGAAGGAAAACAGGGAACATATATTATTTGCACTCCGTGAATTCGTCGCCGAAATATAAATAAAGAAAGAAAACGTTGAAACGTTAGCTTACGGTCGATTTCTTGCCAATTGCTTAGACAGAAACTTAAGTAAATCACATCGCTTAATCACATTTTTCAAGAATTAAACTGTTGGGTATATGTTTAAGAATAACTGCCCCTGTCTTCCTCTCCTCTCCTTTCCTTCGTATGGTAAGAGACTGAGGAAAGCCTTGAGAATGCAATCGGCTACCAAAAGATGGCGAGATAACTATATTCAGCAAAAGACCATGACCAAAATTCAGCACACAGGCGACAAGCAGCTGTGTGTAAGGTACAGCGATCGCCAATCCTCTTGACAAGCAATTATAATTGTTCATTGTTTGCGGTGCGAGCCTTCCTCCCGAGGA
This sequence comes from Sericinus montela, assembly GCA_029286605.1. NCBI lineage: Eukaryota > Metazoa > Arthropoda > Insecta > Lepidoptera > Papilionidae > Sericinus > Sericinus montela. Next base: position 993,799 of record JAGSMR010000066.1, on the reverse strand, counting down.
TTGTAATCGAGTCATAGATCTGAATTCCAATCATCCAATCATTCTGCTATCAAGACTTTATGTCCAAGCTATATAAATCGTACATAAGTTTTGAAACCCCATTGGTACGAGCATTGGGGACTGAACACGGGTCACGTGACTCGAATTTTAATCACCCAATCACCAACTATCGTGACTTATAAAAAATAAAATGCGCTACGGAGGTCGAAACGTTCATTTTATAACTATCTGCGCCCCGCGGATTTGCCCGCGGTTTCATAGTTAACGCGCAACCCTAAATTTTTATTATTATAAGCGATGTTTAAATATTCTCATCTGGTTTTTTTATATACACATAAAAAATACATACATACGTAATAAATTCCAGCCCTTAATTGTTATTAATAAAAGATCCCAACCAGACGGTTACGGGTTATTATTTTTGCACTGCCGACGAAATATGTGGAACTAAATCTAAAATAAGACAGCTTGTACCATATTTGTGCAAATAAAATATTATTCATTCATCATTCATATTATTCTGTCAGGTCAAAGGTGGGTCGAAAAAGGACAAGTTCTAAGGAGGGCTAGTTCATTTCCCAAAGGTTCGGTCTAACTATTCGTCTTGGAAATGCAGATAGCGTTCTTGGCACAATGCCACGAGCCCTACTAGGGCTGTACGATTACTGTACTTTGTAGTTAATATGTATTGTAAATATAAACATATGTTATTAAACAACATATAGCATTGTTTAAGGTAATCATTGAAAAAAAAAACTTGTAAAGATATTTGACATGAAGGAAAACAGGGAACATATATTATTTGCACTCCGTGAATTCGTCGCCGAAATATAAATAAAGAAAAGAAAACGTTGAAACGTTAGCTTACGGTCGATTTCTTGCCAATTGCTTAGACAGAAACTTAAGTAAATCACATCGCTTAATCACATTTTTCAAGAATTAAATCCGTTGGGTATATGTTTAAGAATAACTGCCCCTGTCTTCCTCTCCTCTCCTTTCCTTCGTATGGTAAGAGACTGAGGAAAGCCTTGAGAATGCAATCGGCTACCAAAAGATGGCGAGATAACTATATTCAGCAAAAGACCATGACCAAAATTCAGCACACAGGCGACAAGCAGCTGTGTAAGAAGGATCGCCAATCCTCTTGACAAGCAATTACAATTGTTCGCTTGTTTGCGGTAAAGTACTTTCTCCTGAGGATTGTAATCGAGTCATAGATCTGAATTCCAATCATCCAATCATTCTGCTATCAAGACTTTATGTCCAAGCTATATAAATCGTACATAAGTTTTGAAAAAAAAAACTCATTGCTGCTAACCTACAACCTCGGATCGAACTCGGTTTCTTGACTCGTCATTCCGATCACCCAACCACTCGGCTATCGTGACTCATAAAAATATATATGACTTGAATATTATAAATAGCCTCTACCACAACAAGTTTAATGTGCTGTTTACATAAAACGTATAAATATGGCAGTTGAGAAACAAAAGAAAAGAAAACGACTTCAGAAATAATTCACTGCTTTCAACCGTCGTGATATTTTTTTGTTCAAACAAGGCATACTGACGTCGGATTCGAATTGTGCACGTGCCCTTCGCGAACACGACTCGCGCTTTCAAACGTGACGCACCGGTCCGGATCTTAGTATACGGAGTACATGGCACAAGCGTCCGGACTACGTGCTGAAACTTTTTCGCAAGCATTTCACAACACTCACAAATTAACTTATGTACAGCAACGTACATTAACTAAGTGAGAGTGATGCAATACGGCAATAAAATAAAATGCGCTACGGAGGTCGAAACGTTCATTTTATAACTATCTGCGCCCCGCGGATTTGCCCGCGGTTTCATAGTTAACGCGCAACCCTAAATTTTTATTATTATAAGCGATGTTTAAATATTCTCATCTGGTTTTTTTATATACACATAAAAAATACATACATACGTAATAAATTCCAGCCCTTAATTGTTATTAATAAAAGATCCCAACCAGACGGTTACGGGTTATTATTTTTGCACTGCCGACGAAATATGTGGAACTAAATCTAAAATAAGACAGCTTGTACCATATTTGTGCAAATAAAATATTATTCATTCATCATTCATATTATTCTGTCAGGTCAAAGGTGGGTCGAAAAAGGACAAGTTCTAAGGAGGGCTAGTTCATTTCCCAAAGGTTCGGTCTAACTATTCGTCTTGGAAATGCAGATAGCGTTCTTGGCACAATGCCATGAGCCCTACTAGGGCTGTACGATTACTGTACTTTGTAGTTAATATGTATTGTAAATATAAACATATGTTATTAAACAACATATAGCATTGTTTAAGGTAATCATTGAAAAAAAAAAACTTGTATCTGACATGAAGGAAAACAGGGAACATATATTATTTGCACTCCGTGAATTCGTCGCCGAAATATAAATAAAGAAAGAAAACGTTGAAACGTTAGCTTACGGTCGATTTCTTGCCAATTGCTTAGACAGAAACTTAAGTAAATCACATCGCTTAATCACATTTTTCAAGAATTAAATCCGTTGGGTATATGTTTAAGAATAACCGCCCCCTGTCTTCCTCTCCTCTCCTTTCCCTTCGTATGGTAAGAGACTGAGGAAAGCCTTGAGAATGCAATCGGCTACCAAAAGATGGCGAGATAACTATATTCAGCAAAAGACCATGACCAAAATTCAGCACACAGGCGACAAGCAGCTGTGTGTAAGGTACAGCGATCGCCAATCCTCTTGACAAGCAATTATAATTGTTCATTGTTTGCGGTGCGAGCCTTCCTCCCGAGGATTGTAATCGAGTCATAGATTCGAATTCCAATCATCCAATCATTCTGCTATCAAGACTTTATGTCCAAGCTATATAAATCGTACATAAGTTTTGAAAAAAAAAAAACTCATTGCTGCTAACCTACAACCTCGGGATCGAACTCGGTTCTCTTGACTCGAATTCCGATCACCGCTCGGCTATCGTGACTCATAAAAATATATATGACTTGAATATTATAAATAGCCTCTACCACAACAAGTTTAATGTGCTGTTTACATAAAAGGTGTTATAACATGATATCATTGGTGTCACTGGTATTAAGGTAACGAGTCATTCCAAATAAAACTATTGTATTTTTGGAAGTTTCTAGAAAACGATACGATTTTGATACGATAATTGCTTTTACTCTCGGCTTCGCTCATTCGGCTTCTTTTAATGCCTTCAAAGAACTGTCAAAGTTTATAACAATTATCATTAGAATGTAAATATTAAAAATATCTTCACACCATTCCCAATACAGGGGCAGACAGAGGTCTCTTCAAATGTCTTTTCGACCCGCCTTTCACAGGAGACATTTATTGGAACATCATGGCTGGTGCTGGGCCCGTCGCCGTCTTTTTGCCCGAGCCAACGATAAAAATGGTACATAAGTTTTGAAAAACCCCATTGGTACGAGCATTGGGGACTGAACACGGGTCACGTGACTCGAATTTTAATCACCCAATCACTCAACTATCGTGACTTATAAAAAAATAAACTTATTACATGGTTATTCCTAAACAAATAGAAACAGCTGATGCTAAACTTAATGATATAGTGAGCTGATGACCTATGGTTACATATTGCAACTTCGTTTCTTTTACATTAATTTTTACACTTATACATAGTTGAATGTCAAAGTCATCTCCATAGTGACGTAAATTTTCCAAACAAATATTTGTTTTTCGTTTGCAGCGCGTGACAATGTCTTTTGGTGACAAAAATGTTTGATAACTTGCTTTAACGGTATTGTAACTATAGTAAAGGATCTATAATTAAAAGGAATACAGCCCATGTTATACGCTGATAACGTAGCTTTTTACAAGTAAAATATTTTTTAATAACAGTTTACTTGTTCAGTCATTATCGCGTAACACACAAACTTACTTTCGCATTTGTGATATTAAAACTGTGTTAATAAAGAAGATTTTCTATGATTATGAGCAAGTTTATAACGGGGCATGATGGTTTACGTAAACGTCGTGAACGGAATTTGCCACCTTTGGTTCGCGAATGTTCTATTTCACTGTGTGACCTAAGTTTCACTTACGTCATGGCGGCCGAAAGGTTGGGTGATCTGATTTCTTATCATGTGAGTTAAATTTGAGTTTACGATGGATACAACGTAAGAATACACCACACCGTTTCTTCCCTGTGGGTGTCGTAAAAAGCGTTTAAGGGTAAGCCAAAAGAATACCATTTAATGCATTGTAATAAGTCGTAAGTAAAATATATAAAATATAAGTCGTAATTAAAATATAATTAAAATAATTAATAATATAATAAATTACATAATAAACAATTTTATGATGCATTTGAATGGATTTTAAAACATGGGAGCCATGTTTTAAAATCAATTCATACAGGACACGGGAAAGCTTCGAACTTAAATAATTTATTTAGCACAAGCAGTCTGTAAAGACGAATAAATAATAAATACATACAAAGATAGCGACAACGTTACAACGAATGTACGAAAAACACCCAGATCCGAAACCAAGTAGAAAAAGTGATATTCTACATTGAGCCGCCTGGGACTCGAACACAGAACCTCAGAGATGGTGACACCATAAGATCCGGTTTGTATACTGGTCCATATCTGGTGTATACCGGTGCGTAAGTTTACATAAACAAGTAAAATATTACCTGATGTAACGTACAACCAGTGAAAAAACGTCCACAACTCTCCTACCTACGTAACTGTAGAGTGATAAGAAAATCCAAATTTAGCCATAACATACAACTTTTGTTGCCACTTATAATGAGAATCTATAGAAAAAGATACAACAACAAACACATATACATATAATCCATAAAAAAAAACAATCTTTGTGTGTTTGTTCCCTACGCATTTACTCATTATTTATTTAAGTAGGAAATTCGTACAATAGATGTCGCTAGCATTTGTTTCCGAAACAATTTTTTAAATGTTTTTTCCAATTTCTTTTGTACGGAGAAGAAAAACCAGAGCAAAACTAGTTTTAGCATCTATTAGACAACAGAAGCCGAAAACCCCAACAGTTTCAGAAAACATAATCATACGCAATAAAATCCGTAAATTTTCGTCTAATTTAAATGTATATATTCGCGTAGACACAAAAATCTCATACTTGTTCATTTCGATATGATATTTATAGTAAGAATAAATGTAAAAAGGTACATTAGAACCGTGACATATAAGGATCTGTTTTCTCACTCTAGGCTGTCGGATAAGATGCGTGACCAAATGTTAAATGCTTGTATATTGTGAAATTTAGATGACACCTATCCAGTAAAATTTACTGTAAAATAATCTAAACACAAATAACAATATAACCAATTCGCTAGTTTATACCTATTACAAAAGAAACGAGAGCCAATAATATTGTGCAATTTTATTGATTACTAGCTGCCCCCCGCGGCTTTGCCCGCAGTTTAACACGTATCGCGGAACCCTAATTGTGTTTCTAAAATAAAAGTGAAAGTCCCGTTCAAAAATCGGTCCAGCCGTTTCAGAGATTAGACGGAACAAACAGACAGCCAGAAAAAAAGTGTAAAAAAATGTTGTTTTGGTGTATGTACCATATATATACATATACATGTAGTAAAAAATGGTTATTTCAATATTACAAACAGACCCTCCAATTTTATTTATATGTATAGGTTAAGGCATATAAATTATGCTGAACTTTTTTTTATTAAATAAAAGAGAAATTTAAGAAAGCAACTGGCACGTGCGGGATTCGAAACGACACCTCAGCCATACTGTGGCACGCTCTTACCTCCGAGCCACCGAGTCTATACGCATCAGTTGAAATTTTACATCTCTTTATTTACTATTATGGCATTGGAGCCATCTATTGGTAGATGTTCTAACTCAAACGTACGTAACTTTCTCACTCGTCATTTCTCTTTATCAGAAAAACATAGCCCGTCGAGTAATAACATTTATACACAATACGAAAGATGCTGTTATCGATTGAACGTTAAGTATTACTTTTACCGCGATAACAATAAAAAAATATAATTTTATTATAAAAACAAAAGCAGCAATGGTTAGTGAATTCAGATTATACGTCGGCGTTGGTTGAACGTTGCAATGTCCGGCTCGCCTCGCAATAGAAAGCGTGTAAATAATGCTGTCTCACTGCACCGCCTACATTTTTCCTTATTCTATTGCGACTTTTACGCTGGGTTTGAAAAAAAAAAACAATAACATATGAATATTTATTTTACGACCTCCATGGACGGGTGAGTACAAACCGGTTTTCTGGTCGCCAGCTCTACGATCCCGTGTTAGATTTCAGAAAAGTCCATTTAGAAACTTTTTCCTATATAGCTTCGTGTCTAAGTGTCTATGGTGCGTTCTTTGTTACCGATTCCACAACATAAGTGCTTTAGCAACTTACATTGGGATCAGAGCAATGTCTCTGTGATGTGTTACTATTCATACATGTTATTATGCAGATAAATAGACGTATATGACGTCAAACGTTTACAAGATACAAACGTTTAGAGTCACGAAATCCGAGAGGTTGGATGGTCGGAATTTCGAGTCAAGAGACCCGAGTTCGATCCCCGGATGGCAGGCGCGTACTAATGAGTTTTTCAAAAACTTATGTACGAATTATACCGTTGGCTTGGACATAAAGACGGCGACGGGCTCGCCACCTGTCATGTTGTCCCGAAAATATCTTCAGTTGAAGGTTGATCAAAGGGACTTAATTGTCTAGACTAGACCACTGTCTGCCCCTGTATTGCGAATCTTGTCGATGTTTATTATTTTATTTATAAACGTTTACAACATGACACACACTATCTAAAATTCGCATGTTAGTAATAAGATGACGTAAGTCAGTCTATACACAGTTTAGGTTTACGTCCAGACTTCACTTAGCTAATAATTTCAATCCGTTAACACCTTTAGATCATTTCATCAGATAAATATTCAAAACATAGAAATATAAATATATATTCATGCTGCTTGTGACGACCTCCTTGGACGAGTGGTGTACTCTTCGGTTTTCATGGCGTCGCCAGTTCACATCCGGGCACGATTCCGGGTCGGATCAGAATACTTTTTCTATATTTTCTCAGGTCGGAGTGTGTGTGGTACCATCATTGATTCTAATTCCATGGAACAAATGCTTTTACTACCTTGAGATCAGAACAATGTATGATGTTGTCCCTATTAATGTATTTATTTATATAAAAAATACGTTTTTGTTTCTTCTCCGTTAGAGGAACCTTATAAAGAAACGAAGGTAAATTAAAAAATTACTTATTGATGTCATTTATGTTACTTATGTCGCTAAATAAATTTCTTGAGTTGATTTATTTTAAAGTGATTGAGGTGGAATCGAGCCAACAGTCCTCCTACATGACTGCAGAACAAGGGACATCAGCAAAGCAAATTGGAAAAAAAACCAAATAATAATAGTATTCTCACAAGATAAACTTAAAAGATATGTACCTATGTATGAAAGCAGTTCTTTGTAAGAGTGAGTGCGTGTTTGTTAGTGCGTGTGTTTATTTAATTATAAACACTCACACTTTAATTCACTTCATGATAACACTTGCGTCGTCATCACCGAAGACTTGACGGAAAATATAGTATCTCGTAATAACACACTGTAGTCACGATAGCCGAGTTGTTGGGTGGTCGGAATTTCGAGTCGAGAGACCCGAGTTCGATCCCCAGGTGGCAGTACCATTGAGTTTTTCAAAAACTTATGTACGAATTTCATCGTTGGCTTGGACATAAAGACGGCTACGGGCTCACTAACTGTCACTTTGTCCCGAAAATATCTTCGGTGGAAGGTGGATCAAAGGGACTTAATTGTTTAGACTTGACCTCTGTCTACCCCTGTATTGGGAATTGCGTGAAGATATTTTTTTTCGTAATAACACTCTCTATACCTTTCTACCGATGAAAAGAAGCGTCTTAAGTACGTTAGCACATTAGACGCAGCTGCTCTAACCTCGTCTAGTTTTTTTGGATATATTTTGACATGCTTAAGCCGCAATCTATCGACAGACAATGACATTCCGCCTTTCGATTGGTCTCCTCTAGAGATACCAAGAAGATAAAAGGGATGGTACATTCATACTTCGAAACCCAACGCCATTAAATACCAACCTTCAGATTCAAACAAAGGCGAGAACGTGACGAAAAAAGATTGCTCAACGCTTTCATTATTACACAAGTAGTGCTACGGACGAAGTCGCTATTACAATTTCGCGGTTTATATAACACGATGGCAATCGGATAGACGCTCAAAATTACGTAAAAGAGCATGTTTTCGAGCTTATTTTTTTATTATTTATCTCCTACATACGGCGCGAAGAGAAAACAGCCAGATAGCGGTTAACTGTATATTTTGCAAACGTCATGCTTAGAGTTACGCATTGTATATGCATGTATTTTCAAGCTATTTCGCAATACCGGGGTCGAAATGTATAGCCAATGAAGTCTTTTCGAATCGCTTTCATTGAACCCTATTTTGGTACAACGTAAGTGGATGCATGTCAGTAAATGTATTTTATAGTGAGTATATTCAAATCACGATAGCCGAGTTGTTGGGTGGTCGGAATTTCGAGTCGAGAGACCTGAGTTCGATCCCCAGGTGGCAGTACCAATGAGTTTTTCAAAACTTATGTACGAATTTCATCGTTGGCTTGGACATAAAGGCGGCGACCGGCTCACCACCTGTCACGTTGTCCTGAAAATATCTTCGGTGGAAGGTGGATCAAAGGGACTTAATTGTTTAGACTTGACCTCTGTCTACCCCTGTATTGGGAATAGCGTGAAGATATTTTTTTTCGTAATAACACTCTCTATACCTTTCTACCGATGAAAAGAAGCGTCTTAAGTACGTTAGCACATTAGACGCAGCTGCTCTAACCTCGTCTAGTTTTTTTGGATATATTTTGACATGCTTAAGCCGCAATCTATCGACAGACAATGACATTCCGCCTTTCGATTGGTCTCCTCTAGAGATACCAAGAAGATAAAAGGGATGGTACATTCATACTTCGAAACCCAACGCCATTAAATACCAACCTTCAGATTCAAACAAAGGCGAGAACGTGACGAAAAAAGATTGCTCAACGCTTTCATTATTACACAAGTAGTGCTACGGACGAAGTCGCTATTACAATTTCGCGGTTTATATAACACGATGGCAATCGGATAGACGCTCAAAATTACGTAAAAGAGCATGTTTTCGAACTTATTTTTTTATTATTTATCTCCTACAGACGGCGCGAAGAGAAAACAGCCAGATAGCGGTTAACTGTATATTTTGCAAACGTCATGCTTAGAGTTACGCATTGTATATGCATGTATTTTCAAGCTATTTCGCAATACCGGGGTCGAAATGTATAGCCAATGAAGTCTTTTCGAATCGCTTTCATTGAACCCTATTTTGGTACAACGTAAGTGGATGCATGTCAGTAAATGTATTTTATAGTGAGTATATTCAAATCACGATAGCCGAGTTGTTGGGTGGTCGGAATTTCGAGTAGAGAGACCCGAGTTCGATCCCCAGGTGGCAGTACCAATGAGTTTTTCAAAAACTTATGTACGAATTTCATCGTTGGCTTGGACATAAAGGCGGCGACCGGCTCACCACCTGTCACGTTGTCCCGAAAATATCTTCGGTGGAAGGTGGATCAAAGGGACTTAATTGTTTAGACTTGACCTCTGTCTACCCCTGTATTGGGAATTGCGTGAAGATATTTTTTTCGTAATAACACTCTCTATACCTTTCTACCGATGAAAAGAAGCGTCTTAAGTACGTTAGCACATTAGACGCAGCTGCTCTAACCTCGTCTAGTTTTTTTGGATATATTTTGACATGCTTAAGCCGCAATCTATCGACAGACAATGACATTCCGCCTTTCGATTGGTCTCCTCTAGAGATACCAAGAAGATAAAAGGGATGGTACATTCATACTGAAACCCAACGCCATTAAATACCAACCTTCAGATTCAAACAAAGGCGAGAACGTGACGAAAAAAGATTGCTCAACGCTTTCATTATTACACAAGTAGTGCTACGGACGAAGTCGCTATTACAATTTCGCGGTTTATATAACACGATGGCAATCGGATAGACGCTCAAAATTACGTAAAAGAGCATGTTTTCGAGCTTATTTTTTTATTATTTATCTCCTACATACGGCGCGAAGAGAAAACAGCCAGATAGCGGTTAACTGTATATTTTGCAAACGTCATGCTTAGAGTTACGCATTGTATATGCATGTATTTTCAAGCTATTTCGCAATACCGGGGTCGAAATGTATAGCCAATGAAGTCTTTTCGAATCGCTTTCATTGAACCCTATTTTGGTACAACGTAAGTGGATGCATGTCAGTAAATGTATTTTATAGTGAGTATATTCAAATCACGATAGCCGAGTTGTTGGGTGGTCGGAATTTCGAGTAGAGAGACCCGAGTTCGATCCCCAGGTGGCAGTACCAATGAGTTTTTCAAAAACTTATGTACGAATTTCATCGTTGGCTTGGACATAAAGGCGGCGACCGGCTCACCACCTGTCACGTTGTCCCGAAAATATCTTCGGTGGAAGGTGGGTCAAAGGGACTTAATTGTCTAGACTTGACCTCTGTCTACCCCTGTATTGGGAATTGCGTGAAGATATTTATTATTTTTTATTTTATTTATATTCAAATAGACAAATATTCATATAAAGTACAAACCCCCAGAGGGGCTCCAACCCGCAACTCTTGTTTGGTTGGTTTTCGACTTTTTTTTTCTAAAATATTCCACTCTATGAAATTCGTACAATCTGAATGTATTGTGCATTGACATATTTAAAATCGTCAATTTAATTTCATATAAATTTTCGGTCATACTATTTAGTTTTTTTTTAACAATTCAGTTTTGAAACCAATTAATAAAAACACATTCTATTACGCCGCGGCATGTGTTGAGAGTAATGCACGGCAATATGTTTAGATGTAGATATAGTTCTGAAAAACAATATGTCGCGGATCTATATAGTCCGGCAAAATGCACTCTAGCAGCGTGACGGACATACCCCTACTCTCTCTCTCTCTCTCTCTCTCTCTCTCTCTCTCTAATATTTAAGAGCAAGAATTTCCCCAGCTGTGGGCATATTCAGGCTGCAACCTTACTTTTTATTTTTTGTTTAATGCGTGTCGGAAGTTAAAAAAACATGAACAAACGTGGCAAAAGATTGCATCTTACGCCATGGTCTAATTACTGCTCATTATGAATACGGTTTTCATTGTGCTCTTTTAGCGCATGTGTAATATTAGAAATTAATGAAATGCAATATGGAAAAATGTTTGTGTTCAGTTTCGAGTATTTCCTTCGCATGTTACAGAAGAGAGATCCTCGTTAATAGTAATAACTTTATTTCGAACTAGATAATTTGAATGAATAATAATAAATAAAATATTTGAATAAGAATGTTGTATTGTTCGAAATTGTATTAATAAATATATATATATATATATATATATATATATATATATATATATATATATATATATAAACATACGGGGACAACATCACACACATTGCTCCGATTCAACCGAGTACAAAGTAGCTAAAGCACGCGTGTTATGAAATTGGAAACAACGAATACACTCAAACATCCAAAACCCCAAACAGAGTGGAAAAGGTGGTTTTCTAAATTGATTCGTTCGGTAATCGAACCCAGGACTGACGACAGACGACTGCATAAACACCAAAAGTGTTTTACATCAACAGCGATTATAACGGCGATATATAAAGAAAAAAAAACAAATATCTTTACCGCAGAATTTTTAAGAAGTTTCTAACTTCCGTAAACATAGTACCCGTTTGGGTAAAAATGCGAATACTTATCAAAATTTCAAGGCAATCCATCGACAAATTTTCGAGTTTTACGACCATAATCATACGGATATTGTATTTTTAAATAAGAATAGCTCCAATGAAGTGTTAATAAAATAAAATAAATATTCAGTGCTTTATAGATTCGACTTAAGTAATCAAATTTCTCCGCGATAAACAGATCTATTTGAATATTATTAGCAAGTAAAATTTTAAATCCGCCGGATTGAATACATTTAGTTAAATAATATTATCGCCTCGTCATCTTTTAAGAAAGATTTCCTTGCAACGGTTACGTAAGTAAATTATGTAACAAATTTGGGAAAGAAATAATCATTTATTCGCTAAAAGCATCCTGGTATTTAATTAGGTAATTTGTATTTGATTATTCATTTGTATATTAATTAATTGAATTTTATAAACGTATAGTGAATACGTAAATTGTGAAATACGTAGATAGGGACAACATCACATACATTGTTCTGACTGAAAATTAAGCAACTAAAACCGATGAAGAAGACCGAGACAAAGAAGAAAAGACAAAAGTTTTTTCTACATTGACCCTTCCGGAAATCGAACCTGGTACTACAGAGTTGGCGACAACATGAAAACCGATATATACGCCATACATCCACAGTAATCGTATGTTTCATCTATGTAGCAAAGCTACATGCACTCTTTTTTTCTTTAAATCACTAGAAGAGAATGAAAAGATGAAATTGAATAATTTAACATTTAGCTGATAACCAATTATAGTCCAATTGTAAATCTGTTATTGTTGTTAATGGGTTACCCCGCAGACTTACGACTGACCACATTACTTAACCACTAACAATTTTTTTATTATCACAATCAATAATTCATGAAGTGTTGCAATAGAAATTCTAATATTTCACTAAACACGCATAGATTATTGATGCATTAAATATATGTAAACGGACGCCGCTTCTTTGCGTTCGTTGTTTCACTGTTACGAAATAAAACATTACAAAACTACGAGGCCGATTCGAACCGGTACCGGCGAAAGTAGCAAACAATAGAATTCACATTCGCATTGCTATAATAGCGTATATATATAAAAAGAACTGACCGAATCACATGGAAACCTAAACGGGTTAATGGGACGCGAGCGGTCGCTGGCAGTACAAATACGGAGATACAATAGATAGGGACAAGATCACATACATTGCTCGGATCCCAAAGTAAGTAGCTAAAGCACGCGTGTTATAGTATCAGAAACAACGAAGGTAACAGACCCCAGATATTGTAGAAAAAGTGTTTTCTACATTCACCCCACGAGGAATCGAATGAGAATACAGAGCTGGCGACACCATGACGCCACTCGTCGACGGAGTACTTTCGTGCATCGGTGTAATAAAGTAATAAATAAAGCATGTAAGCGAACATCCGTTGAACGATGCGCAAAGGACGGTGGTTTGCGGTTCAACGGAGCCGAACGCGTCCGACGCAGCCCCACTGATACCCAATCCCGTACCGATTCGTAACATGTAACATACACAAACAAACGTGCAAATGATCGCAACGACACACCAGAAATTACTTCGCCGAGCGACAGTGAGGTAACGACCAACATATAATAGAACTTAGAAAGTACGCATACACACTTTAACGAGCATAGTTACATATTAAGTACGAAATTAAGTTTCCGTATTAAAAAGAAAAGAAAGAAATCTTTAGAAAGCGACCCACCTGAAATGCTGAGATCCGTTTAGGAGGAGGCACCTGTGGCGACTTGTCGACCAGGTTCTCCATTGAATGGCGAGTAAGGAAACTTTGCTTTTGAAAGGACGCGTTCGTTTTGTAGGTTGCCCGGTTGAACTTGGTGGCGGGTGCGATGATTCGATTCCCGTTCTCGTCATCGTCCTCCCACTCCGTGACGATCTCGGTACGCACGTCCTCGAGGAACGCGAGCGGCTACACGGACAGACGACCGGGGACACTGGGTTAGGGTTACGGAGCTGACGAGGCCGATCACGGTTCAGGTAAGCATCTGAGTAACCACCGGGCGACGGAGCTCCGGCTGAACGATAGCTCGGCGAGAGGAAGTAATAATCCCGTGATTTGTTACTGTAAGCGCTCACGGCGGAGAAATCCGAGTACGCGGAACCTTTGGAGGAGGAAGTCTTGAAGTTCCTCCCTTCAATCGGGTCCGGTGGGCGGAAGTAGAAGTTCGGTTGGGTTTGACGCGACAGGGGCGGCCAGGGTCTGAACGGTGCGTCCACGTAGTGCGTAGGTTTCGACTTCATGGCCACGGCGGTGCATCAATGCGCGTCGGGTTCGGTTCCGTGCGGACTTGGCCGAGGGGAGTGCGCTACTGTGCGCGCGGTCGGCGAGCGGCGCGCACCGGCCCACCACCATGCAGCGCGGTGTCGAAACCGACGGTTAGACAGAGAGGTGAACATGGAGAAAGGCGCGCGCGCGCACACAGCTCGCTACTATGAATGCGAATACAAGTGAAAGGGGTGGCCCGCGCGAATGGTGCGCGTGAACGTTGTAACGCAAATATCACTGTTGATTGATAGACGCTATCGGTGCAGTATCATATTGTATACTATTAACCTAATCTTCATAAAAAAAAAACTTGAAGTCACGATAGCCGAGTGGTTGGGTGGTCGGAATTTCGAGTCAAGAGACCAGAGTTCGATCCCCTGGTGGCAGGCTCGTACCAATGGGTTTTTCAAAAAAAACTTATGTACGAATTATATCGTTGGCTTGGAAAGAAAGACGGCGACGGGCTCACCACAAGACACGTCCCTAAAATATCTTAGATGAAAGCGGGTCAAAGGGACTTCATTGTCTAGACTAGACCTCTATTTACCCCTGTATGGGGAATTGCGTGAAGATATTTATTTTATTTATTTAAAAAGGAAAACAGCCCACATTTCATTGAAATATATTTGTCTTAGTTTCCAATCCAACAGTACGATATACTTTCTTCTCCATTTTACCGCCTAACAGTCCACTACTGAAAATTGGCAACAAAGAAATTCTCAAGACATTGGCACCAGCAATTTTTCATCTGCACCATATATAACAAATAAATGCGGTTGCCAGCACTCTCGCCAAACGTGGCAAGTATGGCAAAACCCTCTTACAATATTCTAGCACAAATATATTTACATAGATAAATATTTGACCAACAACACATAATTTAGACTGACGTAAGCGTCTGTAGCGTAATAGTTTATGGTGCGAACTGCGAACATAATGTCGCAAGTTCGAACCCAGCATTCAAGACTATTGCCATTCAACAGGCACACTTGTCATGTTATTTAACATTACTAGTATTCATAAAAAAAAAAAAACAAATCGTAAATTAATAATTATTAAATATCGAAAACTATATTTGTATTTTTTAAAGCGAGAATTCAGTTACGACATTCTTAGAGCAGACCATACAATCGATGGTCGGTATTCCAAAGCTATTTCCGGTGGAGACGGTCTGCGGTGCGTGATCGTTACAACGAAATGCTCGTAATTAAAACCGATCGATTGGGATCGCTCGATTCGAACCATGGTTTATCGATAGAGCGTCGAATCAGTCGAGCCGCCGTACAACTTTCGCTTCTTACTTACGCCTCAGTGGTTGTTAACGCTTACCATAACAAGCAAACTGAACATTTCATAATGTCGACCGCGTAATTTCGAGTTACGCGATTCGTAACCGTATCCTCGTACATCCATAACATCCTTTTTATTGAATAATAAAGCATATAAGTCATGCTGGACCATTTGTTATTAAATTAAATTTAAATAAGTTAAAGAGAAAAAAGAATTAAAAACTCTTTCCTCTTTAATTTAATCACATAAAAGTTTATGCTGAACTTGAATATGCTTTAAAAATCAATAAATATAAATATATAAATAATAAAATAAAATATCTTCACGCAATTCCCAGTACAGGGGTAGACAGAGGTCAAGTCTAGACAATTAAGTCCCTTTGACCAACCTTCCACCGAAGATATTTTCGGGACAACGTGACAGGTGGTGAGCCCGTCGCCGCCTTTATGTCCAAGTCAACGATGAAATTCGTACATAAGTTTTTGAAAAACTCATTGGTACTGCCACCTGGGGATCGAACTCGGGTCTCTCGACTCGAAATTCCGACCACCCAACAACACGGCTATCGTGACTTCGTGAAAATCAATAAAAATGCATAATTAAATTAATAAAATCAAATGACAAGAGCGGGATACGAACTGCGAGTTCCGCCGTACAACCGTGACAACGCTATACGTCCGAACCATCGTGTCCTACACCCATCCGTTGACATTTTAAGTCTTCTTTTTACATACGCCATTTTCCACCGAAGGTTAGTCTCAGTTTATATTAATAATTTGTTTAATCACTAACGAAAACGACAGGTTTCCTAAATTGTCTGCCGCTAGCGAATTTCACAAGTGGAGATATAGATATCGCCACAAACGCTTTTCCCTTAATTTCGACACGCACGGAAAAAGTGGGGTCACACTCTGAAGCTGTTACCAGATGGCAGATATACTCGTATATTATTAAAAAAAAAAGTGCACAACATGTTGCCACATTAACAATGTAAGTATTTTCGCCCACACCTGTCCGGCCGCGACGCGGTAAAAATCGAAACATATAATTAGTCGCCATGTTGGCATCAGAACTCAAGGCTGCCACCGTATACAGAGCATGTAATAAACAAGATTGTTCAGAAGTCATCATAATCTCCGTAACCAGCCTACGCAATGAAAAATAATCTATAATTAAGGTTGCAAATAGCCATGACAGCGGGCCATCGCTTCGTGTACACGAGACTTGACAATGATGTTCTTTTCATTACGTTGTTCGTTAATTTATTTTTTAATTATTGGTTAAAAACTTTTTTTAAATATCTACTGGCGTACGTGACATGCTTATTATCTTTGATCATTAATAATATTATTACATTTTCACGCACAGTCCCTGATGCGGTAGCCAGAGAGAATAGATCATCAAGTGTCACGATCCGTCCTCTTTCGCTTCTTTCAGATTAATCATTTTCTTAAGATACGCACGTCCAGATATCTGAGTACTCTTGACTGTCCCTCTTCGAGCAACTTGCTGACATGGTCTTCGAAATTTAATCACGGCCTACCTCGGCACCTTTTAATATTAACTTTCGCGCTATATATTTTCATCACCATTCGGTCTTCGCTCATTCAAACTCGACGTGTCCAAACCATCGAAGCGCGCCAATTTTAGGGATAAGGTAATTTTTCTAACCTACCATATTGCAAAATAATTGATCCATAAAGAAACACAAAGATAAGGAAAATGACATCTGCTCAGATCCCAAAGTAGCTGAAGTATTTGTATTACGAAATCAGAAACAAAGAAGGTACCACAAAAACTGACCCGAGATAATATCGTTGAAGTTGAGGACAAAAGTATCACGCGACAGTTGAAGTGGTTAAACAATGACAAGCTTGACATGTGTAAGTTATTTTTTTGTTTTACGAAAACTGTTATACACAGAAAGTCAATCTCCGTGGACGAGTGGCGTTTTCATGGTGTCGCCAGCTCATGAATTTAGGTTCGATTAACAGACGGGAAGGAGACTGGGTGTTTGTGGTAACTTCGTTGTTAATAATTCCATAACACAAGTGCTTTACCTACTTTGACATCGCAGCAATGTGTGCCCCTATCTATGTACGTATTTATTTATTATTATATTTATCATAAAGATGCCGCCACCAATGTTCATAATTTATCAAAGATAAACGTGCCGCATATACGTACAGAGAATTAAACAAGTTACACAAAACACGTTGCGTAAACTGAACCACTGTAAAACATTCCAGAGGCCGTGACTTCATTGTTATACGATGACTCACCAAGCTGAAAACCCCTATACGTTATTATAACGACAATAAAAGTATGATGAATGAGAAAACATAATATTCATCCACGAAAGCCGAGTGCTTGGGTGATTGGAATTCGAGACAAGAGTAGAGGCTCGTATCAATATGCTTCTGTAAGATTTATATCGTTGGGTTAAACATAAAGATGGCATGGGGCTCGCCACTGTCACGTTGTACTACTTCTGTACTGGGAATGGCGTGAAGATATATGACATATTTTTTTTAGAAAACATGATGTCATGTAATTATCGTTAGCTATTGTAGGTATTGTTAGTAGAGATCGAAACCAATTGAATATTATTGAATAATTAAAGGAGACGGTTGGTTCGTCTCGATGTTATGCTATCGTGTTTCATGAAGTAAATTGAAGCTCATCAAGTCATTAGGAACGTTTCGAATGTGTCTGTATAACGTCGTCGCTACAGACCGATAAGAAGTAGTAAACATCAACATATCTTTATATTATAGCCCAATAGTTTATGTATCGAATGCGTAGCATAACGTTGCAGGCAGGTTGCAGGTTGCACTCCGGACACAAGCATTGCAGTTGTTTTCAGTTGGAGGGTTTAGCAGGAATACTAGTATGAATTTTTTAACATTGCTAGTAGACTTTAAAAAAATTAAAAAGTATTAGATTCTCGCTTAACCTTGCCAATAATAGGTGCATATTGTACAACTGCCTATGAAAGTCGATTTCACAACCTCCCTTATGGGAGAAGTCAAACTGAATAAGACCTTAAGGAGGCAATGTGAATGGCGTGCGGCTTGGCAAGCGGAATAGCGATCGTAGTACTGTCACAGATCTACTAAATATTCGTCGGATATTTTTTAAAAGGTTATACTATTATGGTATTCAAGGCTATTTCCCTTCTTCTAGGCTAGGCTAGTTCTTTAACATATAAAATGCATTAAATATACCCCACTTTAATATTTAAAAAATCTCTTCACTTTGACAACAAAAAGTCGAGCATTAATTCGCTTCGAACATGCTTTGAAAGTTAATAAATATGCATCATAGAGAAGTAGAGGCTTTGTCGTGTTAATGCTTCATAGCTGTCAAGTTAGAGACTTGAATATTGGGATTTGGAAGTTGAAATAGGCTCAGGCAAAAGTCGCCATGGTTCTTTGGCTTGCGAAAAAGAGATTTCAACTATTGCGTGGGAGGACACGGTAGCTCGGAGATACAAACGCTGCTATGGTATGCCAGAGAAGCCGGGGCAACCCTGCCGGTCAGTTGATTTTTTAAATTTCATATTAATATAATAAAAACAGTCCAGCTAACTTAGATGCTCTAAAAATTTATAGAAATGTATCATAACCTTGTGGATAAAAATTAACGCATAGAAATAAAATTAAAAGTATGATGAATGAGAAAACATAATATTCATCCACGAAAGCCGAGTGCTTGGGTGATTGGAATTCGAGACAAGAGTAGAGGCTCGTATTAATATGCTTCTGTAAGATTTATATCGTTGGGTTAAACATAAAGATGGCATGGGGCTCGCCACTGTCACGTTGTACTACTTCTGTACTGGGAATGGCGTGAAGATATATGACATATTTTTTTTAGAAAACATGATGTCATGTAATTATCGTTAGCTATTGTAGGTATTGTTAGTAGAGATCGAAACCAATTGAATATTATTGAATAATTAAAGGAGACGGTTGGTTCGTCTCGATGTTATGCTATCGTGTTTCATGAAGTAAATTGAAGCTCATCAAGTCATTAGGAACGTTTCGAATGTGTCTGTATAACGTCGTCGCTACAGACCGATAAGAAGTAGTAAACATCAACATATCTTTATATTATAGCCCAATAGTTTATGTATCGAATGCGTAGCATAACGTTGCAGGCAGGTTGCAGGTTGCACTCCGGACACAAGCATTGCAGTTGTTTTCAGTTGGAGGGTTTAGCAGGAATACTAGTATGAATTTTTTAACATTGCTAGTAGACTTTAAAAAAATTAAAAAGTATTAGATTCTCGCTTAACCTTGCCAATAATAGGTGCATATTGTACAACTGCCTATGAAAGTCGATTTCACAACCTCCCTTATGGGAGAAGTCAAACTGAATAAGACCTTAAGGAGGCAATGTGAATGGCGTGCGGCTTGGCAAGCGGAATAGCGATCGTAGTACTGTCACAGATCTACTAAATATTCGTCGGATATTTTTTAAAAGGTTATACTATTATGGTATTCAAGGCTATTTCCCTTCTTCTAGGCTAGGCTAGTTCTTTAACATATAAAATGCATTAAATATACCCCACTTTAATATTTAAAAAATCTCTTCACTTTGACAACAAAAAGTCGAGCATTAATTCGCTTCGAACATGCTTTGAAAGTTAATAAATATGCATCATAGAGAAGTAGAGGCTTTGTCGTGTTAATGCTTCATAGCTGTCAAGTTAGAGACTTGAATATTGGGATTTGGAAGTTGAAATAGGCTCAAGCAAAAGTCGCCATGGTTCTTTGGCTTGCGAAAAAGAGATTTCAACTATTGCGTGGGAGGACACGGTAGCTCGGAGATACAAACGCTGCTATGGTATGCCAGAGAAGCCGGGGCAACCCTGCCGGTCAGTTGATTTTTTAAATTTCATATTAATATAATAAAAACAGTCCAGCTAACTTAGATGCTCTAAAAATTTATAGAAATGTATCATAACCTTGTGGATAAAAAATTAACGCATAGAAATAAAATTAAAAATATAAAATTTTAAATATCTTCACGCAATTCCCAATACTGGGGTAGACAGAGGTCTAGTCTAGACAATTAAATCCCTTCGACCCACCTGCCACCGAAGATATTTTCGGAACAACGTTACAGGTGGTGAGCCCGTCGCCGTCTTTATGTCCAAGCCAACGATATAGTTCTTACGTAAGTTTTTGAAAACCCATTGGTACGAGCCAGTCACGTGGAGAACGAACTCGGATTGCTGGACTCGAAATTCCGACCACCCAATCACTCGGCACATACATATAGACATGAAATAAAAATTTCTAGTCAACCTATCGCTTGCTTTTCAAACATCTGTGCGGCCGCAACCATACTGATATTCTTTTTCGTAATCATATTGATATTCTCAATCATACTCATAATCATTCTCTTGCTGGTTCTTTGTAGAAAGAATTCTTTGGGGTAGATCTGTGTTCAGCAGTAAACTTTAGAAAGGCTTGCAAATATGAAAATTAAAAAAAAAACAAATTTAACAAAAACAAGATAATGTTCTTCTGTCATGACACTTTTAGTAGAGCAATGAATAATAAATCCAGCCGGCTCATGTAAACATCAGAAATGCTTATATGATCCGGGGATGCCGGCTCGCATGTCAAAAAATTTCCAAGAACTTGTTTTCTTTTCGCTCGCTCAATACATGTTTTTAAAATTTTCTTCATAAACAACGTCACTCACAGCAATCAGGTTTGCGCATGGCATAATGCGATGGCACTTTGTGCCGTTGTCATATTATCCGACAAAAATAATACATTATTCAAAAGATAACACGGAATGTCTCTCACGTTATGTATTGTTGTTAATAACGCAAACGTGATTTATTCATTTGGAACGTCTCCTGCAAGAGCTGTCTGTCTGTTATTCACTTCAAAATGATAAAAGGAAAATCTAAAATATGATTGCTTAGAAGCACTCTGTCTACGAAAGCTACGCTCTAAATGTAAAGTGTTTTTCTAGTGCTTATTTCAATGATAATTGGATATTTGTATTTAGGTAGTGCTTTACGTTCCAAGTTTATGTAAGTGTAAGCTGTGAGACAATTCATTCATATCCTAGAGAAATAAACCAAGTAAAATAAATATCATCACGCATATCCCTATAAGGTTAGACTGAGATCTAGATAAATAAGTGTACACGTCCCAAATTGCACTGGAGACTATTCGAGACAACGTGACAGATGGTGAGGCTATCGCCGTCTTAGTGTCAATGCCAACTACAATGTACCAATACAGATATATATTTAGATAGATAAATGTATATCCATATATATGTTATATAATATATTATAAAATTGTAAAAAAGTCGTGTCGAATCTGAGCTCAAAACAAATATTGTTAGATATCCATAACTCGAATACTAACATTCATATTCATGATTGTAAAGTTGTTATTAAACAATTAAATTGCACCATTCCGCATGTACAAAATATTCCGAAAAGTATCGCCAATAATCACACAAACGTTAGCCCCTAACGGGATTCAAACCCCCAACCCTGAGTTTCAAAGTCAGGGTCACTACTAAATAAGCTCCATATCCCAAATAAATTAAACATTATTGATGTCATAAAGTTGGTTATAAATTATTACATTGCACTTTTCCGCATGCACCATCTTTGCATTCGGAATGATGCAATGTAATTATTTATTAACAACTTTATAAATAAACAAAATAAATATAGACAGAGGTCTTGTCTTGATATTTAAGTCCCTTCGAGCCACCTTCCATCTAAGATATTTTCGGGACAACCTGACAGGTGGTGTGACCGTCGCCGTCTTTATGTCCAAGTCCACGATATATTAATGAATTTATAATGATATTTATAATAATGAACGCCTGCTTACTAACTGTAGTATTACATACAACAAACAAACATTTGCATAGTAAAAAACACATCCTAGTAGTCTTTATTGACTTTAGCAAAGCGTTTGATACACTTCAACACGAGACATTGATTGAATCACTGGACGAATCGGGAATTAGAGGACCTGTCCAGAAATGGTGTAAAAATTATCTGGAAAATAGACGTTTTAAAGTTAAGATCGCTGAAAATTGGAGTTATGAAAAGACTGTAACTGAAGGAACTGCACAGGGATCAGTACTCGAACCTTTACACTACTTAACATATGTTAATAGTTTAATAAATTTAATTGACAGCTGTGAAATTTATCAGTTTGCCGACGACACGTGCCTAGTAGCGGCTGATGCCGATCTTGGAGTCGCATTTATACGTTTGCAAAAAGATTTTACATCTCTTATTAAGTGGTCTCACGATGTTGGTTTGTTTTAAACGATAAAAAAACTAAAATAATGTATATCAGCTCTTCTCATAACCGTGCTAAAACAGTGCCTAATCTCATAGCACACTCACACTCATGCTTACATTCATGTCAAATAAAATCTATGTGCTATTGTCCGTCAATAGTTTATACGGACAACCATCGGTACCTAGGTCTCATAATTGATAGCCGACTAAATTGGAAAAAGCATATAAGTAACTTCTGTGACCGGCTAAAATCAATTCTGACAAAATTTGTACTAATTAAAAACAAAATTGACTTTCCAATTAAATTATTATTATATAAAGCTTTAGTTGAATCAATAACTTCGTACGGTTTGAGTAGCTATGGATTCACATTCAAAACATACATAGACAAAATTTTTCAACTTCAATTAAGGTTTCTAAAGATAATCGTCCCTCCTAAAGTAAAAAGTAAATAAAAAAATAACTACCATATGTTGTTCGCGTATTGTAAAATAATCCCAATCCAGGACAAAATCAAATATGTGCTCTTAAAAGAACAGTTTTTTAACAAATACCTGCAAACTCTAATATCACATAGCAAAGGTACTCGCGCTATCTCTAATAAAAAATTATATGTGCCTGTGTATAATAAGAATAACTATGGAAAACGCACACTCGAATTTATGATTCCAAAATTAATAAATGAATTACCACCCGCATTATGATACGAAATAAACCCAAACAACATCAAATCTAAATTAACTAACTACTACTTAGCTTTGCTACATGATAATTATATGAAATAATTGATAATAATGTTGACACACCCTTAGGACACTCGAACGCATTTGTTTCTTTTTCTTTTTTTTATGTGCTCGTCATTGTTATAACGACAAAAACATTCGCACCTAATCTACCCTCACTAAAAATTCCTATATCATGTTCGTAATTATTAATGTAAACTATCTGGTTTATAATAAGTAAACTGCTAAATAATGTTATCTGTATGGACGAACTCCATTGTACAAAAAAAACCACTTGGTTTTATAGTACAGTGTATTGTTGTTTTCACTTGTAATTTGTTTTTTTTTTTCTGAATATAAATAAATAAAAAAAAATATTACTACAGCGCCATCTGTTTGAAGTTACCAAGAAGATAAAGTGAATCATGGTCAAACAGGTACTTGCGACTAAAATTCTCCGAATGAGTACCCAATAAAAATTAAACATTTATCAAAAGATGGCGCAACAACCATATGTAAAATACCACACGTTATTTAAACGTACCGAGATGAAAATAAAATAATATTAATGTCCAGAAGACTGAGTTGCTCATCGAGGTTAAACACTACTGCTTATAATTCGTCTGGGTCAGTACCACACTAGCAGCGTAAGAATAGCCGTTTTTATTTATTTACTAGCTGCTCCATGCCGCTTAAGCGCGTTAAGTGTTATACCGCTTCGCACGCGGTATAACACTTAACGCGGCATCATAATTCTAATTCTAAATTCTAAAAAAGTAGCTTAATTTACTACTTATAACATCATCAAATGTTTATGACAAAAAAATTTTTAATATTTCGTATTTTTTTTTAATAAGTACCCTATGTTAATTCTAATACCTCCAAAATATGTGTACAGTTTCATGATTTTTTTATAGAAAAGGGAGGCAAACGAGCAGGCGGCTCACGTGATGGTAAGTGATTGCCGCCGCCCATGAACATCGGCAATACCAGAGGCATAGTAGATGCGTTGCCGGCCTCTGAGTGCCCCCCCCCCCTCCAGAATTGGGGGAGGGGGTGTGTGGGCCCTCCGGTTCCCTGCACTCACCAGACGAAACGCAGAAGTTTGTTAGACTTCTACTTCACGCCGGTATTCTGTGAGGTCGTGGTACTTCCCCGGTCGAGGCGGCCCATTCATGCAACAACAAAAGCTGATGCGTGGCTCTACCACTGTTAGACTCACTGTTGATGATCGGTTGAGTATATATTATAGTTGCGATTGTTGTCACTTGGTGAAATTGCATTGCATTAAAATTCATTGTTGAACACTTGTACACAATTCACTTTATTTAATGACACAGAGTTCATCAATATCCTGATGATGCCGTAAGGCGAAACCGGTCGGAAAGTTAATAAATCATTAAATAAAGTGAATTGTGTCCAAGTGTTCAACAATGAATTTTAATCGGTTGAGTAGTTTTCGCGTGAAAGCGTAACAAACTTACATTCAAATTTATAATATTAGTAGAGATTTATCTTCACACACGGGACTGTGACTGGGTTAACCAGCTAAGTTTAAAAAAAAAAAACAAAATAACAAATAATATCTTCACGCCATTCCCAATACAGGGGAAGACAGATGTCTCCAGTATTAAGTCTTTTCGACCCACCGTCAACCGAAGAAATTTTTTGGCAAAACTTGACTGGTGGTGATACCGCAGCCGTCCAAGCCTATGATATAAATCGTACATAAGCTATGAAAAACCTATATGCCTTGGGAATCGAACTCGGGCCTCGTGACTCCAATTCCGATCACCCAACCACACGGTTATCGTGACATTGTTTTTGTTTAAGATAATTTATTTGTAAAAACGTATTTTCAACTACTTTTCTTAAGTTAATAACAGCAATGATTTATGATAATTTATGGTGAAGCAAAGAAAGACTTTCCAATGGAAGAAATCGTATTATAGTTTACTCATTCATAGACAATTAAAAACATTAATTACGAATATAAAACACACCAACAATCTTTAGTTCAAATATAAATATTGACATAATTCGATCATGACTGAGGATTCCATTGTTATAAATACATCTGTGAAAATATCATTGTAGTATAGCAAGATTAAAACATCGGTAGAACCGATAAACATGAATCAGATAATTTTTATTTAAACATACATAGTAGTGGCAGTAGTATATCAGCAACTACTCTAATTCTCATTCCCAAAACTGGTTTAGACAGAGGTCTCCTCTAGACAATTAAGTCCCTTCCACCGAAGATATTTTGGGACAACGAGACAAGCGGTGAAACCGTCGCCGTCTCTATGTCCAAGTCAACGATTTGAATCGTACATATTTTACCCATTGGTACGAGCCTGCCATCTGGGGATCGAACTCAGGTCTCCCGACTCGAATTCCGATCACCCAGCCAACACTCGGCTATCGTGACTATTACTTTACATTTTACATTTCCAAAATAATCCAGAGTGGTGTCAAGTCTTCAAATAAAATTACTCTACAATAAAAAGCTATATTATCAAGCTACATGGGCTATTTTTTAAATTAGATATCCCTACTAAAACAACAATATTGTAACCCAAAAAATCAAAAATTTGTCTATGCGTCATTATTTGACGTGTGCTGCGTGTGTGCTTTGTGAATTCGATGGAGATCGCTTTGACACTAACATTTTAAGAAACCCATTGGTACGACGCTGCCATCTGGGGAACGAACTCGGGTCTCTTGACTCGAAATTCCGACCGCCCTACCACTCGGCTGTCGTGGCTCTCGTGAATAAAATAGAAAAGTTACTTAATTTCCAAATCCCTAATCCTCCTCCTCCTCAATCCTAATCACTAATTAGTTTTAGTGTCTGTGAGATGAATACAACCCGTTCAAACCATCTACGCGTTCCATCGAGTCGTACAAAAAACAAAAAGCACTACAATGTTCGCAATACGGACCGTGTGACAAAATGTAAATATTGACATGATTTAGTCGTGACTGGCAAAGCCGTCGGTGCGCCGCATCCATTTAAGGCAGCCCGGGTCGAACGGACGGAGGCCTTACGCCAAAGCGGAACTTGTACTGCGCGGTATACATTCAGTCATCTTATAGAATTTCTATTTGCATTTTCGACAACCTCCGTGAACTAGTATTGGCAGCTCCAAAATCCCGGGTTTGATACCCGGACGGGTGAATGTAGAAGAAATTTTTTTGTATATTTTATCCAGTCTAAAAAAAAAAGAAAAAAATCTTCACGCAATTCCCAATACAGGGGTAGACAGAGGTCAAGTCTAGACAATTAAGTCCCTTTGACCCACCTTCGTGACAGGTGGTGAGCCCGTCGCCGTCTTTATTTCCAAGCCAACGATGAAATTCGTACATGTTTTTGAAAAACTCTTTGGTACTGCCACCTGGGGATCGAACTCGGGTCTCTCGACACGAAATTCCGACCACCCAACTACTCGACTATCGTCACACAGTATTTGTGGTTACTTTTTTGTTTTCGATTCTATAACACAATTGCTTTAGCTACCTACTTTGAGATCGAAGCAACGCATCGGATGTGGTCCCTCTGTATTTATCTTTACACTCTCTCAGTCTTAGTTACAAATCAAAATAATGTAGAGTTAATATGTGGTAAAAGAGAATTATAGACTGCTCTTTCGCAAAGAAATTAAAGGATCCCAGGGGTAATTAAATTCGCAAATTATGGAGGATGTTAGTGCCGAATCTACATTTACAAATAAAATGTCTCTCTATAAATAATTAACAGTAACATTATCCACTAAGGTGAATTTACTGATCTATAAAAACCATCGGTCATGTACGTTAGAGCAGTAATAAAACTGCTTCTCATCAGATTTCCTATTACGCATTAAAATATGACTTGTCTATGATTTATAACCGCGATTTATTTACATGTGAGTCTGTTCGCATGTTTGAAATACAGTTATCTTCAATTATTTTATATGTTACATATATTTTTTAGAATATAAGTGTCCGGTTACACACTTTATATCCAACCCAATGATATAAATTGTTATGTAACTCATTAGTACTCAGTCAGTAAACTCATTAGTGTGAGCCTACAACCTGGGAATCGAACTCAGGTCTCCTGACTCGAATTCCAATCACCGAACCACTCAACTATCGTGACTTACACCGTATCTTGAAATATATTGCTTGATTGAAAGAAATGTCCACAATGATTAAACGTAAAAACATCCTGATATGATAATTGGTGCAGTGGATGACCTATTAAAGAACTATGTAGGTCACTGGTTGTATGCCACCGCGGAACAAATGATTGTACTGGCTTATATTAAAGTGTTTCTACCGCCATGCAACCTAGAGCCAGACCTTGAACTAGAAAATGTGTAGTCGCAGGTCTGGGTGTTTATAGAAGCTTCCATTTTTATAAGTAGCAAAAGGAGCAATGTATGTGATGTAATCCCCACCTATCTATAAATTATTTTTCAAAAAATAATCATTCTATGAGCGTTAATTGCAAATTTAAATAACCTTTACTTAAAGAGTACAAAACTAATAATTCATAAACAATCATTATTCATCATAATTTCTGTGTTTGTTTTCATAACAATTTTTTATAAAGTATTTAATCCAATACAAATCCCTTTTTTATGGCAATATGAATATAGTATTCATATTGCCATAAAAAAGGGATTTGTATTGGATTATATTTATAGAATGCTAAAAATGTCAAATAACATTACTATTATTCCTGTTAACCACTCCAACTAAGCTGCAATGCTTGTGTCAGGTGAGATTCAGGACTAATAAAAATACAGTAATATTCCTTTCTAGTCAATAGGCGGGCACGAACCTACGACGAAGTAACCCAGTCTGCATCCTAAGCTATTAACGATTATTTTATAATAATTTTGTAGATATAAAACGAATGCTCTTTCCATGAGCTAGGGCTGTGATTCGGTGGGTGAAATCCCTTAATACGAATAGAGGAATGTGAAAACATTTAAATATTATATTTAATACTCACGAATCTCTTGTTGAAACTTCATCATCAAATAAATTAAATTAAACTTCACTTTTACTTATACTATTATTTATTTATTTTAATTAAAATACTTTTAAAATACTTTACGGCATTATCAAAGATAAGAAATAACCAGATGGTACGCGTTTCATTATTCCTAGCGACGTCTTTCCCAACAATATGCGCTTTTCACGTTCATCACGGAGGAATCACATCCTTAGCCATATAATCATACGTACGACTGTCGCGTGATGCACCACCGTGCCGTATACACGCAACATGTAAATCGATATATAAGTCATATTAAACATACCTAACGCTTCACGGCCATTAAAGATGTAACGGCAAGATGAAGAAATTCTCTATCAGAGCGTTGAAATTAAAACTAATCGTTGGTTTCTATGTTACAAATTAGATTTTTTTACGCATTCATCTAATTACTTTAAGCGAACTAATCTTGTATATTAATGTGAATTTATGCTTCGTTATCTCGGCAGCACAAGCAATGCGGCCTGTACTTTGTATTACTTCTATATTCGTCTGAGAAAGTTCGTTTGCATGCGTAAATAATGGTATTATTAAATATTTAATAATAGCTAATAGTAGGCATTTCACGCATAAACTTTTCACGCATATCCCCAATACCGGTGATAATAATTTCCGTAAAAATATTCAATATTCAGACCTTTCTCCGAAGTCCTTGGGGGATTCGAATCCGCAACCCTTAATTAACTATGGCCAACTAGACTATGAAGTCGAGTCCAGACGTAAAACATATTTGAATCTCTAAAATGGATTGGAGCTATCACTCAAATATCTGGCACTAAATGTGTAAACAATATATTAAAAAATATTTTTACATTTCACACTTTATGTTTTAAAAATGGTAACATTTATTAAGAAATATTCTTGACATGACATGACTAATAGCAAAAGGCATATAAATAAATTAAACACCATTCTATCAAAGACGGCTAAGTGCTTAGGAAAACCTGTTTGGTATTATTTTCCATCGAATTTTCATTCCATTTATATTCCATCGAATTTTCAAATCTTTAAAAACATAAAACAATTAAAAAAAATATTCTGACTTTTTTTCTCTTATCATTATTATGTAAATTTTTTCTCATTCTCGTTACTACTCAATGATGATTGAATTAACGCGTCCACAAACATATATTGAAAATTTTTCATTCAAGTCAAGGTTGAGGTCGATCCCAAAAAGGTAGGCGCCCGTACAAATGAGTTTTTTCAAAACTTATGAGACTTATTCGATTTATATCTTGGCTTGGGCATAAATACAGGGACAGGTTATCACCTGTCACGTTGTCCTATTAAGTGCTTCGTCTAGTTATCTAGAGCTCTGTCTATAATACATACATACAATCACGCCTCTTTCTCATAGGGGCAGGCAGATACCACTTCTTTCACTTGTTTCGCTTCGTCCACTTTCATTATTCCCTTCATACATTCCCTTCGATTCAGGGTACTCTTGACCTGGCCTTGTCTATAATAACACAGAGGGGTATTGAGAAATGCGTGAAAATAAAAAAAATATAACAGAACCTATTATCATTCAGCGGAGCTTGGCCACCCAGCTCTATTATTTATTATCTTTTACCTATCTATTTTTATTGGACGTGTATCTATTATTTATTAGACGCTAAGTGACCTCAATAATTTGATTAGAATCTCAAGATATTGATAGACATCTCGATAGTGGTTAATAATGTTTTAAATGCACAATATAAAATACATTTATTACTACATCATATACATGTTATATTATACGCAATTCTGCCAGCGTGGGAAATAGATTAAAAAAATCTATCCTTTTTTGAAATTGGAGTATTCACACATATTAATTAAAAATTTTATTGAATTCGGATAAACATAGTGTCAAAGATTTTATGTTTTAAGAAGATAAACTTGACCCACCCCCGCCCCTTGAGAGAGGATGCGTAAACATATTAAAATGGTAATCTCCACAATGCAGAGGCGATGATATCCGTTATGTTCTGTTTTAAGTGGTCTTCGGTCGTAGATGGCCATGTACGAACCGTTCGCAATGCGGTGACTGTACAAAACGAGATGGGCCTATGTCACTTTCACCCCCATGCTATCTACGGATTATCAATATATATTTTCCTGTACAGAATGATAAAGAAAAGGTTATGTCGGATACGGTCCCACGACATTCAATTCGCGTCGACATAAGCTGATACCAAAATCGCATTTCAAAATAATATAACGACGCCATTTATTTACTAAAAGGTCATATCAAAATGCTTATTTTAAACCACTTGTTTCTTGAAATATTTGACAGATTACGCTCGGTATTAATTATTTAAGAAGTTAGTTGTGTATAACACACATTAAGAACAGCACAGCACTAGTGTAAAGATAACATTTACCTTTCTGTGTCCGCTGATGAGTTTGTCATCGTTTACTAATGAAGATGTTGAGTTGTGTTTGTCGCTGTCCCAAGTGATGTGCCAATTGTCTAACGAATCGGATGAGGACTTCTTGGTGTCGATGGAGCTCTTTCTCGATAAAGAGTTCGACGAGCCGACGTAGTCTCGCTTCATGTCCCTAACGCTGTTGTTCAGCGAATCGCGCCTGTTGTAGTTGACGACGTTGCAACGTGTGAGATTGGGAAACGAGCCCATCGAGTGGCGTTTGCTCATGAACCTCTGGGTCGGGCTCGGCGTGTCCCGACGGGGCGGCGTCTGTGACGGACTGTGCCTGTCCCGTCTGAGTATGCTGGGGAACGTCGGCGGGTGGTCGTGGTCGCGCGCGGGCGAACGGGCCATGCCCAACGAGCCGCGGCGTCTGCGGAATGTATTCCACGTTTAAATTTGAAAAACAAAACGAATCACAATCGGCGGTAATGTGAACCCCAATACAGACCTGATTATCAGCCCATTGGTAGGTGATATACAATCTCTGAAATAGCTCGGCGTGGACTCGCGACTGTGCAAATAGAGGGAGGATCTGTAAGGTGTACTGCAGCGGCCGTGGACGTCGCAGTGAGGATCGTGCTCGATCGTGGAGCTGACGAGGGGGGAATGCCTGCCTTCGCCCTCGAGGGTCAAACTCCCGAACATCGAGTCCAATTGGCGCATCGCAAGCGCTTTCTTCACAGCAGTCATCTTCACCGGCACCGTTCCGCACAGATACAAATCACTAACTCATAAACTTCACCTTTCCACGAAATAGTCGAGAGCGAGTACGGAAAAAAAATTAAAAGCCGATTTTAAAGTAATATGTATGTCCTCTAAGTATGCCGCGGGCCGACTGCTCGTTGCCGACGACATTGTGCGCACAACGCTTACCGATGACTCAGAGGCATGCGCGCGCGCAGATCGAAACTACAACCATAAGGTACAACAATTACAGTACTTGTACATGAATATAGGTTACAAACAGGTAAATAATAATCGTGCGGACATGTAAGCAAATCCATAATGACCAAGGACGTGCGGTGGTGGTGGGTATGACATGTGGGTGTGGAGCCAAGATCGGGCGAAGGTCGATACGCGACGACATTTAATACCGCTTCGTAATTAAAACGAATTTGCCATTAAGATAACAGCGACTGAACACGAAGTAAATAAACCAGATAGATAAAATTGTTTTTTTTTATTTTCATTTTAATACAAAATAAAAGAAAAAAATTGTTTTCAAATAAGTCGTAAAGTACGATGACCATGTAAGCAAATTGCTCGAAAAGGGAACAGTAAAGAGTACTCGTAGAGTTTGAGACGTGCATGTATGAAGAAAAAGATGATTTTGACGAAGGGCAAAGAGTATGTAAGCATCGTTACATTTGGCGGTCAGTTATTTAGGTGGTTATTTAGGCAAGATGACTGGTATTGCGATCGCCAATCCGCCGAGCGTGGCGTCTATTAAAGCCCGTTATATATGTAAAAATAAATAAAATAAAATATCTTCACGCAATTCCCAGTACAGGGGTAGACAGAGGTCAAGTCTAGACAATTAAGTCCCTTTGACCCACCTTCCACCGAAGATATTTTCGGGACAACGTGACAGGTGGTGAGTCCGTCGCCGTCTTTATATCCAAGCCAACGATGGAATTCGTACATAAGCTTTTTGAAAAACTCACGGGTACTGCCATCTGGGGATCGAACTCGGGTCTCTCGACTCGAAATTCCGACCACCCAACAACTCGGCTATCGTGAATTTTTTATCGTGACGTTATATATGTATATTATGTAATAAATAAAAATAAAATAATAAATATCTTCACGCAGTTCCCAATACAGGGGTAGACAGAGGTCTAGTCTAGACAATTAAGTTAATTAACCCTTTGACCCACCTTCCACCGAAGATATGATCGAGACAACGTGACAGGTGGGGAGCCCGTCGCCGTCTTTATGCCCAAGCCAACGATATAATTCTTGCATAAGTATTTGAAAAACCCATTTGTATGAGCCTGCCACCTGAGGATCGAACTGGGGTCTCTTGACTCGAAATTCCGACCACTCAACCACTCGGCTATCGTGACTCTTAGGTGTTGATTTCTTTATGTAATAAAGAAATAATAAGAGACTATTAATTCATAAGAGAGTATATTTGAAAAACATCTAACTTCCTTTCTGTTGCTGACAACAACAACATAAAATGGATTTAGTACGGTACCACTTCAATCCATCACGGTCTATTTTCTCTTCTCACATCTGACCCAGTATAATGACAATTTCTCTTCAGATAAACGAAATCGAAAGTTGAATACTCCTACCAACATTGTTAAAATTTTCGAACACCAAGCTTATGGTTTAATATGCGGGCTGCGCAACATAACGTCTCCGGTTCAAGCTCGCCAGGTGACATTGTCGTGAACCGAAGACTAGTAGGCATAGGCATTGCTAGTATTCTTTTTTTAATTTAGGTAGGCCGCAACTCGAATAAACGAACTCTTTCCAGCCAGTGTTCCTAGACCGTAACGAACCACGTATCTCAATTAGAACAGGAGATACATAGAAAGAAAGGTATGAAAACTAAAGTAATTAAGTAGAGTATTAATTAAAGTAGAATAGTGGAAGTCAGAGTATTCAATGCTTGGTGACAAATCTGTGTACCTTTCTTCCTTCGTGGAAGAGATGCGTACACATAGATTTTTATGGTCCCTTCAGTTCTTCGGTTCGATTTCCCGTCGTGTTAATGTAGAAAATGCTTTTTCTACATTTTTCTTGAGTATAAGTAGATAGCCAAGTAGTTGGGTGGTTGGAATTTCGAGTCAACAGACCCGAGTTCGATCCCCAGATGGCAGACTCGATAAAGGTTTTTTTTTTTTTTTTTTTTTTCAAAACATATGAACGAATTTATCGTTGGCTTGGCGACGGGCTCTTCTGTCACATTGTCCCGAAAATATCTTCGGTGGAAGGTGGGTCTATGAGACTTAATTGTCTAGACTAGACCTCTGTCTATCACAGTATTGGGAATTGCGTGAAGATAGTTTTTGTGTGGGTGTTTGTGGTACTTTCGCTATTTCTGATTCCAAAATACAAGTGCTTAAGCTGTTTACTTTGGGAACAGAGCAATGAATGTGACGTTGTACCTATCTATGTATGTACTTACATCATATATGAAAAATAAAGCAAATCGATTGGACATCGCACCTCGACGGACTCGTATATTTAACGACGAATCGTTAAATAAATAAAATCAACTTTTTGTGACCGGAATTCGAATCAAGAGAACCGTGTTTGATCCCCAGGCAGGTTTATACCAATGGATTTTTTCAATAAATTTATGTTATATGCAGCTGCCACGTTATCCCAATAACTGTCTACGGTGGAAAGTGGTTCGAAAGGACTTAATTGGCTAGAATTCTGTCTACGCCCGTATTTTAATGGCATGAAGATATTTTTAATTATTTTTATTATATTTGCAATCTCAAACAAATCAAACACAAAGCGAAAACATTGTTTATTTTCTATTTCATGTACCTGGTATTCTAGAAACCGTGCTGCAGTTCAGCATAATTAAAACAAATAAATTAGAAATGGTCATGTCGCAATTGGTTACATCATCAGCGGACGATCTCAACCAATGACAACACTATGACAGCACGCAACCAGTCATCCGATAACCAATAAACAGTGATAAACTCGGTGGTTGGCCTTGACGAAAACTTAGTTAAAAGAAAGGCGTTTGTCCTACATATCTCCGATGAATTTAAACGTATTATATTTTATACTAACGCACACACACACACACACACACACACACACACACACACAAATTATTAATTAAAATTAAATAATTAAAATTAAATATTTTTTTAATAATATTAAAAAAAATATCTTCACTTCTAGAAAATTAACTCCTTTCCACCGAAGATATTTTTGGGATAAGGTGAAAGGGGATGAGCCTGTCGCCGTTTTTATGTCAAAGCCAATAATATAAATCGGACATAAGTTTTAAAAAAAAACGCATTGGTACGAGCCTGCCACCTGGCGATAAAATTCGGGTCTCTTGATTCTTATTCCGATCACCCAACCACTCAGCTGTCATGATTGATAGATATTAACATTAAATAAACGAAAATAAAATAAACAGATGCGGATTACATCACATACATTGCCCCGATCCCAAAGCAAGTAGCTAAATCACTGATGTTATGGAATCAAAACATACCACGGACACACAAACCTCCAGACACCTTAGAATAGTGGTCTTCTAAGTTGAGGCGTCCGAGAATCGAATCAGGGATCTCAGAGCTAGCGAAACCTTGAAGACTGTCGTGTCGCCACTCATCCATGAGGTCGTGGTGTAACGTGTGACTAAATTTGTGACATAAATAAGGATAAAAACTGGAATATTTTATGTTAGTAATTTCTATAGAATAACACATAGTATTTTACTATGGCGGCATACAGCTGAATTAAAAACAATATGTTTTTTTTTATCGTCACTACACAATAACGTCCTAGCGACCCACTTTTCACTAAAGCTTATTTGGGACAACATGACAGGTGGTGAGCCTATCACCGTCTTAGTATCGACTAAGCTACAATATACTTACATGCATTTACATAGATAAATATTTAAATATACTTATAAACAACAACGGCTCGAGTACTCATCAGCGTCACACAAATGATTCAGATGTCAATTCATATTCATCAAACACATTGTCACTGGCGGGAATCGAAGCCACAATCCTATGCTTCAAAGGTTAGATTACCAGCTCGGCTAAACCAGAACCAAGCTGCACCAACCTAGCGGCAAAGAGTGCAGGTTTTTTTCTCGCTCAAAAGTTTTACAAATATAGGTGGTAAAGGGTTCTTAGTGACTACGAGGAGAAGGGCATTTGGATAATTTTAGTTTTTAGGTTATAAGTATTATAGATACTCATGTAACATTAAATAGACTATGCAAAGACTACCTATTAACAGGATTAAAAAAAATGTATTGAAGAAAAACTTTATAAGGGTTATTATAATATAAATATTAATGACAGTAACCCATGAGACTGAGGTGATCGCTCCCAAGCTATTTCTACAAAATAGCACATTACATTTTGTATAATATTAAGAAAAAAAGAGTGACCAAAAATAAAGGATAACTACGGAGTTTCCTTCACCTGTTCCTTCTCCGATCGAGGAACCTAATTAGGACACGGTGGTAGATTAGAAAATTACTATCTTTAAACGAATGTACATTCTTATTTCGATAAATAAATAATTTGATTTAATCAGATTATGAAAAATGAGTAGGGCCGCCAGTATTTATAAGTTTTATTATAAAGAAATCAATATTTCAACCTCGGCCTCGCAACGTTTGTTTATACATAAATTTAATCTACGTAAATATTTGAATTTTTAACTCCTACGACTATTAATTGTGATTATTACAGCAAGAATAGTACAATGATAATATAACCCCTGAGAGTGAGTTGATTACACGAAATATTACTATTATATTGGGACAACGAGACCGGTGGGTGAGCTTGCGCCATCTTTAAGTCCAAGCGACCGATACAGTAATTATTAATCGTACATTAGTTTTGAAGCAACCCATTGGTAAAAGCTAGGGATTGAACTCAGGTCGTCTCTTGACTCAAATTCTAGTCACCCAACCACTCGGCTATCGTAACATTGTTTGTGATGCATGTTTACTGATTGTTAAAGCATATTATCCATACAGGACTTTTTTATTATTTTTCTTGCTCTTAACACCGAACGTTAGTAGGCTACGGCAAAGTTTGCGGGTGCAAGTGTTGCCCATGTTGACTGATTTTTCAAATTTCCCATTAAATCACATTAACACAGTAAGGTTTGCGCTGGAGTATAAGGGATGCGACTGGGGTACGGCTTTTGGGGTACGGGTAACGGTCAAAAGCAGTTTTTCTACATTTTTTCTGGTTGGTTTTGTGTTTCCTTGGTTTTTTCCCAATTGTTATTGTATTACTGATGTCGCTACCTATCTATATATTTATGAAAAAAAAATATTATTATAAAATAAAATCTCATTAATTTGCCGCTATTTTTTGTGTACAGTAATAATAAATAAATAAATACATATATAGATAGGGAAAACTATTAAAATGTCAATAATAAAATATTTAAATATAATCAATGCACCGATGCTAAAAATTACTTCTCTATAATTGCATTTTTAAATTACAGTGTGAAGTAATTTCTCAATGCAATTATGAATCTTTCTAGATAGGTAGCCTTCTAATTAATAAATTAGATGAATGCTAGTATCAGTAATAACATAAACATCTACAGATAGATACATATAGATAGGGACAACATGACATACATTGCTTTGATCCCAAAGTAAGATGCTAAAGCACTTGTGGTATGGGTATTGGAAATAATGAAGGCACCACAAACACCCATAGCCGAGAAAGTTTAGTAAAAGTGGTTTGAACCCGGGACCTCGAGATTGAAAACCGGTGTTTACACCACTCGTCCACGGTGGTCGTCTAATGAACGCGCATGAAAGCGACTCGCCGCTCGCACCAGCCGCTTTGTAAGCCTAGAAATCTGGCTAACCAAGTGTTGGGGACAGTGTTTTGTTTATCGTTAACATTTCAGCCCGTCAGAATACAACATGCCCTTTTGCCGCACGCATCCATTCGCTTGGTTATATAGAGGGCTAATTTATTAATGTATTAAAATCTACATATATTTATATATTAACCGGTTTAGGAAACTTTTTAATGAAAAACCTTATATGTATGGTTTTTATTAATGAATATGTTAATTACAGTAACCTACGGGAATAATATGATCGTTCCCAAGCCATAGCCAGAAAAAAAATTCATAATCAACAATTTGCCTATCATAACTAATCATGGTAATTATTCATTAATAAAAGGTATTTTTATGTTATTAGAAAGATCGCATAGGCACTTAACATTACTATACGAAACGAAGTGTCTTTAGGATCTACCGGCGGTCAGCTCACTATTCAATTATGTATAGCATCAGCTGTGTCTATTAGTTTGAGAGATAATTATATTATAATTGTTAAAACTAAATATATTTTTTGCAGTTGTTTATCTCATTTACGCCTAAGAAACTAAATACTTGTAGCGGATGATGTGCTGCAGGAAAAGGGTAGCTACCTGCCAGGTCGGGTAATCGTGACCTGGGGAGGACGTCTCCTCCACAGTGTGCGCTATCGATAATCGTATGTATACTTATAATCGTGCGAACTGCGATAGCGCGATGTAGAACGTCGATGTGTTTCCTGAATCCGCCACTTAGCGAGCTTCTAATGTGGAGACATAGATGTCGCCACATACTGATTTGTAACTATTACAGTAACAAATACATAAGTGCATCTTTATTTATAATTAGTCGCTATTACAAATTCAACCAAGACACACGTTTGTTACATTAAAGAGACCTTAAGTAAAACTGAACCTTAATTGTATCAACAATAATTTTATTTACTTTCTAACGCTTATGACTTTCATGTTATTTAAATATCACGCGAGCAAAGAAGCGGGCAAAAGCTAGTCTATTTAAAATGAACCAAACGATGATATAATAGACAGAAACATTAGGGAAATAAACAGGTCCAAACGCAACCGAACCTTTTACCCTTTAAAAGTACTAGGAGAATATAAAATCAAAAGATACGTGAAGTTTATTATAAATGTCATCTTTTTTTATAATAGCAAGCGTAATTTATAGGCCGGTGGGCGTCAGAGGCGTTCTAACCGAAGGCTACAGTTATACAGAGTAATAAATAAGATCGTTTTCAATGGCGATTGTTGATAAATTAGGTGGGTTTGACAAGACAAAGATATGCGGCCGGCACAGTATATATTATGGCATTTTTTATGAACGCCCTAATCGGACGGACCGAGTTGATCATCAGCGCGTCTTTTTCAACAATAACTTTACCATAAATTAATAAATAATAAATCAGACACAGAGACAACGTCACATACATGACTCTGAATCAAAAGTAAACTTAAACAAGTGTAATATGAAATCAGAAACAACCACGAAAAAACGAACCGAGAAAATGTTGAAAAATTGTTTTCTACAGTGACTAGATCGGGAATCGAACCCGGGACCTCAGAGCTGGCACCACCATGTCAAGTTATCTATTTTATGATATTAAATAAATAAACACAAACAGCATCACAGATATTGTATGATCCCAAAAGTACCTGAAGCACTTGTATTATGGAATCAGAAACTACGAATTAACTACGAACACATAGACGCGAGACAATATTTTTTTAAAAGAATACTAGCAATGCCAAATAACATTACTAGTATTCCCGTTAACAATTCCAATTAAGTTGCAATGCGTGTGTTGGAGTTGGTTTACGACAATAGTCGAATGGCGGGGCCGGACTGCGATAATTTCATGTATCGCAGTCCGCACCCTAAAACATTAGGCTATTGCCGCTTGAAATATAGAAAAGCTATTGACCTGAATAAAACCTGAGCTGCCGGCATCTCGACAAATTGACACCGAAAGTTTCAAGTGGTCTTTGACGTATAAATTTATTAATGACGTATATATTTATCTATGTAAGTATTTATCTATATATGTATAATGAAAGAAAGAAAGAATTCTTTCTTTCTTCTTCTATCTTTATATGCATATTGCACCAGTAGATACTAAGATTACGACAGGCAGCTGTCACGTTGTCACTCTACAAAAGCTCCTCTCTTCACAAGCTGCTCTGCAAGGTAGTTCGAATGATAAAATTTTCTAGACCACTATCCTAGTTTTCGAATATACGTGAATATATAAAACAAATCTAAAAGTAAGTACTAGGGCAATCAGTGTCCTCTTGGTTCTCCATTAATGAGGTTTTAATACGTTTTTAACTAGCTGTCCTCCGCCCATTTCGAAAGCCATAAAATCGTTTACATCTTTTAATATTTTTGACTATAGTTTTACTTTTTAGTAATTAGAGCTCCTGCGATCCCTTCGTGGATAGAACTACGTAAAATCCATTCTCAGCAGAGTCTCAGCAGAAAATAATAATTTCTCCTAGTTCTAAACGACAATCTTCACGCACAATCACTGACGGGGTAGCCAGAGAGAACAGATCGCAAAGTGTCACGATCCTTACATACCTCTTTCGCTTCTTTAAAATTCATTACTATGTTCATACGCACACGTCTTGGTATCCGAGTACTCTTGACCATCGCCTCTTCGAGCACTTTGCTCACATGGTCCTCGAAAGTTATTCTCAACCTACTTCGACACCTTTTCATTTTAACTTTGTCAGTGGCCTTCACACATTCGTTTAATATACCCAAACCATTGAAGCACGCCCTTACCAATTTTAGTAATAATGTCTTCTGTCAAACCTGCAATATCCCTAATCTCTTCGTTTCGTTTTCGTTCGACCAAGGTAACGCCGCACATTTCCCCTACATTCATCCTTGCTTCTCGCTTTTATGCTCCTTCCGACTTTGCTTTATATATCGTAAGGCAATAATAATTTTGTTTACGTGCTAATGATATAACTTTGACAGTTATTTAAAGATATCGACCCAAGCGAAGTCGCAGTTTGAACTATTTTCGTGTTATTTTGACGACCTCCGTGGACGAATGGCGTTAACACCGGTTTTCAACGTGTCGCCATCTCGAGGTCCGGGGTTCGATTCCCGGTCGGGTCAATGTAAAAATACCCCTTTTTCTAGGTTTTCTCGGGTCTGGGTGTTTGTGGTGCCTCCGTTGTTTCCGATTCCCATACCTCAAGTGCTTTAGCATCTTACATTGAGTTCGGAGCAATGTATGTGATGTTGTCCCTATCTATATGTATCTATCTGTAGATATTTATGTTATTACTGATACTAGCATTCATCTAATTTATTAATTAGAAGGCTACCTATCTAGAAAGATTTATAATTGCATTGAGAAATTACTTCACACTATAATTAAAAATTCCATTAAAGAGAAGTAATTTTTAGCATCGGTGCATTGATTGTATTTAAACATTTTATTATTGACATTTTA
This sequence comes from Sericinus montela, assembly GCA_029286605.1. NCBI lineage: Eukaryota > Metazoa > Arthropoda > Insecta > Lepidoptera > Papilionidae > Sericinus > Sericinus montela. The sequence continues at coordinate 952,827 of JAGSMR010000066.1, read as the reverse complement.
ATATATTAGCTATAGTGCATAAGACTATATTTTAATTTAAAATTAATACATTGATACGGAAGGAATGTGTCCGTTTAAAAATTTACAATATCTTCAAAAGTACCTGACCTAGCATTATGAAATAAAGACAAAATTACAGAATATTTAATGGCCCATAAGTTAATATATAGAGCCTTCTTATTTATTTTATATAAGTGCTTAAAAAATGAAAATGTAAAATAATTGTCGTTTTTAACTTTAGTCCAAAAAATTCAAATCAGTTATTTCTGCTTGCTTTAGTTTTGCAATAAAATTGTTATAAACATGGTGACTCTGCATTATAAATGTTATTATTCTGAAGTGTTATAACTATATTAGTGTATAACTGAAGTTAGTATCATCTCGTTAAGCCTCGAAACTTGTACCAGGATCCTGACAATTATTGATGAATAAAGCTAGAACTGTTGATGTGACTCTTTCTACAGTTCAGCGAGTACTCCAGCGTTTCCATGAAACTGGATCCAATCTTCGAAGACCAGGAACAGACTGAACAAGGTGCAAGACGGCGCGTGGGTATTGCTATATGGTGTCAATAATTTTGAAAAATCGCTTTCTTATGGCTGCTGAAGTAAAGAATCATCATTCAGGAGGTACGGACGCAGTAAGGAGGCATCTGGTCGAATTTAAAATCTATTAAGACCTGCAAATGGCCCTAGAAACAAGAAAGACACGACAGAAACTCAAGGTTGAGTTGCGGTGGAGTACACACTGAATGACTGGTCAAGGGTTATGTTTTCAGACGAGTCTAGATTCTATTTATACAAGCACAACTTGAGGAAAATAGTGTACAGAAGACCGGGACAGCACTATAACCAAGCCTATGTAGAAGAAAAAGTACCAGTCGGCGGAAGCTCCATTCATCTACGAGCTGGGATTTCTTCCGAAAGCCGCACTGAGCTAATGGTGATAGAAAATGGAACTTTAACTGCAGAAAAATATGTTACTGAAACTCTGAATGACTATATTGGTCTATTTTTAGTGGATGGGCGAGAGAGCCGTTTCTGAGCAAGACAATACCCGCTCGCATACGACTCAGATAGTATTGCCTGTTTTTAAATATCGGTATTTCCACACATGTAGTGGCCAGCAAGCAGCCGCTACTTAAACCCCATTGAACTTCCATGTGGCGAACTGAGACGACATGTACATCTGGGGAATCCGCCGCCAATCACGCTACGTTAAATGAAATAAGCTCTACCTCTAATTGAGGAGTGGCAGAATATTCCGCAGCATAGCCTCAAACCTAGTAAAAAGTATGCCAATCAGCATAACAGCAGTATTGCGAGCTCGCAAAGGGTTCACAGATTACTAAAATGTCTGATAACGACACATTTGTAACCTGTCTTAATTTACGAAAATACTGAAAAAGTATGCATTTTTATTTATTTTACATTTATTAAAAATAAAATTGTATCCAATCTATTTAATTTTGATTTACATTAACGCTCATTAATTATTTTTTTATTTTAGTCTTTATTTCATAAAGCTAGCTCAAGAACTTCAGAAGATATTGAAGATTTTCTATCCAACCGTTTCACATTCACAGTACTTTACCTGCTATAAAATAGCAAAATAGGTTAATGAGCCATGCATATACCACTTCAACCTCATCACTCATTGTACCCTACGTACAGCAAATAATAAATTTGAAAATATCGTGACAGGTGGTAAACCTATCGCCGTCATCCTACCAATGCTAACGGCACAAAACACATAGATAAATATTTTACATCTTTGAAATCATTTTAACAAGTTGTAGCTATTAGTACATCTCGGGAAAGAACGGAAAGACTATTTATGTGCCCACATTACGCCCGTTTTGTCTATCCACCTTCCGCCTACGTCAGAGTTACTAATTCGGTCACTATCCGTACTTTTTTTATACCTAATACATTTTCTATTATTATATGTATTGAGTAGTGATAAAAAGACCACTTATACTAATTTACGATTGTATCGTTGGCTTAGACATTAAGACGGCAACAGTCGAAACACCTGTCACTTTGTCCCAAAATAAGCTACGATGAAATGTGGGTCAAAAGGGCCAAATTGTTTGAACCTCAGGCTACGCCTTTATTGGGATATGCGTGTGTGTAGATAAAAAAGGACCATTACCATTCACGCAATTACCAATGCAGGGGTAGACAGAGGTCTAGTCTAGACAATTAAGTCCCTTTGACCCACCATCCATCGAAGGTATTTTGAAAGAAGAAAGAAAGAAAGAAAACCTACGTGTAATGGACTAATACAAGACACGTCCGTGTCAATTTCCACGATATAAACTATACAAATTTCAATATCAATAGTAAACACTAGAGTACCGTAATAGAAATACAGGAAATTATTAATACAGAAAAGAAATAATAAGTTAAGCGTGCACATCTCGCAAGATAGTTAAATGCAGTTTATGGACCTAAAATTCGTACACATCTAAAATATTTTATCACAGGTATGTAAACAATACGAATATATCCTCATCGACCTTGATAGTGAATAAAAAAAAGTGTAAATACCAACATTATTGTAATTTTAACATTATGCTACTAAATTATAATCTATATATAATTTCAGAATTCACTCAAGGAGGTAATAATCTACACTCTAATTAGCTTTCCAATAAAATGTTAAATCTTGCAATGGATGCATATAGACATCAATTTAGTTATAGAGACTGTTATGCAAGATTAATATATACATAAATACATAAATATATACATATATAGATAGGGACTATATCACATACATTGCTCCAATCTCAATGTAAGATGCTAAAGTAATTGTGGTATGGGAATCGGAAACAACCGAAAGACCCGAGAAAATGTAGAATAAGTGATTTTTCTACATTGACCTGTCCGGAAATCGAACCCGGGACCTCGAGACGTCGACACTTTGAAATTCGTCATTCGTCTACGGTGGTCGTCAATATGAAATATAAAACTGTCGTTTTAAGTTCGCTTGAGATTAGTCATATAAAGTATATAAATAAAAATTATATAATATAAATCATATAAATTATAATAAACATTAAAAAAGCACCCAACAAGTTTTCATTTAAAAATAAAGTCCGTGAATACTATAAAATGTTGCAAGTATGAATATCTGACATGGGTATAATTTTAAATCTTTCATGTATTGTCTCCTACTTATATAGTTATGTTGTACGCTTGTAGATACGATATTATTTTTGTTTTTCGTCATTTACTCTTAACAACATAAATATTCTATGTGTATATATATCTGTATATATATATATATATATATATATATATATATATATATATATATATATATATATATATATATATATATATATATATATATATATGTATTTATATATCTATGTATTGTATAAGTATTAATTTATGTATTGTATGTATATTTTCTGTATATAATGTATCGTCCGTATGTTTATGTAATATTTTTATATTTGCCACATTATTTAAGATCTCTCTCCCTTTATTTAACTGCACTGCTAATACATTTTATTTCTGTTTGGTTTGGGTTGACTGGTAGAGAATGCCACTTGGCATTAAGTCCGCCATATGTACTACACTGTGCATTGAAGCTTAAATAAATAAATAAATAAAATAAATATAGGTGACGGGTATATTAAAATAAAAATTTTAACTAATTGTTAAATGAACTGTTATAGTTCGCGTTGTTTTCTTATGTTCTCTACAGTTTTCATGAACATTATGCCAACCACAACCAATATTAATAATATATACACCACCCGCTTACCTACACGCATGTTGTCGTAAGAGGCGACAAAGGGCAAAGCATTGGAAATGCAATTAGTAAGCGACAGATGGCGTAATAACAAACCCGAATAATACCAGACCAATATTGAGCAGACCGGTGACAGGCAGCAGAGTCATAAGGTGCAAAATGTCTAGTACTGCGATCGCCAATCCGTTCGCCAAGCATAGCTATTATTGCGAACTATTATAGGGAGGCCTATGTCCAGCAATGGACTTTCACATGCCGCTGTTATGGTGATAGTTTAAATATGAATCAGAAATAACAGCATCAGTGTAAAAATATAAAAGTTAATCGCGACATCGCCAAGCATTTATGAATAAACTAAAAATGTGGCCCACACACCCTCCTCCCCCAATTAAGGGGGACGGAGGCACTCTAAGGGAGGCAACGCATCTCCTAAACCTCTGGTATTGCGGGTATTCATGGGCGGTGGTAATCACTTACCATCACGTGAGCCACCTGCTCGTTTGCCTCCCTTTTCCTTTAAAAAAAAAATAAACATCTTCACGCATAGAGATGACGACGGGCTTACTATCTGTCACGTTGTACCAAAAATGTCTTCGGTGGAAGGTGGGTCGAAAGTTTTTAATTGTCTAGACCCCTGTATTGGGAATGGCATGAAGATATTATTACTAATTTCTAAGTTACACTAATAGATATTTACTACTTATTACAGATATTTCCTACTATTCCTTCCAGTTTCTCTTTAGCTCTAAGGTTGTCTGGAAGAGATCTGTCTTTAGCGATAAGGCCGCCTTATTGTGTCTTATATTTTTCTTTTTTACTAATGAACATTATGTCCGTTTTATATTCACGCAATTTCCCATACAGTGGTAGACAGAGATCTAGACAATGAAGTCCTTACGACTCACTTTTCACCGATGCTTAATATGGGTCAACGTGACAGGTGCTAAGCTTGCCGCCGTCTAAGTACTCAAGGTAATACAATAATGACCACAATACAATTACAGCGCTCGCCACCTATCATGTAGTCCAAAATAAGCATCGTTGAATGTTAAGATGATAAGTGGATCGAAAGAACTTCGTTGTCTAGACATCTATGAACCCCAGTATTAGGAAAATGCGTGAAGAATATATAAAAGCAATCTACACTTTCATGTGACAATTGAGTCTATGCGTATCAGTTTTAGGGCCGTAGTCAATCAGAAACCTTTTTACAAATACTTAAATAAAACTATACCAAATTAGGCGACTTGATCGCCCAGTTCGTACCATATATTCTAAAGGAAGGGGGTTCGAACCCCGCTTTTGTGTGATGAACATGAATGTTTGCGCTCAGGTCATGGATGTTTATATTTATGAATATTGTATATATATGCGTAAAGCAATGTAGGCTGCCAGCCACTCCCGTAGGGAGGAATTTGCCATAGTTGCCACGTTTGGCAAGCGGATTGGCGATCGCAGTACCAGACTCTTTAGACGCTGCTGCCTCTAAGCTATATTTTTAAAAAGATTATGCCATCTGTCTGTGGTCAACGGCCTTTTAAAGCTTTTTCCGTAATCGCCTTTTAAGACACCCACGGATTTACGTCGATACCACATGGACCTCTATGTATATATTTGTATTTCTGTCCTACAATTTATCCTGTCTGTTGATAAGTGTGTAAATGGAGCATCATCTAAAATAAAATTTCAATTTTTTTCTTGTTATTACTAATATTAGGGTAGACATAGTTTGTTACACAAATTTTAGTCTTTCCGAAAAACTTTTCACTATAGCCCATATGGGACAACGTCATATATGGTGGGCGTATCGCCGTTTTAGTGACCAAGCCAAAAGTACAACTACATAAGCACATATTTAAATAGACAATTCAAATATACATATTAAAACCCATGAATCTCTGTGGGACTCGAACCTGCGATCATTAGCTTCGAAGACAAGATCCCACCAGCTAGGCTATCGAGTCGTGTTTATATTTAAACGCGTGAATTCAAAAGAAAACCTAGTTTGGTACATTATCTTGACATCTTAAAAAGTGTTTTAAATATAAAAAAAGTCCATCGCAAGCAACCGTATTATACTTCGAAAAGCGTTCGTGTGCTGTCTACTACGTCCCGCATCGCATAGCTCGTAAAAGAATCCATGACAAATCATACGCAGCTCTCGGACGCGCAAAAATTATTTAGAGCTAGAATGCTATGCGCATGCGCTGCTCTCGCAAAAACACAACACGGAACAATCTTGACGTTCCGCCACTGAGCGGCCAAGCAGGGAGGAACACACAACTGCCGTTATATGAAATAATTAAACAATCATTATAATGTAGTACAGGTTTTTTTTTCTTACGTTAATGACACCCGACGTGTCCGGAATTTTGGCGATCTCGTTTTTCCTGAAAAAAAAAGACCCGCGTCAGTAAATAAATAGATGCAGGGATAGAGACAGATCCGAAAGTAAGTAGTTAGGAATTGTATTATGGGATTTGTACACTACCAACTTTTTTTCAACGGATTATATTTTCTACACTGTCTCGGGTACAAGCGTTGTTCCCGATTCCACAACACAAGTGCTTTAGCTACTTACTATGAGATGAGAGGAATATATATGCAGTCCATATATAAAACATATTACACATGATTTATGCTGAATTTTTATGGGCATATTTTCCATTGGGAACTTCAGAGATACAAAGTATTTACATACGCTCTTGGATAAAAATGCAAAGACCTGACAAAATTGTAAATCAATCTCTTGTCAGTCTAGTTGTCTATCTCCTTCTTTACACCCTATCAAGAGTCCACAGCTGAACATAGGCCTCCCCTCGAATTCATCGCAAAGAACGAGCCTAAGCCACCTACTTCCAACTAATATTACATCTGTATACATATATGTATATATGTATGTATATATATAAACCAAAAGGTATATAACACGACGGTACAACATACGTTACTGACCAGGCGCCCATAACTGGCTGCATGCTCACTGTACCGGTGTGAGCTAACCGTAATAGAATAATTATACTTATGTGAGTTTCCCCTTTTAAAACACTGCCGTACCGATGTTAGGAACAAAAGTTTTTTTTATTATTTACCGCAATACATGATAGACAAAACAGTATTAAATCCAAGCGTCTGGGTGACAGTCTTGCCGGTCAAGATATACGCCGCGCTATAATATTATATACAGTTACATTTTCATATTTTACGCATGCACGTAAAATATGAAAAAATTTATTTTCCCATTATTGGGTTTAACTATATCTCTACCTCTATTTTATCTCAATCCAATAAAAATTAATAAGTAATAATAAAGACGTTGACAGTGTCCGAGGGAGGATAAAATAAACTTATATTCAATCAAGACTTAAGAAAATCTAAACATTACTAAGGTGATTAACTTTAGTTAAACAAAGTTTAACATAGACTAAATAACTCAGATTAGCTTAGCGTTGAGTCAAATCAACAGACTGGAGCAAATCACTGTTAATTTGCTTCTTCGCGGCAGAGATGGTTAAGAGTCTCTTTAAACCAAGAAAGCTTTCCCAAGATCTCTTTGTAGTCGTAAATTCCCAAAAACTTATCAACAAATTTGTACACATACAAAATTAACTCGTAAGTATGTTAATTAAGATAATAAGATTACGAAAAAGAAATTACAATTTATATTACCTCGCGAATTGATTCGAATCTGCGATGCTCTCAGAATTCATTTGCTCCTGGTACTTCACTGACGAAGGATAACCCGTAGCCTGGTCGGTATCCTGCTCCAAGCTGTAAGGGAAATGACGCATCTATAGGATATTAAAGTAGACAGAGAGAGAGAGAGAGAGAGAGTGATAGAACAGAACGGTACATAAATATGACGCCTTTATGGGCAAAGGGAGTACACACCAGTTTTCATGCAGCATATGGTGTAGGGAATAAAAAATGCATTAATGGTAAAAAAACGAACGACTAGAACTATTTATTTTAGCTGATGTAGAAACAATTATTCTGCAAAAGAGGGCCATTTGAGACCGAAAGGTTCTATTTAAAGAAATACTTTAACGTCGGCCTGTCATTACACATACAAAACATTAATTATTTTGATAATATGAACATAATATTAATACCAGGAACATACAAAAGCTGGTTACGCCAGCTACTAGACTCCATAGAGTAAGTAACCCGTTCATGGGTGTGTCCGCTTGTACAACACTCAGTAAAGTGCAGAACTTGCCTACTAACAGTTGATTAAATACAAAATTAATAAAAAGGGTTATTATCTAAAATAAAAAGCTTTTCGGGGAGAGTACCTCGTGACCACGGATGCTGTAATGCATCCGAAACGTCGGGAAGTAAGAATAGTTTGTTAAAAACTAATAACAAACGCGAAAAATCCGAAATTCTTTCGGAGCATTCGCGTAAATACAAGAAATCATTAAGGGTTATTATATTATAAATAAATACACTTATGAAAGACGGCGACGGGCTCACCACCTGTCACGTTGTCCCGAAAATATCTTCGGTAGAAGCTGGGTCGAAGGGACTTAATTATCTAGACTCAACCTCTGTCTACCCCTGTATTGGGAATTCGTTGAAGATATTTTATTTTTTGTGGAATATCGACGACCTTCTTAGAACGTATGGTGTACATGCCAGTTTTCATGGTGTCACCAGTTCCGAGGTCCCGGGTTCGATCCCCCAACGGTTCAATGCAGAAAACCACTTATTCTACATTTTCTCGAGGCCTGGCGTTCGCTGATTTTGATTCAATAACCTAGGATCAGAGCGATTTATGTAGATCTATCTATCTATTGCTGTTATGTATTTTCATTAACTTACGGTTTCTGCGGCCTCAGTTCTGACGAGCAGAGATTCCGTAGATAGTCGTCGCACTCCCGTTGCTTCTGTATCTGGTACTCCTTTAACAGCTCACGCCGAAAGTCGCCGTCGCCTGCCGATACTATTGCCGTATCCACGTGGTGCGGCGTGCGCTCTGCTAGGGACGACCGTTCCGTGGAGGCTGCGGTGGTCGATATCGAGGTGGAAACGGAGCAATCCTGCCCTTTGTGCTCCGGCGTAGTGGCGTTCGATGCGCCCACGCTGCCCGTCTCGTTAGACTTCGAGATCTCACCGATCGGTCGCAGCTGCTCGTCGATCGGCTTCAGAGACTCGTTCAGCCCGTTGTAAATGCTCTCGCCGGTTTTATTATCGAACAGCCTGTCCACGGACGTGTTCATGAGCTTGCTGCTCTTTATCCCCGTCAGGTGGAAGCCGGCGAAGCACGACGAAGACGGACCGTAGTCTAAAGCGGATAGAGCCATCACGGCAGGATGCCGAGGCGCGCCGTCGGGCAGGGGACGGAGCGACCTCGTCATGGCGTCCGCGGCTGAACGCGGCCTCCTAAAAGGCATCGCCAGATGCGGGAAAGTGCGCGGCTTGATTGGCGTAACAAGCATATGCTCGGTCCACGACGTGTGCAACGGTGGCCGATCTAACTTCTCGACATCGACGTTTAGCATTCTCTGTTCGAACGGCACGCTGAAAGTCTCCGCGGGTATGGACTGGAGCCAGGACAGCAGGCTCAAATCGGACTCATCGAAACCCGAACCATCGAGCAGCCGCGAAAAGTTGACCTCATTGGTCTGGGCTTCCTTCGATCCTGTGGCTTTAGCTTGGCAATAATTGACGCACGATTCGTATAGAATACCCTTAATGAGTAACTGCATTAGACGGTCGTTTTTCGCGCATTTGGAAACGATGCCGTTGGATTTTTTGTCGCATGGCAGAAACTGTTCCACTAGGGGGTACACCTCACGGAAACATTGCACCCGTGCGTTACTCGGATTCCATTTCTTGAACTGAGCGTGATCCGTGATGCTGGGCAGCGTCAACAGGAGGCAGAGGTTCGAGTACTCTTCTTTGGAAGGTGCCAATTTCTCCAGGTCGCTGAGCACCTTCACCACCTCGTCGACGATGTTCTCGACGTTATTGTAAGCTTTGATCTCGGATCGAATGCAGAGGAGTTCTATGTATTTGTGTCGGAGGATAGAGTAGTTGAATTTGTCCGCTTCGAAAGCTTTCAGTGCGCTCAACGGTTGTATGAATTCGAGGACATCATCCCACTGTCCGTCTAGGATGAGCTGCCGCAGAAATAGCACGTCATCCGCGTAATTGCCATTGATGACGCCGGTTTCACGCTCCAGAGACAGCTGGGTGATGTGCAAGTCACGGTTGTGGAGGAATTCGAGCGCCAAGCGGATGACGTCATCCTCACGCAAGTTCAGATGTGTCGAAGGCATTCTGATACTCGCTGCTAATTTACCTACAATAGACAAATATTTTTTTTTTTCAGAAAGAATATTAGCAAATCAAATTATATCAGTAGTACTCCTGTTAACCACTCCAACTAAGCTGCAATGCTAAGCTCTAGTGGTTTACAATAACACTTGAATGGCAGGCCCGAACTGTTTAACTATTGACACTTTTTTTTTTATATTGTTATGCCTAGATGCTATGGATTTTCCACTCAAATTCTTCTGTATCTAATGGCTAAACAAATGCATTAATTTAGAATTGAAATAATAGGAATTTAAAGTTTAATTAATTAATATGAGAGTTAATCAAAGATTATGTAATGAACGGAATATTTGTACATTAATTGTACCTAGGCGACAAAACTTTGTCTTAATAAATTTCTAAAAAAAATATTATTTCATTTTTGGTATTGTATTCAAACAAACTTTCTCAGAAGTCACAGATAAACTTGTAACTTAAAACAGTACAAAACTGGTCAGTAACCAGTTTAATAGAATAGTTTACAAGATATTAATGTGAATTTTAATAATTATAAGTTTAGCTTGCTAAAAATCTTTACAATATTTGCATTAGTGTCTATGATTTGGTAAGAAATAGATTTTTATAACAATCCAAGGAAATCTAGCCAACATACTTGCGTATAATATACCTATAACATAAATTATTACTATAATTAGAAAAAAGACATAGTCCTTATAAGGAATGTAATTGTTTTTTAAATATAGACTTAGATTATTAAATATAGCTAGATAATCAAGACTCCGAATATTCCTGATTGAAAAATTTTATTACCATATTTGTGATTTTTTAAATGATAAATTTAATGAAAATTTTGAAAATTTCAAAAATGATGTATGATAATCCATTAAAGTGTTTATTTTTTATTTTTTTAATATTTAACTTATTACTTTTGACAATTTGATTCTCTGTATTTTATTTTTTATTCACATGAATGAATTAATTTATTGACATGAATTTGTAAGACAAGATATTCTAACAAGACATTCTAATTTTGAAATAATTAGTATTTGTATGCCACACAAGGCAAAGACTTGTTGGACATTACTCCTAAACATTACATAACAGCCTTCTTTAAACATGTTTTAACTAATAAATTATCATTATCATTATTGTTATAAGTTGTTCTTCCATTATCTTTAAAATATCAGTTCTACTGTAATTCAACATGTTTTAAAAAAGTATGTATTTAAGGAAGCCCGATCCCGATTTGACGATCTTTACATAAGAAAATTCAGTTTTGATGCTAGCATCCCCAAACACAATACTGTAAGTAATTGACAAATTGATGTTGATTTGTAAAGCAGTGGTTGAATTTACTTTTTTACAAAAATTAAAGGGAAGGGAAAATTTATGTGGCATAGTGATTTTAGGATTGAAAAAAATATATTTTCCAGTCAATACTTAGGATTAACCAGTTGTCCTCTGCATTCCGTGCAAAAAATAAATGTGTGAGAAATATTTTTTTATCTATCTTCCTAATTATACATATAACTACTTAGATTTTGTAAATTTCTAATCTCTTGTTTTGATTGTTGATGACAGAGCCATAGTTAGAAAATATATTTTTTTTTAAATTAACACCCTCGCAACTCGAACATATTCACCGCCTGTAACCCTCGCAATGTATTCACCAAATTTCGTAAAATCCATTCTTAGCAGACCTCTGCATGGGGGAAATAAATATTTCTACCAGGAGGCAGAACTAAGCACAGCCAGATAGAGCAAGTAGTTTGGTGTCATGACTTTGTTAATAAAATCAACTAAGGTCCAAAGCATAATTCAATCTTATACACTTGTTTATCATATTATAATGTGGCAACATAAATAGTTGGGTATTCATTTTCATAACTTTCACTGAGCGCGTGTTTAAGCATAATTTATGTTTCTGCCAGGGGAAAGTCAAGTGTTAATGCATAAAGAAATTATTAGTGCATCTCTGCTACACCACATACCACAAGGAGAAAATTTGTAAACAACATTACAGATCTCGACATAAATGCTCGGGAATGCATGTAATCGTTTAATTAAAAAAAGATTTAATTATGAATAAAAAAAAACTATAAGTGATTACACCTACACATGTTTTTTACGGCATGTTAGCATACGCAGCTGGGTTACGTACCTCTTCTAGGGATTTAAATAAAGATCATGAAAGCAAAATACAAAAATCAACGAAATTACAGTTAAGAAAACAACAACCTATAATATTTGTAGAAACAAATATAACATAAACAATTTTAATAAGTATATTTACCTCCAGAATTACACACCTACAATCCCCAATGAGATTTCATGCACTTAGTAATAAAGCTACATTTACATGAATATTTACGATTATTTGAGAGAAATTAAAAAAAAAATCGACATTTTAAGATTTTAACGTAGAGAGCACAGCACAGAGCACGAAACAAAATCATTACAAATATTTTGTCACATAGAGAAGGGATGCTTCAATCCCGTATGAATAATCTCTATGGTTATGCAGAAGTGATGTTACTGATAACTAAATTATATTATGACTAAATGATACTCAATATTGAATTGAATTATAATGAATTTCAACTCTAAAAGAACTCGAGACTATTTACTATACACATTAAATACATATAAATTTAGAAACTACATGGGTTTTCATAATAGTTTTCTGATAATGATCAACAAAACATGTCAATACCCAAATCCCACCTAAATTATATGAAATTCATAACATATGTGCTATGAATTTTCTTGCTATGAACATATGTTCTATAAATTTAGTACCGGATTTTCTTCTACCAAAATCTACTTTGGTTTCATTTCTACAAGGAAACATTTACATGGCACTATTCGCAGCTATTTTTGATCACTTCTTTAGTATCGAATTATTAGAAGCGATCAATAGCAAATGTTATGTGATTTAGTAAAATAAAATTTTAAACCCTATGCCTTGTCGATAGAGGCTGGAATGGTCAAATTGTTGTGTGGACCGAATTCAAATCAGGAGTTTCGAGTTCGATCACCAAATGAATAAGGTACCACTGATTTGTTCCGAAACTTTAGTGTGATTTATTAGTTATCTTAAAAACTAAGGGGACGACATGCTAACAACTTGTTACATTGTCTTAAAATAAGCTACGGCGAATTTTTCGTCAAAAGAGATAGTTTTAGAAATTGGCTTATTAGGCGTAGTAGTATTTTTTTATTATTATCCCATCTTTTTCGTATAATTTCTATATTTTTTAATATATTTCTTCAGTTCTTTGAAGACAGTGTATTACTTTATGGTTTATTTTCATCTAATTCTTCATAGTTTTATGGCCCCTCTTTTTGAGATTTTCATCTATGTATTGACATTTATAAGTTTGACAGTATTTGACAGTGACAGAGAGATCAACAAATATATGTCATAGTCGTCTAAGATATTATTTAACTTTCTTGTTTTACCTTCTTTATTGTTGTAGTTAAATTAAAAAAAAATATCTTCACGCCATTCCCAATACAGGGGTAGACAGAGGTCTAGTCTAGACAATTAAGTCCCTTCGACCCACCTTCCACCGACCTTCCACTTCCTTCACCCTTCCACTCGGCTATCGGTACTGTAATTTGTTGTAGTGAAAATGCTAAGAAAATTGACATGACCTATTTAGTTGCCGGTAATAATATATTTGGGCAGTGGTTTTCAGGTATACCTATTTTAGAAAAATTTCAAAAGATAAATGATAAATATCTCTTGTTAGACGATTTTAATGTAAATAATGCTGAACTGGTTTGTATTTGTTGGTCGTATAACATATATAAATTCAAACAAGCATTCTATGTGACTGGAGATTGGGTTACTAGTGAAAATAATATAAAGAAAATAGATGGCATTAAACTATTTCAATCTGATATATCCAATTTACTGCTGATCGGTAATGATTTTAAATTATTTATCATAGACAATAAGAAACTAAAAATATGGACTTTAAACATAACAGAAAAGTTAGATGTGTATATAGATCCTAAAGAGCTTTATGAAATAAATGAATGTGCAAAAAACCAGGTAACCAATAGACAAATAGTTAAAGCTATTACAACAAATACATCTTTCCTTTGTCTAACCAATGACGGATTTGTGTATCATGGAACACTACCAAGTCTTTTGGATACAAGCCATTGTATTGGAGAAGTCTGTGACATAGTTTGTGGATATAATCATTTTATCTTGTTGACCAATGTAGGGAGAATTTATACATGGGGATCCAGTGAGTAAGTATTCTAGCAATTGTTATTTCATAAATAAATCCAGTTTTGTCTTTTGGTTGTTTAGTTACAATATGTAAAGATAAGAAATTACCCTACAAGTAATAAAATTTCCCCAAAAAAATGTGTGAAAAATATTGCTTAATCTCATGCCTTTCCCAATACAGGGTAGACAGAGGTCTAGACAGTTCTTTTGACTCACCTTCCACCTGACATTTTTTGGGACAATGTGACAGGTGGCGAGCGCATTGCAGTCTTTTACTTCCCAAGCCAATGATATAGGGAATCCTGGGGATGAAACTTGGGTCTTTTGACTTGAATTCCGATCACCCCAGCCACTCCGCTATAATTACTTATTGTAATATTATCAATGTTATTGATTTGAAATATTCTTTTCGTATTTTATGTATGAAGTTTAAGTTATTATTTAACAGTTTGTAATTTAATATTTAAAATTTTTAAATGATCTGTCATTAACTCTCTCAAGTTAAATGTCGCCTTCTTGCCTCCAACTCAACCTTTCCCCCAATATTGTGAGCTTTAATTATGAGCCAGAGCTCACAATTAATGATTTTTTCCTACTGTTATTATTTTATCATTTAAATTATTGTTATCATATTTCATAGCAAAGATGTAGCATCTGTGTACTGTGTTTCTTATGGGATATATTGGATACCATTTTGTGTGATTAAATATATTTTTTTTTATTACAGAAGACTACAATTGGGACATGGCGATATAGAATGTGTAAATACACCAACAGAAGTTGAAGCATTGGCTGGATTGAAAATAAATAAAATAGCTGCAGGAGGATTTCATTCCTTAGCTTTAAGTGAATATGGTGATGTTTATGGTTGGGGATGGAATGACACGGGACAATTGGGAATACCAGGAAGTATTCAAAGCGACACAAGTCCCAGTTCTAATAAAAGTTACCCATTGCCAACATTGATTGATATCTTTGATGAGACAGGAAAGCAAATTGAAACAGATGTTGTAGACATAGCTTGCGGTTCTAGACATTCGGTCATTAAACTTGCGGATAACACACTTTGGACATCTGGATGTAATAAATATGGACAGCTGGGATTTTCGCCTGATACACATCTGATGAGTGAAAATTTTAAGAAAGCGTTACATTGTGATTTTGATTATAAGCTGCAATGTGGAATTTGGACCACAGTATT
This sequence comes from Sericinus montela, assembly GCA_029286605.1. NCBI lineage: Eukaryota > Metazoa > Arthropoda > Insecta > Lepidoptera > Papilionidae > Sericinus > Sericinus montela. The sequence continues at coordinate 937,330 of JAGSMR010000066.1, read as the reverse complement.
AGTTAGGACAAAGTAGTGATGCTGTTGATTTTTGTTGGATGGTATTTCCTCCATACTATATTGCTATATTTAGTTTGAGAGATGTAGACCAAATAAATTTAGACAAGATGTCCTTTTACCCATAGCTATAGAGAGCTATGGGTAAAAGGACATCTTGTCTAAATTTGCAGGTGCCACTGACCATATCTATGTTGTTTCCTAATCAAATAGCATTTGTTAATGATATAGTTGACGTTATCAAATATAGTACTTGTTCTTTGTTTGCTGATGATTTAAAATTGTATAAAAGTGTTCAGAGTTTAGATGTAAAAGAACTACAAAGTCATTTAAACTCGGTATATTCATGGTGTAAGGCTAATAAAATGCTCAAAAGTGTTATCATATGAAGTTTACCAAAAATGCAAGAGTATTGCCTTCCAGTTACAAGTTGCATGATGTTGTTCTTAAGGAATTTAATTCTATTCGTGATCTAGGTGTTCAGATAGACTCTAAAATATCTTTTAGAGAACATATAGATAACATTGCTGGCAAAGCAAATAAATGTCTCGGATTTATAAAGAGATCGTGTAAGGATTTCCGGTCAATATTACCTTTAAAAATACTCTATGACGCATATGTAAAAGAAGTACGCTTGAATACGCTTCACCTATATGGAATCCTATGTATGAGTGTCACATTTCTCGTATCGAGCGTATTCAAAAAAATTTTACTAAATATCTCTTGCAAATAAAAGTCAATCCGTGTCTCGTTTCGTAAGTTACCCTCAAAGGTTAGAACATATTAAAATGAAGTCCTTGGAACATCATAGAACTACGGCAGACTTAATGCTTTTGCATAAAATTCTGAATGGAAATCTGTTAGTTCCTGAATTACTCAGTGAAGTAAATATTGCTGTTCCACGCAGGAGTAGCCTCAGGGCTGTTAGAACAAAAAAGGTGTTGAGACTTAATCGCTATCGCACTAATGTAGGCAAGAACTCACTTCTTAACAGAATTTCTACAACATACAATAATATTGCATCGGTAAACCAGCCATGACATCTTCCACAACACCACCAAACAGTTTTGCTACTATATTAATTTCAATGATTACTAAAATAGAAAATAATAAGTGTATACATGTGTGTAAGTGTTTATGTTATTTACGAGTATGTATGTGTGTGTGAGTGCATGTATATATGTGTATATATATGTATGCACATACATGTCTCAAGATATGTTTTCTAGCTATATCTTCTAATATAATATAATAGCTTTAGTTTTTTAATTAATCTTGAAGTATTGTAACGTTCTTTTTTTTAATTTCATTTTTGTTTTTGTATTATTATTATTATTATTTTACTTTCAACCAAACTTTTTAAAATAATTTTTAATATTGTCAGTTATTCATAAACCTTTTTACATTTACGAAGAAAGGAATTCGTCACCTGGTGCAAGTGTTGTGTACGTCTGTTATTAATATGTTCATATGCTATTTTGAGTTGTATATGTATTTTTAAGTGAAATGTTTTGTGAACATGTTTTTGGTGTACCAATAAACAATAAAATAAAATAAAATCTAATCACTACTTAACAAGAGTATTTTTCAAGTTGTTATTAAAACTTAGTCTAGGAATAAATTAAATAATTAAATAAAACACAATGACTTCACGAGACTTTTATTTTGAATTTTAACATGTCAGAATATTAGAATCGGGTAGAATTTTGTCATACCACACGTCATAACATTCCGACAATATAATTAATGATATTTTATATTTTCTTAATTATATTTTTTTGTGTTGTGTTCATTAAAGTATATAAATAAATGGCTAAACCAATGAAAAATAAACTAATCTTCTATGCTTCGATTTAACTCCTAGCCGTTATGACTTCTTTATATTGAAAAGATGATTTAAATTAATCTCACCACTTTTAATCTGAATGTGTGGTTATGGCGTTAGAATTTGTCCATTATTTCATCTTGTGAGTGCTAAAAGACTTCTACTACACACCAATTACCAAAGAAACTGTACTGTACGTGGTAGTTGTTAGACTTGACGGTCTAACAACAATACTTAATACGTATTGCTGTTAGACCGTCAATAATTACGGACAATAGTCAGTTGGTAGTGACTGTGCTTTCGAAGCAAGGGATTGCAGATTCGAATCCCACTAAGGAGCAGCATTTGATTATTCATGGATACACACATCACCATCCGCTTGTCAAAAACGCGTGGTGACAGGACACTTAATTGGGGAACTAGATGTGTGTGAGTTATATTAAAAATTATTATTATTATTTTATGTTTATCATTATAGATACACATATTTAGAGTACACATACAATTTATATATAATTAACAATATATACATACATTAGAACACGGCAATGTTCTTTAATCGGCACGAAATTTTATTGATTACAATAATTAAAATATAACATCAATATTAATAACAAATTGTGTGGCCATCGCCACATGTACACTGTTTTGAGATTTAATTTCTCTTACTTTTTCAATACTTTATTCACGGAAACAAATGTTTATATATACAAACATAATTAATTTATACAATTTATATAAATGAAATACGTTATAAATACAATACCCTACTCCTAGTGTAATTATGCCGCAAGAAATATCAAAGGACCGCGTCTGCTATGTCAGCGCTGCGTTGTCAATTGATAGCGTTTTAACAATGTTTAAAGGAAAATAATAATAAATAAATAAATACCTTCATTCAATTCACAATACAGGGGTAGACAGAGGTCTAGTCAATTAAGTCCTTTTGACCCACCTACCACCGAAGATATTGGGACAACGTGACAGACGGTGATCCCGTCGCCGTCTTTATGTCCAAACCAACTATATAATTCGGACATAAGCTTTTGAAACCCCATTAGTACTCGGGTATCTTGACTCGAAATTCCGACCACGCAACCACTCGGCTATCGTGAATTATGTTTACAGGAATTTATTTATTTATCTTCACGCCCAGTCCCTGACAGTGTAGCCATAGAGAACAGGTCGCAATGTGTCACGATCCTTACATACCTCTTTCGCTTCTTTCAGATTCATAATTTTCTTCATGCATCTCGTCTTGGTATTTTTTAATGAAAAAGGTGTGCTATATTATATGAGCACATGTCAACCTCTGGGCCTGATATCAGACATCCAGACTCTCTTGTCTGTCATTGTATTAAATTCTTTATTTTTATGTATAAAAAAAGCAATATCTTCACACCATACATACGTAGACATTTTTTGAGACAACGTGACAGGTGGTGAGCCCGTCACCGACAATATCTAAGCCAACGCTTTTAATCGTACATGAATTTTACGAACAAAACCCATAGGTACAAATCTTGAGGATCGAATTAAGACCATTCACCCAACCACTCGACTATCATAACTATTTATTTGTATTAGTCATAGTATTACATTTTTTATGTTATTTTTATGTCACGACAGCCGAGTGGTTGGGTGGTCGGAAATTCCAGTCAAAAGACACGAGTTCGATCCCCAGGTGGCAGGGTCGTACTCGAAAATGTCTTCGGTGGAGGGTGGGTCGAAGGGACTAAATTACTTAGTCTAGAACTAGTTCTGTGTCTACCCCTGTATTGGGAATTGCGTGAAGATATTTATTTATATTTGTAAGTTATTTTATGACTTAAGAAACTGTATATGAAGTGCACACTTGGAAGATCAGAAATAATTAAAATAAGAAGGACCACAGAAACAGCGAGTTGCCTCAGACATCGTTACAAAAATGTAAAAAGTGTGCTATATTATATGAGCACATGTCAACCTCTGGGCCTGATATCAGACATCCAGACTCTCTTGTCTGTCATTGTATTAAATTCTTTATTTTTATGTATAAAAAGCAATATCTTCACACCATACATACGTAGACATTTTTTGAGACAACGTGACAGGTGGTGAGCCCGTCACCGACAATATCTAAGCCAACGCTTTTAATCGAACATGAATTTTTCGAACAAAACCCATAGGTACAAATCTTGAGGATCGAATTAAGACCATTCACCCAACCACTCGACTATCATAACTATTTATTTGTATAAGTCATAGTATTACATTTTTATGTTATTTTTATGTATAAAAAGCAATATCTTCACACCATACATACGTAGACATTTTTTGAGACAACGTGACAGGTGGTGAGCCCGTCACCGACAATATCTAAGCCAACGCTTTTAATCGAACATGAATTTTTTGAACAAAACCCATAGGTACAAATCTTGAGGATCGAATTAAGACCATTCACCCAACCACTCGACTATCATAACTATTTATTTGTATAAGTCATAGTATTACATTTTTTATGTTATTTTTATGTCACGACAGCCGAGTGGTTGGGTTGTCGGAAATTCCAGTCAAAAGACACGAGTTCGATCCCCAGGTGGCAGGGTCGTACTCGAAAATGTCTTCGGTGGAGGGTGGGTCGAAGGGACTAAATTACTTAGTCTAGAACTAGTTCTGTGTCTACCCCTGTATTGGGAATTGCGTGAAGATATTTATTTATATTTGTAAGTTATTTTATGACTTAAGAAACTGTATATGAAGTGCACACTTGGAAGATCAGAAATAATTAAAATAAGAAGGACCACAGAAACAGCGAGTTGCCTCAGACATCGTTACAAAAATGTAAAAAAAGTGTGCTATATTATGTCCACCTCTTGGAATAATGTTTAGATTTGTTACAAGGAAACGAAGAAAATCAATTATGCAGACATCCCGGCCTCTGATATTCCAAAGGCTGAAATTTTTTTTTGCTAATTCGTCGCTCACGCCATGCTACAAGTTTATACTTCTAAGTCTACTGAATATTGTTGACACTAATTGCATATTTGAATGAAAGAAACATACATTTATTACTTAAACTGGCACTTAAAATTAAATATAACAGTAGAGATTTTTTAATATAGATTAAAACTTAAAACGGTCGTCATTTAGCAGCAGTGCAATTTGCCAAAAAAGGAAGGCCACTCAGGTACACGGAAAACATTTACATATTACACTAGAATCTAGAGATTTATAGATCTATAGATCGTTTCGTGCTCAGACACGGTTTCACTCAAATATATTCAACATGAAACAAACTCTTTACAATTTTTTAATACATAAGACATATGAAAATTACAAAAACATTGTATAGCTAAAAATCAGATAGCAAAATGTCTGTTTAATATTTTTCCGTGTTCAGGGTATCAATGAATCCAATAGGAGCAATAAGACCTAAATGTCTTAGTACAGCTTTTTTAAACGTTTTTACAACCTATGACCTTTATTAGTACATACATACACATAGATAGGGACAACATCACATACATTGCTCTTATCCCAAAGTAAGCAGCTTAAGCACTTATATTGTGGAATCGGAAACAACGAAAGCGTCATAAACACTTAGACCCGTGAAAACGTACAAAAAGTAGTTATTGTACCTTAACCCGACCGAGAATCGAACCCGGGACCAAATCAGTTCGTACTGATGTAAACTACAATTATATACGGAAATGCTCACTACCCTACCTATTCTATTAATCATTAAAACGAATTAAATAACTTATGGACTACTTCTAGAGGGTCCCCGAGGCCACGCGGCGAATCGCAAACAGTCAGGCAACATCGCAACTCCTGTATATTACTTATATCACACAATTATATGTTATTTAATAATCTAAAAGTGAATGTAAGCAAAACTAATTTTATTTATTTTAAATCCAATTACATATCTGATATTAAAAATCAATATTGACATAAAATATAATGATGAAATTTTACAAAAGTGGACAATACAACTTTTTTTTTGGAATTAATATTGACCAACATTTAAGCTGGAAGCAACACATAGAACAAAGTTTGCGCTAAACTTGACACTTTTGTATATGCACTTCGTCGCTTACAATTAGTCTCTTCCAAACAAACCGCATTAATATCTTATCACGGATACGTAGCGTCAACACTTAAATACGGTTTGCCTATATGGGGTAATTCGGAAGATGCAATAAGAGCGTTTCTTCCTCAGAAAAAGTGCGTTAGGGCTTTGACAGGGGCGTCATATCGAGCTCATTGCACACCTATATTTAAATAACTAAAAGTCCTTCCCTTGCCGTGTCAATACATACTCGAAATTTGTTTATTCGTTAAAAAATACCCTACCCTTTTTCCTCTACATGATTCAATATTAGGAAAAACCAGTAGCAGGGATCCGACCAAACTTTTCTTATCCCGCCAAACGCTACAAATTTATAGCAACAATGCTTACTGCATGGCGATAAAAATATATAATAAAGTTCCTAGAGTATACGGTAGTTGTATACTCATTTTAAATCAAAAGTATTTGCTTGGTTGTTAGAGAAATGTTTTTATTATGTCAAAGATTATCTAGATTATAGGATTAATATGTTTGAGGCTTGACATTTTATATTAATACAAAATACAACAGAATAAATGACATAATTTACTAATTTTATATATTTGACATTGTTGAACTTTAACTTCTACTTTTATTATATAAATTAAAAATTTCTACGCCATTAATGGCAAAATGTGTGACACTATTATTGGACAATTGACAAGATTGTAACCACCACATTTTTGGAAATAAATAATTCTAATTCACGTAAAAGTATGATATCACACGTGATAGTACGATATCACACGTGATAGTACGATATCACACGTGATAGTACGATATCACACGTGACAGTACGATATCACACGTGATAGTACGATATCACACGTGATAGTACGATATCACACGTGATAGTACGATATCACACGTGATAGTACGATATCACACGTGATAGTACGATATCACACGTGATAGTACGATATCACACGTGACAGTACGATATCACACGATAGTACGATATCACACGTGACGGTACGATATCACGTGACAGTACGATATCACACGTGATAGTACGATATCACACGTGATAGTACGATATCACACGTGATAGTACGATATCACACGTGATAGTACGATATCACACGTGATGAGTACGATATCACACGTGATAGTATGATATCACACGTGATAGCACGATATCACACGACAGTACGATATCACACGTGATAGCACGATATCACACGATAGTACGATATCACACGTGATAGTACGATATCACGCACGTGATAGTACGGATATCACACGTGATAGTACCGATATCACACGTGATAGTAATGATATCACACGTGATAGCACGATATCACACGATAGTACGATATCACACGTGATAGTACGATATCACGATAGTACGATATCACGATAGTACGATATCACACGTGACAGTACGATATCACACGTGATAGTACGATATCACACGTGATAGTACGATATCACACGTGATAGTACGATATCACACGTGACAGTACGATATCACACGTGATAGTACGATATCACACGTGATAGTACGATATCACACGTGATAGTACGATATCACACGTGATAGTACGATATCACACGTGATAGTACGATATCACACGTGATAGTACGATATCACACGTGATAGTACGATATCACACGTGATAGTACGATATCACACGTGATAGTACGATATCACACGTGATAGTACGATATCACACGTGATAGTACGATATCACACGTGATAGTACGATATCACACGTGATAGTACGATATCACACGTGATAGTACGATATCACACGTGATAGTATGATGTGAAGTGCGTGGCATCAAGATGTCTCTAGAGAAGCGCGATACATTCGCCTCTTAAATATTAGGATTAACACATCTTAATACTATAATCGAGCAAATACAAAATACTTAAATCTATTACTTAAATATACATTCTAATACACAACATCAAAAATGACATTTGACACTGATTATGGGGACAATATTTTTTACATATTAAAAGAATAACAGACGACGCTTTGTGGAAAACATTTATTTGGTAAAATGAAGAAAATTTATCAAACCCTCCAAATAGAACACGAACGAAATGCAAATCGGACACATACAATACAAATATATTTTTTTTCACACCAGATTCACAAGTTTTTGTTTCGTCAAATAATTGTCAAATTGCTAAGTAATGGACGCATTAGCTCCAAATCCGCACACAAAGTTAAATCTACAAAATGTAAGGCCTAAAAAAACTGTCTATAATTTTTTTTTATCTCGATGTTCCCATGGCAACGTGAAATTTCAACCACTGGTAGCGCAACGTAGAGTTCATGTATTATGTCTATGAATGTACATTCCACAAATTTTATTTATTCGCTACCATAGTGCAGACCGAGAAACACATTCCACATAGCGATTACCATAGACAACTTTCATCGGTTATTGTTCCTCATGAGAGACGGTAAGACTGTCACCCATAATTAGTGGTCTGTATCTGCGGCAGATTCCGCTGGCTCATCCTACATATTCTGTAAAAAATAATATATATTAGCAACCCTATAGCAGATCATATTTTTTACTAATTATGATAATTACCATGTCCCTGTCTCCAGTTATATTTGAAGCAGGATTCAATATGTTTTCCGCATTTGAAGATGTCGGAAACTGAAAAGATAATTTCATAGATAATCTTTGGTACGAAAATAAAAGAAATATATATATATATACATATATATATTTATGCCATTCCCAATACTGAAGTCAAGAGAAGAGACAAGTAAGTCCTAAATTTTTTGAAAATTTTTGAGACTACGTGGCAGGTGGTAAGCCTGTCGCAGTCTTTTTGTCTAAGCCGATACATATAAATTGCATGTAAGTTTTGAAAAAATAAACCGATTGGTAGGGGCCTGCCATCTGGGTATCGAAATCTTCAAGAATTAACACATTAAGTAAAGTTTATTATTTTATAGCTTTATTGTTTTAACGCGCAATTTGTCTCTGATTAATTAGTTGTTATTATCATTAATAGTGTTAACGTCCCTTCCCCGGTATAATACAGCGTATAACTTACCGCGGGTTTGAGTAGAGACACCAGAACAGCGTACAGTTTCTCCTTTTTCTGATTCAAATTAATCAGTTTTATAGCCATCTCATTCGAGTCCTGTTTCTTCTTTTCCACCTTCTCTTTATTGTATTGTAATCTGAAAGTAATAGAGTGTGCCTGTACTGTGCGTAGGTTTCGACAAATAAAGAGTACTTACATAGGCTTTACGACCCCTGTGGACGAGTGGCCAAAATATCGCCAGTGGGTACGATTCCCGGATGGGTCAATGTAGGAAAAACACTTATTAGACACTTTCTCGGGTCTGGGCGTTTGTGGTGCCTTCGTTGTTTCCTATTACATGACCGGCGTGCTTTAGATACATTCATTGGGATTAGAGCAATGTATGTGATGCTGTCCCTATCTATGTAAATATAATGACATATTATAAATATGCAATTCCCAATACAGGGGTAGACAGAGGTCTAGACAATTCGACTTACCTTCCACCGAAGATATTTTCGGGACAACGTGACAGTTGGTGAGCCCGTCGCCGTCTCTATGTCCAAGCCAACGATGTAATTCGTACATAAGTTTTGAAAAACCCATTGGTATGTGCCTGCACCTGTGGATCGAACTCGGTTCTCTCGATCACCCAACCACTCGGCTATCGTGACTTTATATAAAAGTAGTAAGTATTTTTATTATTTTGTATAAATTGTACTACAGTATATTTTTACTTTATATTAATATTAATACGCATTATCATTACCACGATAATAATAAGTCACGATAGCCGAGTGGTTGGGTGGTCGGAATTTCGAGTCAAGAGACCCGAGTTCGATCCTCAAGTGGCCGTACCAATGGGTTTTTCTAAAAACCCATGTACAAATTATATCGTTAGCTTGGACACAAAGACGGCGACGGGCTCACGAAATGTCACGTTGTCCCGAAAATATCTTCGGTGGAAGGTGGGTCGAAGGGACTTAATTGTCTAGACTAGACCTCTGTCTACCCCCGTATAGGGAATTGCGTGAAGATGTCCTTTGTTTTACCATTACCACTCACCTGAACTCCATGTCGTCACAATATTTACATTTGTTTGCCGTTGGTTCGGAGACGTCCGGGTCGCGAGACGTGCAGCCGACTGTTTGAGATGAAAACAAAATGGTGGTAAAGTACAAGTACGAACAGAGCCACTTTGATGTGAAATGATTGTAGGTACCAAAAAAAATTGTACGTACAAAAGTCAAAGAGATTACAAAAGTATAAATATTGAGCAAATAAGCAAAGACCGAATGATTGAGAAAATATATAACGCAAAAGTGAAGATAAATAAATTAATAAATATATAAAAAAAATTATTAGAAAACTTGCAAAGTATCGAATAATTTCAGTCCCATTGACATTCCCTCGTCAGAGTGAGTGGAATGAGTTCGCGGTCGCGCCCCGTCCCGTCAGAGCGAGACGGAAAACTTAAAAACCTAAGCGTACATCATATTAATAATTTAAACACACATAGATCACGTTTCGAGGTGGAAGGTGTTGCGGCAGCCAAAGGTAGTGCTCTGAAGTCGTCCACAAAATTCCTAGAATCCATTTTGCTGGCTGGTATACAGCTTATTACTGATGTTGGCTTGTCAATTCTGAAATGAAAGGCAAGTTATTATACATTGGAATAAATAATAGTTATGTATGTAGCCTTAAGAGCCTCATGGTTTAGGGAGATTGAGTACTGCGAAAAGTAATGTGACAGGTTTAGGGCAGCATTTGGACAAATAAATAAATAAAAGAAATATCTTCATACCATTCCCAATACAGGGGTAGATAGAGGTCTATCCACCAAAATTATTTATGGGACAATGTGACAGGTGGTGAGCCTGTTGCCATCTTTATATCCAAGCCAATATTATTGATTGTGCACAAGTTTTTGCAAAATCTCTTTAGTACAAGCCATAAAATCAAACTCGGGTCTCTTGACTCTAATTCCGACCACCCAACCACTTGGCAATAGTGACCATAGTCATTGAACTATTATTGTAAACCAGACACAAGCATTGCAGCTTAGTCGGAGTGGTTAACAGCAGCTAGTGATGTTATTTGAGATTGTTAGTACTCTTTAAAAAAATTATTATATGAATAGTGTAAAATAAACTTGCCTCATCGGTAGAGCAGGTGGAGGGCTATTAAAGAAAGCTGGAATATTCACACCACTCGTACTTGGTGTCACTGAAAAGTTTATATAACAGTCCATAAAGATAAGTATTATTTTTATTTTTATTTCTACAATTTTAAAATCAACAGCATGAAACCCATATTTCTTAGCACGGAACAATATAAGCCACACCTTATATATATAATTGACCTCAGTTACAGATTTTTATTTCACTACCTGTAATTCTAAATGTTCAAGAGGGTATTCACTTAAATATTCAACAAAAAAATTTTGATATATAATAAAAAAAATTAGACTTTTAAAAAGTAACTTATAAAAGATATCAATTCCTAATACAATAAAGACTACTGTCTAAAAAAGTTATTTATCCTTTCAGCAAAGCCTATTTGTCACGACAGGATTTGATACAACAGGTGGTGAACTTACAGCCAATGGATAGAGTATGGATGATGGCTTTTGTCAATTAAGTTAAGTGAAAGACCTATATGTCCTTCAGTGGATTTTAATAAAACCCCTAAAAGTAATTATAAAGTACCATTATACTCAATAAATTGCATGTATTAATATAAAGATATACAATTTTACCAAATATGTTATACAATCTTTATTAAATATTTTTAACAATTTTAAAATTAAAGTGTTCACATTTTTAACATTTAACTTACCTTCCTGCAGAGGAGGCGGCGGGGGTGGAGGTGGCACATTTTTGTGATGGGCAGTAGCATGTGGGGGCAACTCAGCTGTTCTATAAAAATGTTGTTCTTCAAAAACAGTAGCATGAACATATTTACAGTTTGGATGAGTGCAAACAGAGTTCTGGAAATCTCGACAAAAAGTGTAAACACCATCAAGCTGTGATGTATCGCGCTCGTGACTGAATCTACAGGCAATCCTTGTACATTTTCCCCTCACAAAATCTCTACATATAGCCCTCTGAGGTTTATTTTTGTCATGTCTTCTCTCCTCACTTCCTGCCTCTTTGACATTGCTAGTGTTATATTCCATGTCTTCAACTTCTTTTTTTAAAGTTATGTTTAAATTTGGAAGCTTATCAGGCGGTGGAGGATACACTGGTAGTGGAGGCTGTATTTCGGGCTTGACCTTTTCATTTTACAAATCTGAGCGGGAGGATAGAACTCTGGTGCTATGGTTGGTGTGGCTCGGTTTGCAGTTTCATTGTGTTCAATTTTAGATATGATAAATTTTTTCATATTATTTGAATGCAGTGTAGGTTGAAATTTAAAATTTTCCACGGCCGTTTTGTTAAACTTTCTCGACCCTGAAAAGTATTGACAGTATTTTAATTGAAACACTATTAAATATTGTAGAAATAAAGTTGTATGTAACGATAAATCTTACCTGCCGGAGTATCCTGCATTTACTTTGCTCTTCGCAAGCCAAAGCACTTTCGTTACAATTAATATTTATTCATAACAAATTAAAGCAGGTATTATCGAAAAATTTTGAGTGGTAAGTGTAATAAGGGTTTGATAAAAGAGATTTTTAGTAAAAGTAACAGGTAACAACAAAGAATATACTTATAATCACTACGTTTTAGGATACTGTATATAAAATACGAGTATCATAAATTATACGTATTAAAGAGTATATGATCAATACGTATTTATTGATCGAACGGAAGCGCATCCAGAGATAATTAATGTACATTTTTAATCAATATTTATTATCTGTATTTTTTGTAATATGCGTTTTGAAGATATGTATAATCCATATTTCTACGGTTAAATGTTAAAGGTAATACAAAATTTAAGAGTAATTTAATTAGAAATAGCATACTATATATAGCATACATGGTATGATATCAAGAACACTGGCTACATTTCCACGTTGAATATGGCTCTGGTTACGTTGTGGCCATCGCGAAACTTTGAACTAATCTTATCTCTATCTCTAACTAATCTTATCTTTGAACTAAACTTTGAACTATATACATTTTATATTTGCAATATTTGAATATTACATTTATATTTTATCACTGAAAATAAGAGATGTTAAATTCCGCGTCTCACACTACACTTACACTATGCCACACTAATATTTAGTTTTTGCGTATGCATGAACGTTTAGTGTGACAATCAAGTATGTTCACATTGTCTTTCCCGCCATTGTAATACGAGACACCGAACTTTCGAGAAAATTAATTATAAAAGTATATTGACGACCATATTTTCACAAAAAATAATGTAGGTTTTGTTAAGGTCGTGATGCTTATTTATAATTCTTATGTTATATTTATCTCTAAATCAGAAGTAGAAACAGAATATGCAGTAACACTTAGGGTCGCTCGCATAACTCACCAATTTAATATGATGAGTCGATGATAAACCTTTATTTCCGTCGAACGTTTGCCCTTATTAATTTAGGTGGCCTGGGGAGCATCAGTTCATGGTAAGTAAAAATATTTTACATAACTTTACGTAACACCAGAGTTGTAAAAGGTGCGATTTTTCCTTGAAAATAATTTCACGTCATTCCCAATGCTGGGGTAGACAGACATCTTAACAAATAAGTCATTTCGACCCACTTTCCACCGAAGATAGTTTTAGTGGTTGGGTGGTCGGAATTTCGACTCAAGAGACCCGAGTTCGATCCCCAGGTACCAATGAGTTTTCAAAAACTTATGTACGAATTACATCGTTGGCTTGGACATAAAGACGGTGACAGGCTCACCACCTGTCACGTTGTCCCGAAAATATCTTGGGTGAAAGGTGGGTCGTGGACTTAATTGTCTAAACTAGGCCTCTGTCTACCCCTGTATAGGGAATTTCGTGAAGATATTTATTTATTTATAATACGTAAACATTTTATTAAATTTACAATATAGTAAATAATAATTTACATGTTCTATTTTTTATTACTTCCTTTTATTGTTTATAAAATAAATGTTATTTCTACTTGTATGTGTTTATTCCACAAAAACTGTCGCTTTGGTAATTTAAAAAATATGTAAGTAGTATGTACATCTGTCGATAATTTAAGCAGCTAACTACAATACTAGTGAAACGTGGAATTTGTATAGAAATTTGTTGGTCTGCAATTTCAAAGTTTTAGTAACAACCTCATAATTTTCGGCAGATAGCAAAGAAATTTTTTTTGAATGATAAAAATATTTGAAGACGACTCTGTTTATGATTCTGTTACATTTTACTTTATGGTGCATGACTATACTATTTGTTGATATCTTAGAAGGAAATTATATCGGATTTCAAAATGTATAATTATTTTTCACATTGATAGGTAGTTATCGCAAAATTCGTATATTAACCATCGCCGCCACATTCTTCCTTATCACGTCGACACTGATAATTTGCTAAAGCAGTGGTCGTAAAGTTTAACTATTTTACAAAATCAACAATATTCTGGGCGTTTAGACACCGATTTTTAAAAATGAAACGTACGTTTCTTCCAAAGCGAAATCAGTGTCTAATTAACACTATAGTAGTATAACGTAGTGATTGTATACCCTTATCTTGTCATTTATTTGGTGTTAGTTTTGTTTCTTGGAAGTTCCATCTCCAGACAGACTCGTACCAATGCGTTTTTCAAAAACTTCCGTACCATTTATATTGTTGGCTTGAGCATGAAAACGGCGACAGGCTCAACTCACAATATGAAAGGTGGGTCGAAAGGACTTGTTTGTCTATACCTCTGTCTACGCCTGTGATGGAAGTGGCGTGAAGACATTTTTTGGCCTTGTCCCTTTCTATTTCTAAAAATTATGTCAGCAGTTTCAAAATCATAAATGTTATAAAGCTTTTTATAATGCATAAATTCGGGCAATCTTTATAAAATAAGACTTTGTTAAAGTAGATATGTTTCTTTTGTCATTTAATAATGAATTATCGGATAGAGAAGAATTTTTTCAATTCAGCGAAAACGAAATGGGCAATTTGCGACATGCTCATCGCTCCTACCCTTCAGCCCGCTATAATATTTCAAAGCAGTGTCAAAAAGTTGGAAAAGTAAGTAAGCCATAATTATGGTTCTAGTGAGCAACTTGAAGAGAAATTGCAATGAGTTTGTATACCTCAAAAGGCGTACAAGTTCATATTTCAGCGAAATAAATGTTGTATGGATTTTGATGGATGATAAAATTTAGACCAGTTTACCGACTCTTGGTGCGAAATCTTTTCATGTCAATAAATATCATGAAATCGAGTCAGCAATGACATGTAGTATTATTATTTGCACATAATTAATATGCCTGACGTTTCGAACACATCCAAGTATACTAGAGGTGAAAAATGTATAATTGCGCATTTAGTATTCACGTTTGTTTTTCTATTGATTTCGCTTATGATATACATTGTGCATCTGTGTATGGTTAGTCATGTTGATAAAAGTGCCTTTTTAACGAGGAGGGTTGCGCACGATGATAACGGTAAATCTACAAATAACACTACAATAAAATACATACATTAAATATATGTCATACATATGAAATATATTCTTGGTACTGCTGTCACATAGTGAAATTTTTGCTATGTAACAAAAATATTACTTTTGGTATAACTTTCCTAACACTACGGGCTTTGCTGGAAAGAGTGATTTCCTATAACGAAGTATGGTGAAAAAATTGATGATCTCAAATTATAATTATTTACATTTCAGAGGTTGTGATGCCGAATTATTTACCAATAGGACGTCTTTATTTGAAAATAACCCCACCGCGTCCAGTCTGCAATACTATTCACCTTCGTGAAAAATGGTCAGTAACGCCAGCTCATTGCGCCGTAATCCGAACTGACCCTGACATGAACAAATGGTTGTCACAGTGGAGAATCAATTATAGAGGTCTAGATTTAAAATATATGGGTAGGCGAAGCTCTTATCTTACGTCACTCATGGCACTTCGCATCAATATCATCATCAGTAACCTTAGTTTGTTTTTTTTAACTGATGGTCCTCTGCAGGATAGGATTGGCCCCTCAATCTAAACCTTTAGTCACCACTCATGATGCCCAGGGAATTAATGGAAGGAGAATCCTGAATTATTGATAGAGAGACAGAATATATAAATACATTATTCAAGATGCTTTTGCATATTTATTCATAATATAATTCATTTATACATGTATATATCTGTGTATCATATATCTGTGTCTACTACGCATACAAAGTATAAAGTTAAACCGATTTGGATTCAATTTCATAATAAATAAATAAATATCTTCACGCAATTCCCAATACAGGGGTAGACAGAGGTCTAGTCTAGACAATTCCCTTCGACCCACTTTCCACCGAAGATATTTTCGGGACAACGTGACAGGTGGGAGCCTGTCGCCGTCTTTATGTCCAAGCCAACTATTTAATTCGTACATAGGTTTTTAGAAAAACCCATTGGTACGAGCCTGCCATCTCATCATCTGGGGATCGAACTCGGGTCTCTTAACTTGAAATTCCGACCACCCAACCACTCGGCTATCGTGACTTTATTTATTAAATTTCATCATTTAAAATAAAACGATTTTCGGATTTTATCGCGTTTTTCAATTAGTTTTTACAAACTATTTTTATTTCCCGACGTTTCGGATACTTTGCAGCATCCGTGGTCATGGGGGACAGTCCCCCGTGACCACGGATTTTAAAGTTTTATTTTAATACCAATAAAAAATCAAAGTCGTTTGTTGTCAATGATTTGTCAGGTAATATTCTCGAACTAATTAATGGGCAAGGCGTTCCAGAGGAGTATCGCTTGTACAGTAAAGGAAGAGTTATCCTGGATTGTTGCTTTTCAAAATGGCCGGCATAAACTGTTAGTTATCATGACTTGAAAAACATGGGCTTATATATATATATATATATATATATATATATATATATATATATATATATATATATATATATATATATATATATATATATATATATATATATATATATATATATATATATATATATATATATATATATATATATATATATATATATATATATATATATATATATATATATATATATATATATATATATATATATATATATATGGCTTTGGGTAAAGCATCTTGTGCTTCTCGGTTTCGTACAATAAATCAGATATCTTAAAACTCAATCTCTTTTTCCCTCCATTTCCACTTTTTTGAGGAAGGAGCTCAAACAAAAATAATGTTTTATTACAGTTACCGAAATTAAGAGGAGTATTCCTCATCCACATTTTAATAAAGATGATTTCAGCAATAATATTGGACTTTTAGAGCACATCACTTCCATACCAATTCATCAGTACATTCGTAAGTTTCACTAAACTAAACTAAAAACATTAAACTTTTAGACCTTCTTACATACATTACGGCCTGTAGAAGTCCATTGCAGGATATAGATCTCTCCCATAAGGGATGACTTGGTGTAATCGCCACGCTTGGTAGACAAATTGGCGATCGTAGTACCCGACACCTCAAATCTGACGCTTCTGCTCGTTATTGGTCTGTTATATTTATGTCCGACAATTTCCGACGATATTGGCCGGTTGCCAAAGACTTCTTTAAGACTTTTACCTTATAAAAATATACATTTCTATATCGCTTTAAAGCATTTGATAATTATTTTATTTTATTATTTTATTTAATTTATGTAAAATAAATGTATTTAATACAATTATATTATAATTTAAAGCGTTGAACCCAACTACAAATATAAAGAATATCGGTGAGAATGAAATTATGCAGTTGGCTGAATGGGCTCAAACTGTTGTTGAAAAAAAAGGTAAAAAATTTATACTATTGAGTAAAGTAAAATTGGCACTTATTCCTTTCTGATTTTTTTAGTGTTATAATATATTCAGTAGTAATGTATTAGTTATTTATTACTATTATTATTATCCCAACAGTCGATTAGCCAGGTGTTTGGATTGGTGACCTGAAATCGATGCCCAGTCTCGTACCAAAAGGTTTTTTCAAAAACTTATGTCCGATTTATATGGTTGACTTGTATACTAACACGTCGTATTATATGCATACTTCCGTCCATATTATAAATTTTATATATCTCTGACTACGATGAGTGCGTTATGTACTTTTTGAATTAATAAGAACTGATCACAGAATATATAATACTGTCTATTTTTAAAATAACTACTATATTTAATAAACAAGTTTCAGATTTTCGATTATCTCAATTAAAGATACATTCTATTAACATAATGGATCGAGTTAAATGCAATTTCTTCATAGCCGCTATCGTCGAAATAAGGGATTACGAATTTTGCGCAACTATTTTGGAGAAAGGAGAGGTTAAGTTCGGTGAGTTCAAAGGTAATAATGTATTAACAGGGAAAGTGAGTTCAATCCACGCGCACGTTGTTTTATCAGAAACTGGATCACACTTGAAATATAAACTAAACTTACTAGGCAACTCATTCAACATGAAGATTTTATACTCGATTTGGTAATCGATATTCTAAAATATCAACCTAAGTCGTAGCACCGATGATTAGATATGATATGGAAATTATTTTCGCTTTTACACACCTTACCTTGCCCACTTAATACTCCGGGCAAGCCGAGAACTCTCTCTTATACTCCTGTTAAATACGTACACATGATCTTGATGAGGTTCTGGTGTCACTTATTTCAATTTGTTTTTTTATAGAAAAACCGCTGACGGTAGCTCATTCCATAATGTACGAGTGCGTCGTGAAAGCGAAAAGCGCACTATTGTGGAATGCCAAGCATCAAGGTGGTGTTGATGAAATTTTTGACTATTTTGTAAAGTACTATGGTGAAATTCAGCGACTGGGATTAATCCGAACAATTACTCGGAGCACTCTCCGTAGTAGATCTTGTAGAAAATGCAAAGAGATGCAACATCTCTTCGCAAAGCCAGGGGATCTAGCCAATCGGATAGAGTAGTGCTCTACTGAGCACGCCAAGCTTTTTAGAGGCCAATTTGGCCTTCCCTTCCAATAATTTTAAACAATAAACAGTTTATTCCCGCAATCAAGCGTACGTTTCCAGGTCCTATGGCTACCGTTACTGAATAATGAAACACCCACAACACCTATTACAAATCTACTTAAACTAAACAAAAAAACATTAAATATGCAGCTAAATATGCTGCTCCTTTTCGCACATTACACAGCATGATTGCAAGTATTGTGACTTATTAATTAGCAAATCTCAAGAGTGACAATAACAAAAAACTCTAACTAGCCAAGATTAGCTGGTGTTTTTCGCCATGTATATATAACAATTTAATTGATACCACTATTTCAGACCATGGTGCTGCCGTGATACAAGATAACAATGTAACAGGATTCTTTTCATGGGGTGAAAGAGAAGGAAAAAATTTACCTTTCATTGCAATACATATTTCAGACTACATAGACTGGTTACGAACTATAGTTTCATTGCAAAATAATTTCTAGTTTTATTTTCAAATAAACTTTTACGTAAACTGCGATGTATTTATTGATTACTAGCTGATACCCACAGTTTGTATTTTATGTGGATACTTTTTAAGATCGAAGAAATTCAAATTAGATTATTTGCATACAACACAATCTTGCTTGCATGTTTAGTAATTTTCATTGTGACTTACAAATATTTATAATTTTATTTTTATAATTAACTACATACAACTATTATCATTTTTTAAATTCTAACCTAACCTAACCTTTATAAATATCATAAAATGTCATAAGTTTTTATAACACTATTATAAATCAAACCTAATGCTCGGTATCACATAACTAAATAAAGAATAATTATTGAATATTAAATATATTTATGTATATTAATATTTATAGATAAAAACGATTATTTATGAAATTTAAAAATGATGCGAAGTATCACAAGACCAAATTACTATTTTATGTGCTCAGCCGTTTTACTCAGTTACTCTAGGAATCTTTGGGTAGAACAAAAACTGTTCTCATTTAGCCATTTAAATAAGTTTATTTTAAATATTTTAAAGGACCTTTTTAAATGTGGGTGGTAAATGATTGTACACACAAAATAACATTTAATAGAAATCAATTTAGTAGTTTTCCCGTGATGCGTACACAATTGCAGACTCTATGATTTTATTTACATAGATTTTAACTTTATGATCATTTTTAAATTTTCAATTAAATACCTCTGTTAACTTTAGATTGCTAATCAAATGCTATCCAAATTACTTGATCCCAATTTCAATACTGTCATTAATCTTTTAAACGTGCAAGAGATTTATTAAGACTAAAAAAAAGAGGTATTATATTTCAAACAAATAGCCATTTAAATTGGAAATGCGATCAGCATTCTGGATACTATGCCACGCTAAGTAGGGCTGTATTGTTATATTTTTTATTTTCATTTCGATTTCAACTAGCAATAGTCACCGCTGTCAATCTTCATCAAATACATTCTTGATATGTTTTCTGAAAGTGTTCGCCTTGTATTGGGTCTCCAAAATCTAATGAGTCGATGCTGTGTTTTACGAATCTTCTTTATAATTTTATTTCCGTTAGTAAAGGGGTACAAAATTTTATACGAAATGTTACCAATTGTGCCCACTAAATAGCCCAGAGATTGTGCTTAGAAAAATATGTGCCTGTCTTTGTCAGTTACATAGGTTCTATATTCTCATTCAATTCTAAGTTGTAATTGTGCTCATTTAATCTGTGCATTTGCAGTTTTTTAAATTTACTGGATCAATTCTGTTTAATTAATTTTTAAATAACATACTAACTATAATTTTTTATTATTTAAAAATATATAGCCAAAGTAATTGTTTTTTTTTTTACACTTTATCACTTAATTATATTGAAACCAGGCGATGCTTGAATAATATATATGTAAAAAATAACATTAAAAGCAAGTTACACCAACAGTTTTAAAGTAAGTTTTTATTATTGTTTCGCTAATGTGATTTACGCTTAAAATTTATATGTTATTTGTTGTTATTGTGAGGAGTTTTGGAGAAAAGAAGAGATTTTTTAAATTATGTGGGTACGTGGTTGGGCAATATTTTTTATAATATTAATTGTTCATTGGAGGGTAATTTTTAACTTTTATTAGTAATGATATATTGTAGTTTACAAAATCTGTAGTAGTAGTAATGGCCACCTTTATTTTTTTTATTATCTTCATTCTCTAAAATAGAGGAAAAACAAATAAATGATTGGTTTTCAATTTTAGACAAAAACAATTACAAAATTCTTAAAAATTATCTATTTATTATTTCTTATCCCAAAATAAATATACGTATTACCTACTTTTAATTTAATAAATTACCATTGCAAAATATACATGTATATCGTTTGTATGGATAGATCAAAGTCGCGATCGCGATTATGTTGACATTCAATATGGCGGTATGTCGTCAGTGCTGTGCTGTGTCGTGGTGAGATTTGTTAATTTAAATGGTTTCGTGTTTGTCTCCTTTTTTACAAATTTTTAGAGCTATTGGTAAAACTCTAAATTCTTATCTATATTTTTGAAAGAACATACTGTAACCATTTGAGCTGTACGAACTAATATCTATACTATCATCGGACCGCCGATACCTACATACATATCATAAAATGTAGAACAATATTTCTATGCGTCGCTTTGTTAAAATCCTGCCTTTTTGTAACTATTTATGCAGTTGAACTGTAGTCGGATAGTCTCTCCTGTCGGACGATTGTAATAGCGGTCGCAAACTTTGGTTTTTCTAATGTGAACGAAAATTTAAAAATTATGCTTTGACTTATACATATTGATCCATTTACAAAAGAACTAGCCATTCCAAAACAATAACTTTGTAGATATAACATCATCTAACTATTAAAGTAAGCTTTTCTCTTTGAATACTTTCCAATTTTTGTGATATTACAATTTTCTAATAAGAGTTCAAACAGATAAATGTTTGCACACATTGCACAAAATATATTTATAGCATTGTTTCTCTGAAATCTTTAGGTAGTCAAGAGTAATAAAATACACCAGAACCTGAAATAAGCCAATGTGCCACTGCGCTCCGATTCAGCAAGCATTGAAGACATCTGAGGATCTAGTGTAACATAATCAGAACTAGTTTTATTGTCCAGTGTTTATGGTGTTTAAATTGTGATTTTTAAATGAAACAATGGTGATATGAATTGAATGATTATAAAATGTGATTTGTTTTTTTTTAAAAGTTAAATACTGCTATAAGAGAACATTGACACCACATAATTACTATTTTCTGTGATATATTGGTACATAAATAAATACGTGTTTTTTCGACCTATATACAAGGAAAATAATACAAGAAAATGTCCAGTAATCCTCAGTGGAAAATGTTCCAGCCGCCAGATTCACACTCCTCCCCATTGCAGGATATTTTAGATCTTCAGCATACCAATATGCAAAACAAGCAAGGTTTTCGAACTGGTAAACATTTGCTCCTAAATATTTTATTTTCTAATCTCTATTGTCTGTAGATATTTTGACGAACAAAGCAAGTAATATCAACAATAAAAATTAAAAATTTTTCCTTTTTATATATTGCATATGTTACGAAATTGAATATGGTGCCTAACACCATATGTGATAAGCCCCATATGCACACGCACTATACCCTCCACAGACTTATATTTAATTGTTAGATTGCCTCCTAGCCCTCAATTAGTCCAATAGATAAATTGATTGAAATAGATTGACTCAAAAATGTAATAGATTGTCTATTACAATTTTTTTATTTGGTTATTTGCCCCTATTTTTCATTTGATTTGTTGGAGAATACCAGCAGACATTAAGTAGAGACTAAGCAAAAAGTTTGTTGCCCCATAGTTTATGGTATCAATGCTTAAAATTACTCTGAGTTGAGTTACGTCTATATTATTTGGGTATTTCTAAGCTAATATTAGTGCGACATTGTTTTTCTCATCTTCCATATTGATTCGCTTGTCACTGAATCAATCACTAAATCTGGTTAACTACAAATCTGTAGGTGAAGCTGTAGAACAGTATTTTGGTTTATTTATGAAATATAGATTTTTATGTATATCTGTTATCTGGCATATGGCAGTGGGCAAGTAATAACTCGCTTTACATAAGCCAGACATAATAAAAGTTTATGTTATTAGGAAATTAACACCGACTCCAAATCATGAACAAGCAGTCATTCTGATTAGATTTAGCAAGTTACCAAATTAAGGAAGGTGAAGGCACAAAGAACTTGGAGTTATATGATGTTGATTTAAGCTCTCAGGATAATTGAAAGAGTAATCCAGAGACCGCATGTTATAAACTTAAATAATTGCATCAGATAGGAAGTTATTTATCAAATGAAGTTAGAAAAATAATGGTGGAGTCTTTGGTTCTTTCACTCTTTAAAATATCTAAATGTAGTATACAAGAGGAAGCCTGAAATTCAGCACTGCATTGATTATCTTCCAGTGATGCCCTCTGAGCTTAACATCTTTTGCTGTCAAGTCTATGGATTTGCTACATATCTATAATGATGTATTTGTGTAACTTCAAAATGGTGAAAACTTTAAAATGATAGCATTTTTGTAATGATAGCAATAAATGTATATTATTATTATTATTAAAAACATTAGCTAATGTATACATGCTTACAATTTAGAGAATTGTCTAAGTTTTTTAACAATATATTAAACTAAATATATTAGGCGATTTTTGCAACTTACATATTTTGCGTTATTTGGCAAATGAACAGTCATTGATGAAATACCTCTCTTTTCCACCTTCATTCCAAATGTTTTTTGTTCCTATGATCTTTAAACAATAATATTTTTTGATACTCACTAGTAATCTCTGTTATATTCTTGACATATTGTTGAATTTTACGTAACATTCAATACATTTTATGGCAGTCACAGGTCACAGGATAAGATAAAAGTAAACAAAATAAACAATGTATCCCACATTTAGTTTTGTCTGCATGTTCACATATGTTATTGTTACTATGAAGTTTATTGGATTGACAGCACAAGCTTAATTTTTTCTGTTAGTTTACTTAGTAAAAAGTGACGATAGCCAAGTGGTTGGGAGGTCGAAATTTCTAGTTAAGAGACCCGAGTTTGATCCCTGTATTGGGAATTGCGTGAAAATATTTATTTGTATATTTATTTATTTACTTATAAATAGTGTACTTAGTCTTAGAAACTTATATTCTCTTTTGTTATTATGATTGCCAGGAGTAAGAATTCTTAATAGAATTTTCGTAATTAAAACTTTAAAGGAAAACATAGTAGATGTAGAGGAAAAGGTAATAATAATATAATGTCCATGAAATTCAACACCCAAACAAGACCTAAATTATATTGAAGCCTATCTTAGCATATCTTGATAGCCTGTAAAGGAGAAAAAAATGGGAAGATCAAAAGCATATGTATATTTTTTTTCAATTACTTAAGCATATTTTCTTGTTAATAACTCATGAATTTCATTAACAGTAAACAGTCATAAAAACATTTTTAAAGAAAATATGTAAAATGAGTTTGAAATTAAAAATAAACAGTCAAAGGTTTAAATTATTGCCTCACATTTATTATACTTCCCTGGTTTTTACTGTTAAAAATTACCATGGAAATTGTTTGGTAGTTTTAAAGTCAATACATATATTCTATGTAGGTATAAGCACAGCTTATATTTAAAACATTCGGAATATACTCAAATTAAACATAAACATGGAGAAACTGGGATATGAATGTGCTAGCATAGAAAAAATACAGAAATATTAAAACGTTTCTTTGTGCTTAAAGGTACTTACAGCAGTGAGTATCCAAGTTCACCGAGAGATAGTTTTAATAATGTGAACAAGTCTGGTGGAGGAACCAGATATCCCCTTGGTAATTATAACTTGGACGCATGCCCAATGGGTGACTCAGTTGGTGCCTTCTCCTCAAGCTCCACTAACAATTCCAATTCACAATACGATTCTATGAACTGTCCAGCTATCCGAGAAACTGGTATAATTGAAAAACTACTGGTAAGTTGAATTTTACTCATTTTAAACCCATTGATATGAAGTATAATTGTTTCTAAATAAAAAGATGTATAAAAAGTTATGGTCATATATTTGTATACTGATAAAATTTAAAAATTAATACTAATAGTTTATTTCTATGCTCTAATATTTTAAAACTAAGATATGTATGTCGTTTTACTATAGTTTATATTTATAATCTAAATTAATCAATTAATAATAAGATATAAAATTTTAGCACTCATATGGATTCATACAATGTTGCGAAAGGCAAGCGCGATTGTTCTTTCACTTCAGCCAGTTCAGTGGTAATATTGAACATCTGAAAATAGGTGATCCAGTGGAATTTGTAATGAGTTATGACAGGCGCACCGGAAAACCCATAGCCTCGACCGTTACAAAGATTGCTCCGGAAGTGGTGAGAGTTTAATTACAATAATATATGTATATGTTTATATCTATATGTACATATCTCTATTCACATTTCTACCTATTTACCATCCTAGGTATTAAGTGAAGCACGAGTAACAGGTACAGTGACCACAGAAGTGAAAGGTGAGGGCTCCGGAGACAATACTGGAAGAATTTCTTACGAGAATAGAGGTGAATGCTTCTTCTTGCCTTACACCAAAGATGATGTTGAGGGCAATGTCACATTACATACCGGTGATGCAGTAAGCTTTCAGATAGCTACCAACCAGAGGTAATGGTGGTATTCGAAGTGAATGGAAATGGTGAAGTGGAGCGTTGGTATTCATTTCTAATGTTATGCTTGCAGGGGCACGTTGGGCGCCTGTCATGTTCGCTTCGAAAATCCTGCACATCCAGTTAAATATCACGGTGTAGTGTGCTCGATGAAAGAAAACTTTGGATTCATCGAGAGGGCTGATGTTGTGAAAGAGATTTTCTTTCATTATTCAGAGGCAAAGACCAAAGAGGAGTTGGCCTTAGGAGACGATGTCGAATTTATTATTCAGACCAGAAACGTACGCTCAGATTTCTTTAATTTCTGTGTCAGTGAATAAGTTAACGCGGGTTAATTTAACTAATGCTGTTGTATGTCTGATCCAGGGTAAAGAGGTGGCCTGTAATATAACGAAACCGCCGAGTGGTTCGGTAGTGTTTGAGGATGTGAGCCCTGAGATTATGAGGGGTCAGGTGTTGAAGCCCCTTGAGCGTGGTAATGTGGCGCGCGTGCCGCAGAACGATCCGCCCTCGGTAGGATTCGATATCGCGCTGCCGACCATTCCGAGGTGGAGGTAATTTTGTGACGTCATTTGGTATTCTTTTTTTTTTTATTTACACGCGCTTCTCAATATCCATATAGAGCAACGGTTCTTCAGACTGCGGACCGTGTAATGTTTTGTATTTTATTTGTATTTTTTTTTATTTACACGCGCTTCTCAATATCCATATAGAGCAACGGTTCCTCAGACTGCGGACCGTGTAATGTAACGTCACAGGTTCGTGCCCCGATTGGTATTGTAAACCACTCGCTCGCAGTTGCTGTGTTGGTGTCGTTAACAGGAATGCTAGTAGTTTTTGTGCATTTTGAGTATTTATTAAGGAATTAGTTTTGGTTCTTACCACCCATAGTTACATGGGTTTAATTTGAAATACACGTATAATTTTTTTAATTTCCTTTGTCTAAGGTACCGTTCGGCGATAAGGATCAGGGTGGCGAATTCACTTTACGCCATGGGGACTGGGTACAATTCCAGGTTGCGACAGATAGAAGGGACCAGCTTAAGCGTGCTACTAATATAACATTACTAGAAGAATCCTTTAATGTTTCCGGCGAAAGGTAGAGCATGCTCTGATTTTTGTAAGAGGCTAAGTTTTGAATTAAATAGAAATTTATAAAATCAACCGACACGGACGAGAGTCGAACCTGCGACTTTTGCCATACCGTGGCAACCGTGTACCGCGGTACCGTGCCATGGTACGGATGAGGTCGTAAGTGCGAATCCCGCCCGTGTCAGTTGATTTTTTATAATAATAAATAATTTAATATAATAATAATTCCTTTTTTATAACCAAAAGTTCCGCATAACTTATATACTTTAAAAATTCAATAAAAATTACACAATAAAGCTAAGATTTATTTAGAACAAACAAATTAAAAAAATTAATACTAATAGTTTATTTCTATGCTCTAATATTTTAAAACTAAGATATGTATGTCGTTTTACTATAGTTTATATTTATAATCTAAATTAATCAATTAATAATAAGATATAAAATTTTAGCACTCATATGGATTCATACAATGTTGCGAAAGGCAAGCGCGATTGTTCTTTCACTTCAGCCAGTTCAGTGGTAATATTGAACATCTGAAAATAGGTGATCCAGTGGAATTTGTAATGAGTTATGACAGGCGCACCGGAAAACCCATAGCCTCGACCGTTACAAAGATTGCTCCGGAAGTGGTGAGAGTTTAATTACAATAATATATGTATATGTTTATATCTATATGTACATATCTCTATTCACATTTCTACCTATTTACCTTCCTAGGTATTAAGTGAAGCACGAGTAACAGGTACAGTGACCACAGAAGTGAAAGGTGAGGGCTCCGGAGACAATACTGGAAGAATTTCTTACGAGAATAGAGGTGAATGCTTCTTCTTGCCTTACACCAAAGATGATGTTGAGGGCAATGTCACATTACATACCGGTGATGCAGTAAGCTTTCAGATAGCTACCAACCAGAGGTAACGGTGGTATTCGAAGTGAATGGAAATGGTGAAGTGGAGCGTTGGTATTCATTTCTAATGTTATGCTTGCAGGGGCACGTTGGGCGCCTGTCATGTTCGCTTCGAAAATCCCGTACATCCAGTTAAATATCACGGTGTAGTGTGCTCGATGAAGGAAAACTTTGGATTCATCGAGAGGGCTGATGTTGTGAAAGAGATTTTCTTTCATTATTCAGAGGCAAAGACCAAAGAGGAGTTGGCCTTAGGAGACGATGTCGAATTTATTATTCAGACCAGAAACGTACGCTCAGATTTCTTTAATTTCTGTGTCAGTGAATAAGTTAACGCGGGTTAATTTAACTAATGCTGTTGTATGTTCGATCCAGGGTAAAGAGGTGGCCTGTAATATAACGAAACTGCCGAGTGGTTCGGTAGTGTTTGAGGATGTGAGCCCTGAGATTATGAGGGGTCAGGTGTTGAAGCCCCTTGAGCGTGGTAATGCGGCGCGCGTGCCGCAGAACGATCCGCTCCCCGGTAGGATTCGATATCGCGCTGCCGACCATTCCGAGGTGGAGGTAATTTTTGTGACGTCATTTGGTATTCTTTTTTTTTTTTATTTACACGCGCTTCTCAATATCCATATAGAGCAACGGTTCTTCAGACTGCGGACCGTGTAATGTTTTGTATTTTTATTTGTATTTTTTTTTTATTTTCACGTGTTTCTCAACTATCCATATAGAGCAACGGTTCCTCAGACTGCGGACCGTGTAATGTAACGTCACAGGTTCGTGCCCCCGATTGGTATTGTAAACCACTCGCTCGCAGTTGCTGTGTTGGTGTCGTTAACAGGAATGCTAGTAGTTTTTGTACATTTTGAGTATTTATTACGGAATTAGTTTTGGTTCTTACCACCCATAGTTACATGGGTTTAATTTGAAATACACGTATAATTTTTTTAATTTCCTTTGTCTAAGGTACCGTTCGGCGATAAGGATCAGGGTGGCGAATTCACTTTACGCCATGGGGACTGGGTACAATTCCAGGTTGCGACAGATAGAAGGGACCAGCTTAAGCGTGCTACTAATATAACATTACTAGAAGAATCCTTTAATGTTTCCGGCGAAAGGTAGAGCATGCTCTGATTTTTGTAAGAGGCTAAGTTTTGAATTAAATAGAAATTTATAAAATCAACCGACACGGACGAGAGTCGAACCTGCGACTTTTGCCATACCGTGGCAACCGTGTACCGCGGTACCGTGCCATGGTACGGATGAGGTCGTAAGTGCGAATCCCGCCCGTGTCAGTTGATTTTTTATAATAATAAATAATTTAATATAATAATAATTCCTTTTTTATAACCAAAAGTTCCGCATAACTTATATACTTTAAAAATTCAATAAAAATTACACAATAAAGCTAAGATTTATTTAGAACAAACAAATTAAAAAAAAAATTAAAAATATCTTCGCGCAATTCCCAATACAGGGGTAGACAGAGGTCGAGTCTAGACAATTAAGTCCCTTCGACCCACCTTCCACCGAAGATATTTTCGGGACAGGCGGTGAGCCCGTCGCCGTCTTTATGTCCAAGCCAACGATATTCGTACATAATTTTTGAAAAACCCATTAGTACGAGCCTACCAACTGGGGATCGAACTCGGTTCTATCGAAATTCCGACCACCCAACCACTCGGCTATCGAGACTTAACAATAATTCGTGAATAAACAAATTTAATTGATAAATAAATAGAGTTCCAGCTATATCGGCGTGCGTTGTTTATAGGCGGGAGCAGGGCGTGGTCTGCTCTCTCCGCGAGGGTTTCGGCTTCATCCGATGCGTAGATAGAGAGCAGACTATGTTCTTCCACTTTGCCGAGGTCCTGCGTCTGGGTCACGAGCTCAGCGTGGGAGATGAGGTATTTACGTCACAAACGATGTTATCATTGACGGGATTGCCTACCGTTCCCTTCTCTCTCTCTAATATACACACACATAACATTATTAAAGTTTCTTCGATCCGTGTATTTATTCGCAGGTCGAGTTCACAGTGGATCCGGTGACGACTTTCTCCAATATGAACACGCGTCAGTCGGCGATACGTATAAAGCACCTGCCGCCTGGGACGGTTCAGTTTGAGACCTTGGTGGAGCGAGGGGTCCGTGGCGTTGTGACTAAGGAGGCGCAGCTGCATTCCTCCTCGTCCTCATCGAGCCCAACCAGGAAACCGTCTGCCGTATGTGTCTCCTGGATAGTAGTCTGGTTTTTTTTTTTCTTGTCAGCCTTCACGTTATTTTCTAGACTGGTGTAGGGTTTATTTGGGACGTGACTATCGGTGTCCAATATAACGGTATAATTTAATTGCACTTTTATGTGGATAAATATTTCATGTATGCATATAGACATCAATGAGTGGTGTACAAACATCCCATAGAATAGTCACGATAGCCGAGTGGTTGGGTGATCGGAATTCGAGTCAAGAGGAGCCGTGTTCGATCCCCAGGTAGTAGGGTCGTACTAATGTGTTGCTTCGACATAAAGGCGGCGACGGGCTCACCACCTGTCACGTGCCGGAAAAAATCTTCGATGTTTTTTGGGTCGGAAGGACATAATTGTGTAGACCTCTGTCTACCTCTCTATTGGGAATGGCGTGAAGATATTTTTTTTTTGTCCCATACTTTCGAAGGTAGTGTCACTAGTAAACCTGCGATGGAGTCGTTTTTATTTATGAGAGATATAATAACAATATACTCGACAGGATTACAACGGTCTCATCACGGCCCAAATCAATGGAGTGAAGAAGACGATAGCGTTTACAGCGAAGAAATGCGAGTCCAAGATGCTGCCACGTGTCGGAGATAAAGTGACATTTGACCTGTATCAGGTAAGCGATCAGATTTGAGACGGCGGAAAAATATTGCGTCTACAACAATATGTAAATATTTCGTTTGTTCTCACTGGGGACTTTTAAATATGGGTCACGGCTTAGTCTGTTTATTTAATAGCTTAAATATGTAAGCGATTGGAGAAAACCGTATAGTGTTCCAATATAAAATTCATAAAAAAATGCTATAAAATTGCAATATTGATTGTTGATGTATATGCCTATAAACTATATTATAAACTAGCTTCCCCCCGCGACTTTGTCCGCAGTTTAACACTTAACGCGGAACCCTAATTATGTTTCTAAGATAAAAGTAGCCTATGTTACTCCTTATAACATTAGCTATCTGTCAGTGAAAGTCTTGGTAAAATCGGTCCAGCCTTTTCAAAGTTTAGCTGAAACAAACGGACGGACACATGGAATATTTTGGTGTATGTACCGTATATATACATATACGTGTAATAAAAAACGGTATTTCAATATTACAAACAGACTCTCCAATTTCATTTATATGTATAGATTAACTATTCAATTGTTTTACTTATTTCATATTATAAATATATTATTAATTAATAAATAATTTTGAATCATATGTAAATTGAATTGTATAGGTTTTGAGTGCAGTATTCGACTTGTTTTCTTTTCTTTATAGAATATTAATTTAAAGTAGATTTTTTTTAATTAAAATTCACAATAAATGATGAAGTAACAATAGCCGAGTGGTTGGGTGATCGGAATCCGAGCTCATGAGACCCGAGTTCGATCCCTAAGGCTCGTAACCAATAGGTTTTTTCAAAAAAGTTTTTGTACGATTTATATCACCACATGTCACACTATCCCAAAAAATGAGTTCGGTGAAAGGTGGGTCGAAACGACTTAATTTTCTAGACCTCTGTCTACTCCTGTATTGGGAAAAGCGTGAAACTATTTTTCAGTTTTCATATCAAAATAGATCTGTAGCATGGTGCAGCTTTGTACATTTCTCGTCTAGGTTCTAATTTAGGTTCCTGACTGTCGATAAATTACATAAAGTTACTGTGGATTTC
Organism: Sericinus montela; assembly: GCA_029286605.1. NCBI lineage: Eukaryota > Metazoa > Arthropoda > Insecta > Lepidoptera > Papilionidae > Sericinus > Sericinus montela. The sequence goes on along the minus strand of JAGSMR010000066.1, from coordinate 905,702 downwards.
TTATACTTCAAATTGTTATTGTAATTTTGTGTAAATTAAATAAAAATTCTTAAAATTTGTGTATTAAACTGCTAGTAAGCTAAAAATAATACTAATTATTGATAGGTAGTTATTTGGAGCACGTAGTTTAAGAATAGCATGTAAAAGAAAATTCTATATCATCAAATATGATTAGAGACATTCATAAAATACATTTGGAAGAAAAGCACCAAACAAAGTTATTAGTCGAATGAATACAAAACGTTAGTTTCATGAATAATCTATTGCCCCACTTATGCAATTGTTGAGAATTTTATTGAAAGAAAAATTATTTATTCATGGCAACACAGGACTTATTATGGATGAAAAGAGAAATATTTAAAACATAACAGGTTTTAACGTAATTAAAAAAAAAACATTAATGTGGCACATGACAAATAATATAAAAAAATTTTAAGTAAGAAAAAATATACACAATAATGTACTATCCTTATCATTAAATTATTTTTTAATTCTTCACGCATTTCGCAATGCTGGGGTGATCAGAAGTCTAAACAATGTTGTGTATTCGTTCCACTTTACATTAGAGCCCACCAGAACCCTTCAATCTTTTATCGTGTACGCCACATTGGTACAATATACATCCATATAAGTAACATACATTACATATTTTAAACTACCACCGTTTCGTAATGAGGTTCCTCTAACGGAGACGAAACACGCGAAAAAAACTCCGTAGGTATCCTCTTTTTTAGTCAATCTTTGAGACGATACATAAGTATGTGATCTTTTCTAGAGACGTCTTCAGAGCGATCGCCTCATTCCCAGGTGTAGCTGTCATTATTACATTCACTAGTCTTTACACTCGCATTTTCCCATATAAATATATAATTTGCTCATATGCTTTTCGAAAGTTAGTTAGTTAGTGGCATCAGAGCAATGTATGTGATCACCCCCAGAATTGGGGTGGGTTGGGGGCCTCCGGTTACCTGCACTCACCGGACGAAACGCAGAAGTCTGTTAGACTTCTACTTCACGCCGGGTTTCCGTGAGGTCGTGGTACTTCCCCGGACGAGCCGGCCCATGCATGCAACAACAAAAGCTGATGCGTGGCTCTACCAATGTTGAAATACATTGCCCCAGGTGAAGCGGACCAAGGAACTGGTCGCGATGTCGGTGCAAGTCCAACACAGCCTCACCAACGGCAGCGCCACCAACGGTAACACCAGCAGCCGTCCCATAATGCAGGGCTTCATAGCGGCCCTGAAGGACGGCTTCGGATTCATAGAGACGGCTGATCACACCAAGGAAGTGTTCTTCCATTTCAGGTTTGTATTTGATTGATTCATTTATTGCTCTTAACTTATACTACACACAGACAATACGTTGACATTCTTTATGTGTATATATACAGGTCACGATAGCCGAGTGGTTGGTTGGGTGATCGGAATTCGAACGATCCCCAGGTGGTAGGTTCGTACCAATGTGGGTGTTTTCAAAAACTTATACGATTTATATCTTGGATTACGGCGACTGGCTCACCACTTGTCACGTTATCCCCGAAAATATCTTCGATGGAAGGTGGGTTGAATGGACTTAATTGTCTAGATCTCTGTCTACCCCCGTATTCAAAATGGCGTGAGGATATAAGCGTGTGTATTTTTACCCAAGAGTGGTTGTAATATTATTGTAATTATGTTTCATTTTTATATCGAATCGTTTTCTAGATTACAACGTTAAACTTTGTTATTGTCTGGTAAATAATGTTGATTATATTTGTAGTGTTTACATTCACTTCAATATTATTTCTGTCGCTTCAAATATTTTTCTTAGCAGATTGAAGCTAAGCGTAGCCGGTTTAAGGTTACTTACGTATGTAAATGTTTCACTAATCATCGCCCTGCCATATCCTAAATTCAGTTTTAATAAAAGCTAGCAGAATCTGCATCGCATTATTTGCTATTTTTTTATTGTTTTTTTTTTGCCATGCTATTGTTATATATTCACTCATTTGATTTGCATAGTATTTATTTGTTATTTTATGTATTTACTCACCATGACCAGCAAAAGACGACTGTAGGTTGAAGAGTAAGCATGGCTAGCGGACGGTAGATCACACCATCATATATCTTTCACCATAGACAACACTGACCACCCGCCCAATTTTTCGAGACGGTTTACGTAATCGTTTAAAAAGTAAGATTTTTTGAGTCGATTTAACGTCATAATTTTAAAAATAACATTGAAAATTTGAATAACAATTTCTTTCGCAACAGATTCATATTTATAAAACACAGTTTCGTATAAAGCTTTTGCCTTAATCGCCTCCCACACAGAATGGGATGAAGGGGATGGGTTGGAAGACATTTCAGTTTTTGAAAGCAACACTATTTATAGATAAAAATGAAGATTACGCAGGGACGGAGTTATATATATACTACTGCTTTATATATGAAAGATTATCTCCCAATAAATTATTAATAATATGTTTACCAAGTTTACTTAGTCACGATAGCCGAGTGGTTGCGTGGACGGAATTTCGAGTCAAGAGACCCGAGTTCGATCCCCGGGTGGCAGTACCAATGAGTTTTTCAAAAACTTATGTACGAATCATATCGTTGGCTTGGACATAAAGACGGCGACGGGCTCACCACCTGTCACGTTGTCCCGAAAATATCTTCGTTGAAAGGTGGGTCGATGGGACTTAATTGTCTAGACTAGACCACTGTCTACCACTGTATTGGGAATCGCGTGAAGATATTTATTTATTAAGTACACTTTTCATAACAACGAGTGCTATCAATCGCCGTTTTGAAATATTGTATATCGCAATTGAACAAATGAATGCTGTGCGAATGTGTTATGCCTAAAATAGTTCATTGTTAATACTATAGTTGAGTCATTTATTTTTTTAAAGAGATTAACAAGCTCCGACACTATAGCTGGCTACTCTATGATATCAGTTACGTTAATGTTATATTTATGTTGCCTGCGCGAAACGTTCCGATATGTTATTGCGTCTTAACATTCATGAAGCGTCTGAGCGTTCTAAATATTTTTTTTCACCATCCACCGTCCTTGATTTGTCGTTTGCATGAGGTGATGGTCGTTTAAAGTTTGCGTGTTTCTCAATTTTTTGATTTAATAATGCCCCCCTTGAGATACGCCTCTCGTATGTAATATTTGCCGTAATCGCCACGCTCGGCGAACGGTTTGGCGATCGCAATACTAGACGCTACGCACCTATACAATGCTATCCGTTCTTGGTGTGCCTGATTCTGGTATGGAATTCCTCCAAATGTCATTTCTAATTGTCCTAGTCGATTCGGTCGGTGGTGCATTTTTACGCAGATACCAGACTATAATCTTTCATAAAGAATGTTTGAATGGCGCTTCGTCAATCAAATATAAATATCTTCACGTCATTCCCAATACAAGGGTAGACAAAAGTCTCGACAATTAAGTCCTTTCGACCCACCTTCCACTGAAGACGTTTTTGGGACAAAGTGACAGGTGGTGAGCCCGTCGCTGCCATTTGATAAAGTTGATGTGTATGAAAAAGGAAAGGTTACAGATGTAAAATCACCACATGGATCTATATCAAATATATTAAACCGGAAAACGTCGTCCGGGAAAATATGTCACGTTGTCCCAAATAAACTCCGGGCAAAATGTATGTTGAAAACACTAAAAAATATGGAATATTTTGTTGGGAAATGTGCCATAAAGCAAAAACAAAAATTGTATATTAATTTGCCTCAGCGGTATTTTTAAGGAATTTCCATTACAAAACGGCGTGAAGCCTTACTACTGTTGCCATAACTTTTGTTTCGCCACTATTCCCTCCGTTACTAGGGGACAATGCGAGAGCAAACGTCGGGTTTCGCGCGTATTGTTTCATTTCAAATGAAATTTCCTCTAATTGAAAAGCAACTTAGGAACATTCGGACCGCGTTTTTTTATGAAACTCGCACGAGAAAGTTTTTCAGCATGTTTTTTTAGCGGTTAACGTGACGGGGTTGTATTGGTAGCCACCTGGAACAATTTCAATAATGACGTTGTTACATTTAATTGTTCCCGTAAAAAGTCACGACAGCTGTGTGGTTGTGTGATCGGGATTCGAGACAAGAGACCCGAGTCCGATCCGTGTTAGGCTCGTACGAATGGATTATTTCAAAGACACATGCACGATTTATATTCGACAGACGACTGGCTCACGGTTTCCAAAAAATGTCTTCGGTGGAAGGTGTGGTTTCCACTACAAGGGAATGGGCTGTGTGACTGTAAGAGAATGGGAAGGAGAATGGGAAGGGAGGAATGTTTAGTTTCATATATGGACGTCTAGGTATTGAAATAATGTTCATCATACACTTTACATTTTTTTTATTTGTAAGTAAATGTAGCAGCCTTTAAATGCCCACTACTGGGCAAAACCCTTGTCTTAAATACTCGTGAGAGATTAGAGCATGGAGGGGAGTTTTTATTGAGTCGGGGCTTAATCTTAAAAAGGGGTTTATTAAATATATTACGGACACCCAAGACAGGAAGACTAGCAATAAACGCAGCGTTGCCTTGGATGTGAAAAATAAAACTAATATCCGGAGACTTCTCGGAATGTTAGTGAATGAAATTTCTGTCGTTCCTTTTAGTCGACGGAAAATTCTAGCAAACAACTTCGAGGAAAATCTTTTAAATTCAATAGCGGCACCGCCTTTCGTTTAGTATTGGCCTTGGAAGCACAATTTTTCTTTGTACATGTCACGATAGCCGAGTGGGTTGGGTTCGTGATTTGAATTCGAGTCAAGAGAGCCGAGTTCGATTCCCACATGGCAGGCACTTTACAATGGATTTTTTCGAAAACTTATTTACGATTTATATCTTTGGTTTGGACATGAAGACGGCGCCGGGCTCACCAACTATCACGTGGTTCCAAAAAATTTTCATCGGTGGAAGGTGGGTCGATAGGATTTAATTGTCTAGTCCCCTGTCTACTCCAGTATTGGGAATGGAGTAAAGATATTTTTTCTTTATATTTGCAGTCGAATTTCGACTCGTGCTAGCTTAGTGATCAGGGTGCTCGCCTTAATACGCAAACGTTTAAAGTTCGACCTTTGCACTTGAAGCATTAAAATTTTTATTAGTAATTTTATTATCAAACTTGAGGCTTGTAGATATGAAAGATATCGTAAGGAAATCTATATGAGCGAGAAATCATATCGGGCGTTCTCTTTCTACTAATTATTTGCTATAATATTTTCGCGTAATTTCCCAATACTGGAGCAGGTAGAGGTCTAGAATGTTTTTTAATGAAGAATATTTGGGGAATACTTGACAGTTAGTGAGCTTTTCGTTAGAAGTTCCTTGTTCCAACTTCAGTTGGAATATACGTATCTGCTGCCTATCTGAAAGAATTGTCACAGGAATGACATCTATCCATTCTCAGGTCTGGGTGTTTGTGGTGCCTTCGTTGTTTCCGATTCCCACACCTCAAGGGCTTCAGCATCTTACATTGAGATCGGAACAATGTATGTGATGTCCCTATAATACATATAATATATCTATACATAAAGGCCTGTAAATGACCCAATGCGCAATGACAGTAGTAAAGCAGTATCCATAATCTAATGATTAATAAAAGAGTAATCTCTTGTCCAGTTACTCTTGCTTAATTTTGGTTTGGTATCTTCGATAAGTCACGATAGCCGAGTGGTTGGGTGATAGGAATACAAGTCATGAGACCCAACTTCGATCCCCAGTTGGCAGGCTCGTACCAATGGGGTCTTTAAAAATCTTAAGTACCAATTATATCTTTGGCTTGGTTATGAAGACGGTGACGAGGGTCAAAACCTGTCACGTTATCCCACAAAATATCTTCGGCGGAAGACGGGTCGAAAGGACTTATTGGGAATGCCGTGAAGATATTTCTTTCGTTGTGGTTTTACCGACATCTCTCGATTAACAAGGTTTTGTGTCCGGGCAAACTTCGTCCTGGGTATAGAACGCAGAGATACGGTATATGAGAGTACAGATACATATATTCTATAAAATGTATGAAATATAAAAGCACAGCATTTGTATCTTTATGGCCGAACTGTAGTCGATGGATAGATTTGAAGTTTTAACATGTCGTTGCATTTTTACCACAAGTCTGTGTGCATAAGAGTACAAAATTGCAAATTTTTCGTACCCCGCTGATATACATACATATAGATTGTCATGTTAAACGATGTCGCGTTGTCTGTGAAATAATGTTCATGCATGACATTCTTCGTTCAGACACTTTGAGATTCTCGTCTTTGCTCTCTTCAAAGGTTACTTATTCCTATTAACTTTCGTCAAAGGGAATATAACGACTCTGTCGTGTAAATTTTAATAAACACGTTGCACATAGCGAACGTGGTCGGTCTCGACGTAGCATATTATAAAAGTTTCACAAAGTGAAGGCAACGAAATTTTTAATCGCTATAACGGTGCTATAACCCCGAGACTTAAATGTAAAACTGGAGTCCTTTTAAGCGAGACATGAACTCATGCATAATGACGAGGCGCGTTCGGTGTGCGGGACGAATGTAATGAAGGTGAAACGAAAAACGGGGTGAGGAATGGGGGGGGGGGGTCGTTAGGGGCGCCATTGTACGCGGTCTCTTGGGATGCATGCATCTATACGATTATTAAAAGTGGGTTATTACGATTTCGTATGCCGATTGAATACAGTTTTAAGTTTTAGTAAATAAAAAAAATATCTCGACTATGGAGTAAACCTCTGTCTAGAGTGTCTGTCAGGGGTAGACAGAGTCTAGTCTAGACAATTAAGTCCATTCGACCCGCCTTTCACCGAAGACGTTTTTTGGGTCGAGCCAACGATACAATCGTACATAAGTTTTTGAAAAAGCCCATTGGTATGTGCCGGCCACCTGGGGATCGAACTCGGGTCTCCTGACCGGAATTGCGATCACCCAACTACTCGGCTATCGTGTCCTTTATTTTTGTAAATAAATACTTCTAATCTTCACGCATATTTCCAATACCGGAGCAGGCAGAGGTCTAGATAATTCAGTCCTTTCACGCTTATTTGCGACAACGTGACCGGTGGTGATCCCTTTGCCGCCTTAGTGTCTAAGCTGACGGTACAATTTACTTAGATGAATAGTTTTATCACAATGACTCTATTTCAACATCATTTACTCTATTACAAACAATCATATTTATCACACAAATATCTCTACTCTCAGTGGCATTCGAACCCGCAACCATTAGCGGCGATGGGTAGGGCCACTAACAACTGGACTATCGGATCGTCAATAATATCTCCAGACAAAGAACGTACGCCCAATGTAGGTTAAATAAATATCTTCACGCAATTCCCAACAGGGACAGACAGAGGTCTAGTCTAGATAATTAAGTCCCTTCGACCCACCTTTCACAGAAGATATTTTCGGGACAACATGACAGGTGGTGAGTCTGTCGCCGTCTATATGTCCAAATCAACGATATGATTCCCGCCTGCCACCTGGGGAACGAACTCGGTTCTCTTGACACGAAATTCCGTCCACCCAACCACTCGGCTATCGTGACTCAATGTAGGTAACTAATTTAATGATTGTAATATGTCGAACTCTACGGCGCGGGGTCGGAATCAATTGGCTCGTTATCGAGGGATTTTACTTTGGTATTTACGAGTGTCGAGATACATCGCTTACAATACCACACCTAATTAAATACTCGGAAAGATGGCAATTATTGATTTATTCTTTATATAATGGCCTGTTGTAGTTTTTGATGTTTGTGTTCCAATACAATGCTCTCTTTCCCTCTCTCTCTCTCTCTCTCTCTCATTTATGGAGTATATGCATAAATGAAAAAAATGGAATAGTGTAATGATAGCGGATTGGTTGGGTGATCAGAATTCGTGTCAAGAGACCCGAGTTCGATCCTGACGCGGTAGGCTCGGAACAATTGGCTATTCCAACTATATAAAAACTTATGTATGATTTATATCGTTGGCTTGGACATAAAGACGGCGACAGACTTGCCACCTGTCACGTTGTTCTAAAAGATGTGTTCGGTGAGAGAATTGGTGGGATCTCTATCTACCCCAGTATTGGGAATGGCGTGAAAATATCTTTTATTATAATTTTTTTGTCCGTTTTGATGAACATGACGACTGAACGACTGGTGACATGAACTCTGTAGTCGATTTTTCAAGGTGTTTGCTTTGAGGACGCGGATTCGATTCTCAAACGGTCCAATCTACTAAACAACATTCTACATTGACTCTATTTTCTCGAGTCTAGGTTTTGTCGTAACTTCATTGTTTCTGATTGCTAATTAATAAGTGCTTTGGTTACTTTTGGCTTTTGGGACAAGAGCAATGTGTATGATGTTGGCCACGTATATGTATTTTGTGTACAGATCTGTGATATCCACACAATTATAGATAGTATACATAATATATAAACATGGGCCTGGTGATGTGACCGGATTTGCGATTGCCAGCCGTGAAGAAGTGCACACTGCACTGCAGTGAACTTAAGAGGCTGTTATTTTAACAATTTACATGTCTTTAAGTAAAAAGACTTTTCACTTAGTTTAAAATTTCAAACCCACCTGAGTTCACTTCCCAGATGGCAGGCTCGTACCAAAGGGTTCTTCAAAAACTTATGTACGGATTTTATCGTTGGTTTGGCCATACGTTTTATTCCGAAAATATCTTCGGTGGAAAGTGGGTCAAAGGGACTTAATTGTCTAGTCTAGACCTCTGCATTGGGAATTGCATGAAGATATATATTTGTTTATTTATTTTTACCTTCAAAATACATTTTTTACTTGATCGCCGTTTACGTTGTGCATAAGCTAACTAGACATGAATAATTTAATCGGTTCGCTCCGGATATTGAAATGAGGTTACTCGGCGCTTTGATATTGAAGCGGAGCGTTCAGGCCCTAGTTTAAACGGCAATTCAATTTGTCCAGGGTAAATACCATAACTAGTTTTCAATTTAGCAATAGAAAGCTTTCATTGCCCCCATCTCAAAACGGAAGCAGGCAATATGGCAAGTTTAAAAGAGTGTCTTGTCATTAAAATAGATAAAAGCGTTCTCCGATGGTTTGGGCATGTTGAGTGAATGATTGAAGACCGAATGAATGGTGGTGAATATAAGAACTAGGTCGTGGTCGCGGAAAGATTGGAGCTCATCTTGTGTCAGAGTTATCTTTAGCTACCGTCAGTTAATAAATAAAACTTGACGCTTGCCTTTTTTTACGTGGGTCAATGTTTTACGTATACCCGTCCTAGACAGGACGAGAACGGTTGGTGTCGGGCTCGCACCGACTAAAACACCACGGTATTCCGCCATCACCGCATGCTGCTAGGGCCATGGGAACGCTTTCGCACACATTCTCTCCCACTTCTTTCTGGCTAGACGCGCCGGAACAACAACGCGTCAACCTCCTTGAACTCCAAACACCTGTTTGATGAACCCTTTCGAGTCCACCAATGGGTGAGGCCATGGGGCTAACGGAGCGGTACGACCCCCGCCAGATTCGCGGGACAGATAGCATGGCTAACCAAAATATCGTCTTGCTCCGCGCCTCCACCTCGGCTGTAGAGAGAAAGGAGATCACCAACGCCACAGACGCAAACACTCCGCACTCCACAGTCTTCCATCAAACATCCGAAGTAGGCTGCCCAAGCGCACTTACCGCAGTCAGGCCGGCCATGTTACTAAACCCACCGCCACGACATGTCGGGAACCAGTTCGGGGGTACTTTACTATTACCTGAGCAAACTCCCTCAACAGATCGCTGAAGATCTCAGTTTCAACGTGACCAGGAGTGCTGTAGAGCACTTGAAACGTTGAGTAAAAAAAAACTAAATAAAACGCGATAACATCCGTAATTAATAGTATTCGCAAGTTTGTTCGTGAGTTTCTTTTTAAAACTTTTGAACGTTTTGTGTCTTTTTTTTCTCTTTTTGGGTTTGGACACTATGGGTCAGATACGCTGTTGATAATAATATAAAAATTCCAGTAAAACTGTGGCGATTTCTCCACAAGCTTGTAGATACGGTAGATGATTTCTTCTAGCAATTCCCAAAACGGGGATAGACAGAAGTCTAGATACTTAAATCCTTTCGACCCATCTTTTAACGAAGACATCTTTTTGGGACAATTCGACAAGTGTTGAGCCTGTTGCGGTCTTTATGTCAAAGTTAAAGTTATAATTTTGAGAGTGAAACCCATTGGTACGAGTCTGGAGATCGTACTCGGGTTTTTCAATTCGGATTCCCATCACCGAACTACTCTGATCTTCGAAAAAGCCATAATGGCTTTTTCGAATGAATTTGAATTTGACGAAATGAAAGAATGCTAGAATTATTTCAATGCAGCAACGTACAATATACATAAGTCCTGAAAACGTCCATTTGAGGACGTTATTCTCTTCTGTAAGGAGTTATTTGTCATAATCGTTGCGCTTGGCGACTATTGGCAGTGCCTCTACCATATACCTGCATTCTATTGTATTGCACACGACGCTGCTACCCGGTCTATTTTATTCTCTGATATGGTATTCTACTAGATGGTTTTCGTGACGTTTGTCCATTCTAAGACTTCTCTTAGACCCACGGACTGAAGGCTGGTTCGCTTTCTGCGTAAACTGATTTTTTTTTAAAAAAAAGAAAGGGGATGGCTTTTAATGGATTTGAATGGATGGATTTTAAGAAGTAAAGGCCTGGTCAAAAGCACTTTTTACCGAAGACAATGTATGAAGGGAATAATGAAAGTGGACGAAGCGAAACAAGTATGTATGGATCGTAGCAAGTGGAAAGAAGTGGTCTCTGCCTACCCCTACGGGAAAGAGGCGTGATTGTTTTCTCCTCAAGGTTTAATTATGTACATAGAATTTGATACATTAAAAAGTCACACGGCTGTCTGCGTACCTACGCGGATACTGCGCGGCGAATTAAACATATATGATCGATTATTTATGCAGTGGTTTTATCATTTATGTTCTGCTCTGATTTTTTAGTCCTTAGAGCGTTTCTTTTGTATAGTTTGTATGGTTTTACCTTTTCGTACACTTTGTACGCGATATGTTTGTCTAATATCCTCCATCCATAAATCTAATGTTGTTTTTTTTTTGATCTGAATTTAATGTATTCACGAGTCACGATCCCCAAGGTCCATATCAATGAGGGTTTTCAAAAACTAATGTACGATTTACATCGTTAACTTGGACGTAAGTAAAGACGGCAACGGGCCCCCACCTGTCACGTTGTCGCAAACAATGTCTTCAGTGGAAGGTGGGTCGAAAAGACTTAATTGTTGAGACCTTCATCAACCCTTTATTGGGAATGGCGTGAAGATATTTATTTATGTATAAGTTTAGCGTTTGATTAGAAATTCTAATGCATTTGAATTTGAATCGACAGAAATTTTACAAAATTTTCACAACTTCACCTTGCTTGGCGTATGTATTTAACAATTGCTACGTAGAAAAGAAAGACAGTCTCTTCACCATCAATACCTGTTGCAGTAACCTGGAGGGCAGTCCCGATGGTCTCGAGTTGGGAACCGAAGTGGAATACTCCCTGGGCCGCGTGAACGGCTCGGGGGGCGGCTGCGCCAGCGCCGAGTTTGTGCGCGTGCTGGCCAAGGGCACTATACCGGTGGCCAAGTCCCTGGACCCGCCCGTCAACGGCACCGTGACTAGGACTCTGCGCGCCCTTAACCCCGATCAGGCGCAGTATTCCGGTTCGTTCGTGCGTTTGTTTGTATGTTTGTGTTGCGCCGGTGTATGAATGAGATGGAAGAAAGGGACAGGGATGTGATAAATCGATTCGAGAAGGTAAACGATGGGTGACGGTAGCCGAGTGGCGAGTGGTCGATGGTTGAGAGATTCGTGTACGATCCTCAGGTTTATATCGCGGTCTCGGTCATAAGACAGACTCGCCACGTTGTCACAACAATGTCTTCGGTGAAAGGTAGGTGGAAAGGTCTTGATTGTCTAGACTATCCCAGTATTGGGAAAAGATGTGATTATATTTTTCCAGGCCTCCAGGATTATGTGTACAAAGTTTCACGATGATCGGTTGAGTAGTTTTCGCGTGAAAGCGCAACGAACAAACTTACATTCGCACTTATAATATTAGTAGGGATTATTATTAAGCAACTCAAAGATGGGAGGGTCAAGACTACTCGGATACTAAGACGCGCATGTACGAAGAAAATGATAAATCTGAAAGAAGCGAAAGAGATGTGCAAGAATGACACTTTGTGATCCGTTCTCTCCGGCAATCGCGTAAGAAATAAATCGGTTAAACAAACTCAAAAAGTACTTTGTCCTATCCCGGTTGCAGGCCTGATACAAATCGAAGGCGGGACTTCGTACGAATTCGGCATCATGGGACTGGCGTGCAAGCGCGAGATACTGCAAGTGGGGGATCCTGTCACGTTTCAGGTGGATGTCGAGGGTCGGGCTACTAACATAGTGCCGATAAGGAAGAAACGGCGCGCCACCGTGGACGCCATCAAAGGTCGGTGGTTGAGAGGATTCTTTGGTACTACAACTGATTAGAACGAGCGTGTTGCCACAATAGCACAATGGTTGTGGGTGCGGACTGCGACACATAACGTCGCGGGTTCGGGCCCGCCTTTGCGCTATTGTCATGGACCACTCCAGACTGTTACTAATGATTAAAAATGTTATCTGGCATCCCTAGAAAATTGTAACAAAATCTATCTCGCGTAGATGTAAATTTATTGATCACTGTTGTTTTTACTTAGTTATTTGTAGCTGTGAAATGGAATGAAATTTCTTTCGCGTTACGTTTCGCATTCCGCATTCTTAAACCATTCGGGGTATTGACGTTTAAAAAATTAGTAATATATAATAAAAAAATAAATACATATATTGATAGATACGGACAACATCACATACATTGCTCCGATCCCAATGTAAGTGTCCCTATGTAACTCCGGGAAATCGGAAACAACGAAGGCACCACAAACACCCAGACCCGAGAAAATGTAGAAAAAATGGATTTTCTACATTGACCCGATCGAGAATAACTCGGGACCTCGAGATGGCGACACCTTGAAAACCGGTGTTTACGCCACTCGTCCCCGAAGGTAGTCTAATTAGTTTAAACTTTTAAACAAATTTCGTCCATTTGGCCTGTGACTTAGTAATTATTGTATAAAAAATTATAAAATAGATCGATGTAGATTTTACGAATTCTATGGACACATGGTACACACCAGTTATATGGTCTCGCTAGTTCTGAGGTCACTGGTTCGATTCCTAGGCAAGGCATTAAACACTTTTCTTACATTGTCTCGGGTTGGGGTGTTTATGGTACGTTTGCTGTTTCTGATTCCTTAACACAATTGCTTTAAGTTATTCGGAGCAATGTTTGTCTATGTATGTAGTTTAGGACGTTTGCATATAAAAAAAAAAACGGAATATTATTCCTCGGGGAGTGCAGACGGTTTGTACACTTGAGGGAGATGCTTCAACCAAATATGCTATTTATGCTAGCTGATAGATACATTTGCTGATAGTAAATTTGCTATACTATCTTTGCTATGCTGTCCGTTTAGATGCTACCTGACTTACGAGTACACGTACGCGCGACGATATTATGCAATTTTACTTGAATTTAATGTAATATAAAACTTAGATACTCAAAAATACTAAAATTAAATAAATAAATATATAGATAGGAACAACATCACATAAATTGCTCTGATGTCAACGTAAGCAGCTTAAGCACTTGTATTGTGCAACAACAACTAAGGTATCACAAAGATCCAGAGCAAAGGAAATGAAGAAAAAAGCGTTTTCCACATCCGACCGGGAAACGAACCCGGCACCGGACCTGTCGACAGCATGAATACCCCTGTTTGTGCGTCACTTGTCCACAGAGGTCGTAGAACTAAAACGCTGATGCTGCCATGCACGTTTGCACAACAGTCTTTAGCATTTGCATTTATTGTCAAAAGTCGTCGGGAGTCACGATAGCCGAGAGGTTGGGTGGTCGGAATTTCGAGTCAAGAGACCCGAGTTAGATCCCCAGGTGGCAGGCTCTTACCAATGGGTTTTTTTAAAAACTTATGTACGAATTATATCGTTGGCTTGAACTTAATGACGGCTACGGGCTTACCACCTGTCACGTTGTCCCGAAAATATTTTCAGTGGAAGATGGGTCGAAGGGACGTAATTGTTTAGACTAGACCCTGTATTGGGAATTAAATAGAATAGAAAAAACATTTATTCAGCACAAGCAGTTGATACACATGAAAGTATAAGTACATATTGAGTTTAAAATATAAAAAGGTCGCATTGTGCCGAAAAGGGGTTGGCTCAGCGTGTGTCGTGTGAGTATGACCTCACGCGGCGCTGATTTTCAGCCGAGCAACCTATCCATTGGCGTCGCGAACGTAACACAGCTGTTACCTGTAGTCTATTCCTTCGATAAAACCGAAAAAAGCCCAAACCTTCTTTTTTTTAAGTTTATTATGGTACATAAAACAGTTTACAATCGTGATTGAGACTTTACTTACTTATTTACTATTGTAAAAACTAGATTATAAACCAACGTATATGTACACAGCATGGTTTACTAGCGCGATAACATATATTAACTATTTATTATACATAGAGAAAAACTTAAAATTAGAACTGCGCACACACTTTCAAGTATATAAAAAAAATACACACACACATACAGACACATCTTCATATTGTACACATACAATTACCAATAGTGAGTTACTGTAATAATTTGATTGTCGACATATACATAATCGCGAGAATATATATATATATATATATATATATATATATATATATATATATATATATATATATATATATATATATATATATATATATATATATATATATATATATTCTCGCCTCGCCCTCGACTTAGGCGGTTTCGGGTTCCTGTCCGTCGAGGCGGAGGACAGCCGGCGGCTGTTCTTCCACATGTCGGAGGTGCGCGGCAACCCGTCGGAGCTTCAGCCGGGGGACGCGGTCGAGTTCGTCATGCTCACGAACCAGAGGAACGGCAAGTCGTCCGCCTGCAACGTCGTCAGGATCAGGTCAGTCGGCGGGGCGGCGGTAAGCGACCACCCGTCGCCAGTGGACACCCGCAATGCTCGCACCCCTTGGGGGACGAAACGCAGAAGTTTGCTAGACTTGTACTTCACGCCGGTATTCTATGAGGTCGTGGTACTTCCCCGGTCGAGCCGGACAATTCATGCAACAACAAAAACTGATGCGTAGCTCTACCACTGTTGGAACACAGCTGTCGCTTGCGGTACTCTCGTGGACCGAGCCAGAGGCTTGCTATTTATTTATTCATTTAACAATTAATATTTAAAAGTATATATCCATTTTATTGAGGGTATTTATTCATCGAATTATTATTGATTTAACACGATTTTGATTTCTTATCCACTGTTTAACTTTAATCACTATTTCGCCCTGGGTCTGGCAGAGAATGGTATAATTAGGCATTAAGTTCGCCCAATGTTGCCTTTTTATTAGGTGTCAATGAAGAAATGAAGAATAAATAAATAGAAACGTTGACAGGCTCACCACATGTCACGTTATCCCAAAAAATGTTTTTGGTGGGTGGGTCGAAAGAGTATGTCTAGACTACTGTGTACCCTTGTATTGGAAAGGCGTGAAGATATTTTTGTTATTTTTTTTTAACAATTCATTAGCCGCAAGTGTTTCTTACAATTCACACAATTAACTTGTCTGTAATGAATTATATAGTTTGGGGATAATTTATTTTTTTGTAATGGAATGGATCTGTGTGTGTGTTAGTAAATATTTTTTATAGAATACAAGCAATGTTAAATGTAATTGTTAGCTATTCCAACTAAAGTTGTTCACGATTATACTTAAACAGTGAATCCGAACCGGCAGTTATGTTTCATAATCCGCACACTAATGCATTAAGCTATTGATGCTTAACCATTGTACAAGCTCGCTGTACATAAGTTTTGAATAAACTCATTGGCATGAGCCTACTTTCTGGGGACTAAACTCTCTTGATTCGAATTTATAATATATATACAATTGTATAAATTGCAGTCATTCCATCATCCTATAATTTTGCATATACCCTTTTTAAAGAATACCTAGACATTTCACATAACACAACTAGTGTTCCCTTGAACCACACTCCCCAACTGGCACAGCAACGCTCGCCCCGGGCGTGTTCCGTTTTCGTAACTGGGGGTAGCGTGACGAGCTCGGCGCGTGTTGCAGCGGCAAGACGAGCGGCAAGCGGTGTGAGCGCCCGGAGCGGCTGCTCGCGCGGCTGCGCACCGCCTCGCTGGAGGAGCCGGGCGCGCCGCGGGTGGTGGTCGCGCGCGCGCCGCGCGGGCCCGACGGCAGCCGCGGCTTCCGTCCGCGCCGCCCGCTCGCCGGTCAGTCAGTCAGTCCGCGGTGGTACACCGGGCGCGCACACGTCCACACGCACGCACGCTCACTGCTCACTGAACACGCACGCAACGCCCCGGCACGTACTGCACGCACACATTGACACGCATGTGCGTACGTACACGTGTACGCGCACGTACCGCTCCGGCGCGTACGGCACGCGCACATCAACGTACACGTATGCAAGTATACACACACACTCATTCGCACATGTGAACGCACTCATACACAGACTGATTCGCACGCACACGCCGACACCCACGCACACTAACACGCACGTACCCCGGCACTTGCACATGCACGCATTGACGTATACGTAAGCATTAACGAATGCATACGTCCGCACAAACTGACACAGGTACGCACTTACGAGCGCACACGGACGTACATATGAATATGTGCTCCTACTGTTATTTCTGGATCCTTTAAAATTTCTTCCTGACTAATCACCTTACTTCACATATGTGTCAGCTGGGTACATTACCAAGACCACATGATCTCATGTTGTGTTCCACTGGTAATGGTACACTTGAGTCATCTATCCATCACCAAAACGTCGCGGGTGGTATTCAGGCGCACGCCGACATCGACATCTAATATTATGAAAAATACCACGCATTCGCAATACTGGAGTAGTCAGTAGCCTTGACAATTTGTCATTTGCAATCCGACTGTACTACTATTTTATGACGAAGTAACCGGTGTTCAAACTGATGGGGTATACAGACTCGAGAAAATTTAGAAAAAGTGTTTTCTACATCGACCCGACCGGAAACCGAACCCGAGACTTCTGGGATGGCGAAATTCAGCAAACTCGTCTATCCATACGCAGGTAATAGATGAGTTTGCTGAGGTTTTCATAACTTATATACGATTTATATCGTTGCTTTGGACATGAAGACGGCGATAAACTCTCCAACTGTCACGTTGTCCCAAAAAAATGTCTCTTGAAATGCGGATCGAAAGGATTTAATTGCCTGGAACTCTGTGTACAACAGTATTGGGAATAGCGCCACTGTTATTATATAAGTGTCGTTGTTTGCAGAACAATTGGCCGAGTGAGACGACAGGACAACTGTACACCAAGGCCTGAACACTACAGCTACGTATACAGCTATGTAGGGACAGAACTACCTAGGTTTGATTTGTTTTCTTTTTTTTTTTGTCAAATTCAAATTATTTTCATTGTATTCACGAGAGACTGACTGATTCTCTTTCCTTTAGCAGCATTTAGTAAATTGTTTTTGTTAACTGTACTTCAAGAGAGAAAGAAAGAAAGAATGAAAAAAATAAACTCTCAATTGGAGAGAGCGTTTCGTTTCGCGCATTGCTTTCACGATGCGTCATCGAAATTTGAAGCGATATCAATACAACGCCTAAGCTCCGATGCAATTCTATTAACTCGCGCCGCGTGTGGCTTGCACTCGACGAAAGCAGTAACATATCAAAGTCGCTTTAGTTGCTTTATTTATAGTCATAGGAGGTTCTTTTTCGCATAAACGTTGTTCAAAATTCCATTACTACCATTCCCATTGGCATCCATTCGTGGTGTTTCACGCGTGACACATAGCACATGAAGTAACGCACACGGATCTCTGTTTACTCCTACGCTCTCGCGTCGGCCGGGAGATATTTATGGTGCGGGGTCAGTACAATTCCTGAAAATCCAAATGTATGTAAATATCATATAGTGAAGTAAGTGTAACTTGCGTGTGATGTATTTGTACTTGCCGGCGCTTTCTATTTATGTATTAACTTTAAAACAATAATGAAATTAAGAAAACTGTTCGTAATAATATATAAAATTGATATAATCACTTTAAATTTATCGATATCACACGATACGAATGTCGATATCTCTCGATTGTCAGTTATAGCCGTACATGAATATTGATTTCAAACGAATTAAAATGTATTGTTACGTTTATCTAGATCTCTATGCGAATTATTCTGTGATTATTATTATTTTTTTTTTTTGTTTTGGAAATTTAATGTGCAATAAATTATTATGTATAAATAATATAACGCTATCGTCCTAATAGGGCAACACTAGTCTTGTAGTATTATTCACGTGCTGGCTTCGAATCGTGTACTTCATCTGATATGTGTCAATAGGAACCGTGCACCGGCGTCACCGCGTGTCCGTTCACATCCATTCAACGTGTCGAACAAACATAAAGTGTAATCTTAGCTTTTAATACATTTAATTGGGTTAAAGCATTTATAGGAAGTATGCTATGTACTGGAATGGAACCAAAGACTGAAAAAAAAAATATTTATTGCAATAAAAATATTGGTATTAGATTATTTTAATTAACTGTATGTTATGTTCTCGGACGCCATGGACTGTGACCGTGTATTGTTTAACAATGGGAGGGGGAGAGAGAGGAGAGAGAGAGAGAGAGAGAGAGAGAGAGAGATAGATGTGTCTTCCTCTCGAATCTATTCAAAGTCAGATGGCCAATCCTTTCGTAATTAAGTTTTTTGATAAATAGAGCGTTAATTGAATGTATGATTTTTTTATCCTTGGAAATTATTGAAATGTGTTATGTTAACGTGAGAATGAATAGTTACGAGCAATAATTTACTAATAAAATAAAAAATATGCAATTCTTCATCATATCAATTTTGAACAAATTCGAATGGGGCGAGGGCGGGATATGTGCGAGTCAATAATTTTTGAGTCGTTTTAGATTTGCAATTCTCATATCTTTCGGTACGCAATACAAACATACAAATAATTATCGATAATTAGTATTAGCATAATTATAAGTTTGGTCTCGCTGGATTGTGTCTGCTGAATCACTTGGTCTGTATTTTTTCTTTGGAAAATTTAAGTACTCCCGTTGTGTTCAAACTTAGTTTAAAAAAAAAAAAAACAAAAGATATATCTAGCACATCATATCCGGTAGCTTTAGAAGCATGTTAGTATTATCTTATATATATATATATATATATATATATATATATATATATATATATATATATATATATATATATATATATATATATATATATATATATATATATATATATATATATATATATATATATATATATATATATATATATATATATATATATATATATATATATATATATATATATATATCGGTCTCGCTTCGTTACGCTTGTAAATAGGACGTACTCACTCGAACGTAACCGCTTCATTCGTGCGTGTTATATCCAAAGAGGGGGGATGAGGGGTCGGGGGGGGGGGATGTCGAGTGAAAATGGGAATTTTGAACAAACGCTTGTGCGCTTTGTACGCTTTAAAGGAAACAGACCGCGTGGTGTTGTTGTTTTGCAAGGAATCGTATTTATATGCCATGTAACCGATTTCATAGTTTTAATAACGAATGATATATTTAATCAGGATATCGATGTTGTAGCGTAATGGAACTCGTGCACCCGGATCTGTCCGGGTATATAGGTATTATTGTGTACTAGTCTTAAAGCAAATTTGTGCCCAGTGATGGTTTTTTGTGTTGCCCCGGATGTCTATTGTCGCTGTTCGCCGCCGGGTAACCCGGCTCGTGTGCGTACGAGTGCGCGGGGGTGGGGGTGGAGGGGGGGGGGAGTGGTGATGACAGAGACGCTCTTCAATTTCTCATCTAAACATGTTTAATGCGCTACGTTAGAAAGAGACGACGATATTCCACGTGCTCGGCTCAGGTCGGAAATTGAAGCCCCGATACCCTCCCCCCCCTCCCCCCGCGGCTGCATTGCTGGGCGTTTATGAGCCGCGTAACGGGCGCGGGAGAGACCTCAATTTTAAAATCAATCAACAAACGCCAGCGTTTGTTGTTTGATTTTAAAATTGACGCGCGGATGGGATGCACGCTAGACGCACGCCCGCACGCACGCACGCACGCACTGTGTTACGTACGCGAGCGTCGACCGTCCGCCATTTTTAAATCGCTTGAATGTCGTCATGACACCGATACCGTTCGCGACACGATTGGCCCGCCCTAGTGCTGTAACTCTACTATCGATAGTCCATTGAGTCTGATTAGATTGTTCGAAATTTGAATGTTTTTTAAAAAAAGAATATCACCTTGTAACGGACATATACGAACGAACGCTAATTCTCGCGCCGAACATTCGTGTCGCGTACGGCATCATCACGACGGCACTTCACGAACGAGTACAAACGTTTATTCATCATCATACATATATAAAAATATATATTAGCTATTAAATTCAGCGTATCGGTCACCTTTGTAATGATTCAGTGCCTAAAAGAACCTCTGGATCACATTAATATATACCAGCGAAATATGTTTAATAGATGATTTTTTTTTGAAGAGCCTTTATTTCATAATTACAAACTTTGGAATTTATTAAGTAAGGTTTTATTTTATAATTTAGTTCATTCAAA
Organism: Sericinus montela; assembly: GCA_029286605.1. Taxonomy (NCBI): domain Eukaryota; kingdom Metazoa; phylum Arthropoda; class Insecta; order Lepidoptera; family Papilionidae; genus Sericinus; species Sericinus montela. Next base: position 884,881 of record JAGSMR010000066.1, on the reverse strand, counting down.
TGTATTAAGACAAGTTATCTATGCCAAATGTTTATACACCCTGTACATTATGAGAAATTGTGATTAAACCAATGTACACCACTGCAAGACTTATTCTAAATGTTTCCCAGTCCCTCGTGTGGTATCACGCGGGCCGAACTTCATCTGGCAGTAGTGATCTACGTAAACGCATTATATAAATCTTCTCGAGTGAGGATGTAATAAAGTAAACGAATTCCAGAATATTGTCTTTATATTTTGTAAATTTGTTTAGATACCTTATTTGTCTGGGGCGAAGATGGGGGGGGGGGGGTGTCGCCTGGTTCAGTATCTCACTCTCACCTATTTCTGATACCAAGTAGCACTGTGTCAACTGTTTGGTTACGGTTTGAAGGGTGTACAGAGCCTGTGTGATCACGCGATATGACGCATTCCATCTTAGTCTTTAATGACATCCGTGGACGAATGGCATACACACTCGTTTTTATGGCATTGCCAGCTCTGAGGGTTTGATTCCCGGTTGGGACAATGTAGAAAAAGCTTTTGTTAAGTTCTGGGGTCTGGGTGTTTGTGGGGGTCACAATATCAGTGCTTAAGCTGCTTACTTTGGGATCAGAGCAATGTATGTGATTTTGTCTCTAGGTATGTATGTATGTTTTATTCATCCTCATAGGTGGCAACACATCTGTAACCTTATTTTGAGGTGTTATGGAACGCTGTGGTATTTTACCATCAGGTGGACAAAGAATGGCTTTTCAGGTATTGCCCGGGTCTGGTTTAACTGGTCCGTTCAATTGTCCAGTTCGATTTAAACTGATTCGAATAAAACTAACCATAATACAACCACTGCATCTTGAACCTGTATTGCCAAAGATTCTTTACTTAAAAGAAAAATGAATAAATAATAAATAAATATCTTCACGCAATTCCCAATACAGGGGTAGACAGAGATCTAGTCTAGACAATTAAGTCTTTTTGACCCACCTTCCACCGAAGACATTTTCGGGACAACGTAACAGGTGGTGAGCCTGTCGCCATCTTTATGTCCAAGCCAACGATATGAATCGTACATAGGTTTTTGAAAAAACCCATTGGTACGAGCCTTGCCACTTGGGGATCGAACTCGGGTCTCTCGACTCGAAATTCCGACCACCCATCCACTCGGCTATCGTGACTTAAAAGAAAAAAGATAGTATTTTTATTCGTTACTACAACTCCAAGGAGCAAAACAAAATATAATGATAACAAAGAAAAAAAAATTAAGTACACTAGCGTTGGGTTAGTTTGGCAACCTAGTTCAGGTAAGCGCAGTGTAGGACGCCCCCACAAGATGGAATGACGACCTGAACAACATTGGGAGTCGATGGATGCAGGTTGGCAGGCTGGCAATCTTTTAAGGAGGCTTGTGTTCAGTAGTGGATTCTTGATAGGCTTTAAGAAAATTTTGGGTTGCAGCAACGAAACGGCATCCGACTCGGTAAAGTGTTGTTAACGGTGTTGCCACTGTTGCACCTCTGACATTTTTTGCAGCACATCACAGACGCTGTTGTCGGACATAGCCTGATGATATTTTAATTTACAAATACAAGGTCTTTACATAATAATATTAAGCTTAAGATGTTAAGCAGCATGGTTACGGCTTAAGAGTTTAAAATTCCTTACCGTGGGTATCGTAAGAGGCGCCTTTCTCAATATTGGGATAAACAGAGGTCTAGACTAATATGTCCTGTATATCCACTTTCCATGGAAGACATTTTTTGGGACAACGTGACATGTGGTGAGCCAATCGCCGTCCCAAACCCAACCAGGCGAGAGAGTTAATTAATGAAAACTAGAAACCTAGAAATAAAATTTCGAAAAGTGGCCCAAAGACACGGACCGATGACGGCCATTGCGTTTGACCTTTCCCTAACTGGACGCGCCACTGTCGCAACTGCAATTGGCGATCAGCGTTGATCAGCTGTTTGTTCCTGTTCTTTGCGATTGGCGATTGCGTTGATCAGCTGTTCCTGATACTGACATCGTTTACGAATTTCCCTCAATTGTCGCTGTAGGAGTTATGTAGTGCTTATTGGCGTCAACTGGTACATGGTAATATGCTGAAAAAAATCTTCATCCATTGTCAAAACTGGGGTAAATCCTTTTGAGCCACTTACCACCGAAGTCTTTTGGAGACAGCGTGACAGGCGGTGAGTGTGGCCGTCTTTATGTCCAAGCAAACGGTATAAATCGTACATGAGTTTAAAAAACCCATTGGTACGAGCCTGCCACCTGGGAACCGATACTATACAGGAAAAAGATGTTTACTATACTGTCCCATCGGGTTACGAACACAGGATCTTGGAACAAGCGACACCACAAAGATCGTAGATTATATTTCAATACTCTGATACCATAACTAATAGAGTAAAAGTATTAAAAACATTTTGATAAATTAGAAATTTACTTTGTATAGTTTTTAAGTCTTAATTTATTACGGTATAACGACCGGTCATAGACATATATAATAATCTGGAATAGCGCATAGTCTACTTTTTATCCCGAAAAATATTACTATTTCTTTGGGAAATATCTGAAGCTTCATTTTAATTGATTGCTTAAATTCTTGTGAGTGAGGGCTGAGTGAATTAGGCTATTTCAACTATTTCAAAATATTGGAAATATGAAGGTTTGTATATTTGGTCGTTTAAAATTCAGAAATGATACGATTATTATACTTTGGATATCTTTGAAATTTGATCTGGTTTTGGAATATTGCGGGTGATTGGACGGATTTTGCATGAAAAATAGTTTTATTTACCACAGATTAATATTTTTTTAATACATTAAATGTCGCATACGACGTAGATATAAACTTGGATAAAAAATAAAACATTAATATTTTATTTCAGAAAGAAGTAAAAAATACGTCAAAAACTCCAAATAGTTGAAGCCATCGGTTATTAGCACAATGTAAGATTTCGTGATACGAGAAAAACCATTAAAGTATATTTCAAAACGACCTCCGTGGACGAGTGGCGCACACACCATTTTCACGGTGTTGCAAGCTCCGAGGTCCTAGGTTCGATTCCCGGTCGGGTCAATATGGAAAACACTTTTACTACATTTTCTCGGGTCTAAGTGTTTGTGGTAGCTTCGATATTTCTGATTCCGTAATACAAATGCTTAAGCTTCTTACTTTGCGATCAGAGCAATGTTTGTATCTGTTTGTATGTATGTATAAAAAGATCCCACTATCAAAAGCCCACTGCTGAACATAACCCAAAGATTACCACATAGGCCTCCTGTATACAACGACTCCCCGCATAATTGTGCAGGTCATCGCACCATCTTGTGGGGGCTCGCACTAAACTGTCTTTGCACGATATTACCATCGAGGAGAACCTTTCTTGGAAGAAAGGTTCTCTTTTCATTTCACTTTTCATTGTGGACAATAGCGGTCAGTCTTGCGGACAATGTGTCCGGCACACTTCCACGTTAGCGTGCCGATCCTTATAGCTATGTCGGTTACCCTGGTTCTGCTGCGGATGTCCACGTCACCGATTCCATTACGCAGAGAAACATCAAGCGTAGCCTTTTCCATAGCACGCAGAGCGGCTTCCTCCTACGGCCAGCAGTGACCCGTCTCGATACCGTAAAACGTCACTGGCACTGGTGGCACTGGCAACACGCACTAGTTGTATTCTTTGGACTTAAGACTGAGGTGTACTCGATGAAAACACAGCGTAGTTTCCCGAACGCTGTCCAGCCGAGTTGGATTGGTCGATTGACCTCTGGGTCGAAGATGGACTTCCCAGTCTGAAAATTTGTCCCCGGTATACGTGTTCCAGGTTAATGTCATTTAATTAATGAATTGCGTGGTGGGGACGTGAGTACCACGCAAGCTCTTTCCGTGGGCGTCGTAAGAGGCGACTGAGAGAAAGCTACGGGGCTTTTGGCAATGGTTACCTTGGATGGCGGGTTAACGTTGACAGGCAGCCGCGTCGAAGTTGCGAGCTGTCTGGTACTGCGATCGCCGATCCGCTTGCCGAGCATGATGATTTTAGTATTAAGCAAATGATATGGCTTTGGTATGTATACCATTATAATAAATAATAATTTGTTTTTTTTTATTCAAACTATATTTCCTCGATATGACACTTATGTACATAAAATTTATACAAAAAATACATAAAAAGTATATAAAATAAAACTCCAAATCCACATCACAGAAACTCGCGTTGGCAATGTATAAATATATATACATATATGTATAAAAACTATATACCACTTATCACGAGATCTCTAAAACTGTATACAAGAACGGATGCTACGCAATTCCTGTCCAAAGTAAAATAAAATTAATTAAATGTCAAAAATAATATTAGAATCACTTGTTATTTGATAAAATGTATGTAATAATATAGAATATATTTTTTTATAAATTGCCAACTTATTTCAAAAATTCATTTAATGTGTAAAAACTCTTCTCATTCAGAATCAAACACAATATTTTTTTAAACTTATTTATATTATTGATATTTCTAATGTGGTCTGGCAATTTCTTGTATATTTTAACACACATTGGATAACAATTTTTTGAATACAGAGCACTGGTTGCTTTTGGTGTAACAAGTATACTTTTATGACGAGTGTTAAAACCATAGAAATCACAAAAGTTTCTATTTATCATTGTCATTTTTGAAGTTATATATTGCACGCAGGCGGAGTCACCGACGGAAAGCTTATATATATATATATATATACAAAATTAACTCGTGTAATAAAAATATTATAATGACGTCCATTATGTTCAGTACCGTAATGTAGGAAGTATTTTCAAATTGTTTACAATATACGAAACGTCTTAGACTGTATTTAAATTGAAAAGACGGTCCGGCAAATTTATGTTATCTGTAATTAAAATTTCACTTTTCATCTAGACTATGGTTTTCCCGCTCTGTCACGCGGCGGCAGACCGTGCACCGCCTCGCATGTTGAGTTACGAAACGGACTATTGGGATCGTAACGCTCCCATTTACGTATAGCGTTGTATAGGTTCGACCCGGGGCTGGCCGTCGCCTGTAAGTCCTTTGCCCCGACCACTGTGTAGTTGGCAGCGAGGCGTCCGAGTCTGACGCCTTCTTCTAGAAGCATCTTCGTCCTCTCAAGCTGTAGCTCCGTGACGCGAGCGTGATGGGGGAGCTCTTCTCTATAATCGCCTGTCAACAACATTTAATATACAATTAATACAGCTCCACGTGTGCTATTTGATAACTGTAACAAAATTGTTTTATACCAGTAAATGATACAGTAAAATCATGGACACGGTATAAAAAAATATTTTCAGGCGCGACAAGCCACGGCGAGAAAGGGGGTAGTAAATTTTCCCGCCAAAACCGTACGCCTAAAATGTGGATTTAAAGGAATAAAACTGTCTAGAACCCTTCTAGAATCTGTCTGCATAAGGTCTTGCAATTAGGCTTCGAATCACCTGATGGTAAGTGATCAAATATCAAATATCTGCAAACGAAGTTACCACAAACAAAGATCCGTGTCATTATAGAAAGGGAAAGTTTCTAAATTGAACCGTCCGGGAGCCAATCCTGGGACCTCGGAGCTGACGACGAGCTGAAAGCCGGCGTTTACGCCATTTGTCTACGGAGGTCGTATCAATAATCATAAACATACTTGAAGATCTCTAGGTGTAAATAACACCTGGAGGAGTTGTAAATAACGCCTATGGCAGTTAATTCGCGGGGTTGCAGTGCTTGGCGGAAAATCCTTTGGAAAATGCACTGTGGTAGATTGTCAGCTATCGAGATGATTTTGGTGGTATATTGTATACTGTCGCGATTATATACTATACATTATGAATAATTGCAAGCATAAGCTTCTAGCTAACATTATGGAGCGACCAATAACAGGCTCAAGAAATTTGTTAAATAAAAGCTTGTTAAGGGTTATTAAAATATAAAAGAGTTCGTTAATAATAATAACCCCTGGGAAAGAGGTTTTATTTCTTAAAACATTATAATAATAAAAACAAAACATTGACTAAAACATCATCCTCTGTTTTACCTACCGAGCTTTCATTCGTCGGATTCTTCTCCATTACAGGAACCGCATTACGAAACGGTAGATTACAAAAATACCATCGATAAACGTTGGTATGTTCCTATTATGAATTAATGGTTTGATTAGATTTGAATGAGCTGGAGAGCTGATTTAATGAATTGTATGATAGTGTACTAACCAATAAACCCAATGCCCAATGAACATCGGTTGTAAGACAATGTATGTGCCCCTTCTATGCCCCAGCCTCGAGCTTCGTACACTCTTCCATCGTTGCCGATGATGAAATTGTATCTGGAAAGAACAGTTTTAAATATCACATTACTGTATCGTTAATCCACTGGTAAAACCTTTTATGTAAAGTCACGATAGCCGAGTGGTTCGGTTCAAGAGACCCCCTAGACTCGTGCCAAAAGGTTTTTCATAAAATTTATGTACGATTTGTATCGTTGGATTAGACATAAAGACGGCGACGTGCTCACCACCTGACACAGGAGAGGCCTGGACAATGAAGTTCTGCCGACCCACATTTCACCGAAGCTTATTTGGGACAATGTGACAATTTTAAATTGGTGGTGATCCTATCGACGTATATCCATCCTACTAATAAATTACTTTAATAATGTTACAAATGAGATAGATAGATGTGCTTGTTACTCTTTCACGCAAAAACTGCGGAACGGGGTATGTGCTACAATTCATAAAGATTTTTTAACCATAATATTTCGGTATGAAGTCAGTCGGGTAAATAAATCTAGCGTTAATTTTGAATGTATCGGGACAGCGTGACAGGTGGCGTGACTGTCGCCGCCTTTATTTCCAAGCCAACGATATACATAAATTTTGGAAATACATAAGTCAAGATACCCGAGTTCGATCTCCAGGTGATAGGCTAGTACCAATAAGTCTTTTCATAAATCTTATGTACAATTTATATCCTTTACTGACACTTGTCACGTTTTCCCAAAAAATTTCTTCGGTGGATAGTGTGTCGGGAGCACTTAATTGTCGAGACCTCTGTCTACCCCTGTATTGGGAATGGCGAGAATATATTTTTTATGAAAAGACATTTTGATTCGTGCCTAGCTCCTGGTGGATCGAACTCCGGGTCTCTCGAATTTCGATCTCCTATCCACCACTACATAAAATGTTTCGGCTCGCGAATACTCACGGTATATCATGACCCTGGTACTTGATGAACCAGGACTGCATAGTCCTAAGCTCCGCTGCACAGATGACGAACCGCTTGCACTCTGGACTGACCGTGTGCTGAATGATGACCAGCATCAAGGGCTCGAAGCGTTCAGTCGTGTAAGTATAGTTGTAGGGTTGCGCTAGCCACATCTCCCGGGTTATGTTCCATTCGTGTGGTGCTAGATGAGACATTTATTTTTGGTCATTTTTTTATCTCACTTTACAATTACCCACCGAAGCGTATCCCATGTGGGTTGACATTACCTCACCGTATCTAAGCATACATTTCATAGGAGCAGTTATGGAACAACGTGACAGGTGGCGAGTCCGTCACCGTCACTTCACCGAGCTAAGTCAATGATAAAATTTCTATATAAGTCGAGAAACGTAGTCGGTTAGGACTTCAACGACGTCCTTGGTCGGAGAGTGAGGAGGAGAGTGGTGTAGACGTCGGTTTTCGCGAGTGGACATGTGTGTCAATGTAGGAAACAATTGTTTTGCGGAACCTTCGTTGTTTCCGACTCTATAACACAAGTGCTTTAGCTATTTACTTTGGGAACAGAGAAATGTACATGATGTCGCTATCTCTTTGCTTTTACATACGAGTATAATTTATCTTTATGTTGGAATCGACCACGGGTCCTCTGGTTCGAATTCCGATTTCATTCACTATTTATCTATACAGATTGTGATTCTAGGTTATCGTGGCTTTGGATTTGTTTATTTTTGGTTCTACTGTAGATTGTTTCAAAGAAATCATACTTTATATATTATCAGTTTTTTTCTTTTCAATCACAAATTCTACAGTAAGTAACAGCATTATTGCGTCAGCCAACTTTATTTAATTTTTTTAAATATTTTCATGTACTTTCTCGATACTAGGGTAGACAGCGGTCTAGACATGTAAGTCCTTTCGACCCACCTTTCTCTAAAGCCTGCTTGAGACACATAATATATTATAATAATAATCTTTATTTGCTAGCTATACGTACCGTACGTATTATAGTTGGCACAGTAATATACATATTTAAATAGATTAATGTATATCATTAGTGCAAGAAATATTTCTTTCTTTCTATATAAACAATCACGACTTGAGTCAGTCGTTATGTCTTTATACATTACTATTTTAAATATTGAACATATAGTTCTATGTTTTTTTCGATATCTATATTTTTATCAATTAATCCGATAAGAGACATGAATATAATTTTATTAATAAACACAATTCCGTCATCTTTCTAATGTTTGCCAACAAGGTCGGCTATATACGTTGTAATGTCCCACTTTATCATTTTACATAAAGATCATTAGACTATAAATATGTCGAAATCAGATAAATTACTAGTTCTAAACGCATACGATAACTGCAAATAATTTGCGACTACAGCAAGCCTTTCACTGGTTCAAGAAATTTATTAAGGCCAAATTTTATAAAAAGGGTTAAATTATATCTTCACGCCATTCCCAATACAGGGTCAGACAGAGGTCTAGGCAATTAAGAACATATCGATAGGACACTACGTCGACACTAGGCGACCTGTCCTCTCTGGCTACCCCGTCAGAGGCTATGCGTGAAAATGTTCTATTTGGAATATTACTTTTAATCTCAGTTTGCTGACGGGAATGTTGTGCAAAACATTTTCAAGTTAATCAATTTTGTATCGCTTACCGACGTCGATGAGGTCATCCGAGTTATCATTGCTCTGTCCCGTGAAGTAGACTATGAGGACCACGCAGATGACGAGTAGCAGCAGTGCGGCGAGGCACGAGAGACGCTCTGCCTTCGAGCTGTTCTTGATTATGTGCCACAAGTACACAGGGAATGACATATCTGAAAGAAGATTCAATATGAAGTTTAGTAAAGAATGATGACCAGCATCAAGGGCTCGAAGCGTTCAGTCGTGTAAGTATAGTTGTAGGGTTGCGCTAGCCACATCTCCCGGGTTATGTTCCATTCGTGTGGTGCTAGATGAGACATTTATTTTTGGTCATTTTTTTATCTCACTTTACAATTACCCACCAAAGGGTATCCCATGTGGGTTGACATTACCTCACCGTATCTAAGCATACATTTCATAGGAGCAGTTATGGAACAACGTGACAGGTGGCGAGTCCGTCACCGTCACTTCACCGAGCTAAGTCAATGATAAAATTTCTATATAAGTCGAGAAACGTAGTCGGTTAGGACTTCAACGACGTCCTTGGTCGGAGAGTGAGGAGGAGAGTGGTGTAGACGTCGGTTTTCGCGAGTGGACATGTGTGTCAATGTAGGAAACAATTGTTTTGCGGAACCTTCGTTGTTTCCGACTCTATAACACAAGTGCTTTAGCTATTTACTTTGGGAACAGAGAAATGTACATGATGTCGCTATCTCTTTGCTTTTACATACGAGTATAATTTATCTTTATGTTGGAATCGACCACGGGTCCTCTGGTTCGAATTCCGATTTCATTCACTATTTATCTATACAGATTGTGATTTAGATTGTGATTATCCAGACAGATGTGATTGTGATTACTATTTATCTATACAGATTATTATTTACATTAAAGAAAAGCTTTATTCCTATAAAGCTTTTCTTTAATGTAAACGAATACATTAATGACAGTAACACCTGGGAATGAGGTAACTCTCGAACTATTTATAGAAAATATCACATTATATTTGTATAATGCATTATGTTGTAAAAAATATTGACCAAAAAAGAGGATACCTACGGAGTTTCTTTCGCCTGTTTCTTCTCCGTTGGAGGAACCTCATTACGAAACGGTGGTAGATTAAAAATGACTATCGACTATATTAACGAATGTACGTTCTTATATCGATGAATAAATGATTTGATCTGATTTGAATTAAAGAGGAAAAAAAGAAAAGACGTTTTTAAAATTTCAACTGTCGTAACGTGTCAAAGGCTGCGGTTTCGAATCCCGCCCGTGTCAGTTGAAATTTTAAAAACATTTTATCTCTTAAATGTAATTACAAAAAGTTCAACATAACTTATATGCTTAAAAATCAATAAAAAGATAAATTAAATTGCATAAGATTCAATATATTTTGAATAGCCTACGATACTACTGCGTTGATTATTGAAAAATAAAACAATATATTACAATCAGTCTAGACAGTTGCTTCGACTCACCTTCCACCTATGACATTTTTGGGACAACATGACAGGTGGTGAGCCCGTCTCCGTCTTAATGTCCAAGCCAACGATATATAATTCGAACATAAGTTTTTGAAAAAACCCATTGGTACGAGCCTGCCACCTGGTGATCGAACTCGGGTCTCTTTACTCGAATTCCGATCACCCAACCACTCGGCTATCGTGACTTTTATGTTTTTAAATATTCTATATTGTTAATTTTAATTTTTGTAACCGCTACCTTACTGATTGCTACACCACTGCTGCGAGTTCGAAGCCCGCTACAAATCGGGACAAAACTTGTGTGATGAATACATGTTTGTACTCGCGTTCAGAGTATCTTGTACTCGAACCATGGAAGATTATAATTATATTTTAATATATGTATTTAAGTATTATGTACCGTTACAAAAAAATAGACATGAATATAGGCAAACATTGGACGTCATATATTGGTCTCAACTCATAAACGCATTTTTTTAAATGTAAAGAAAACAGCGCTGTTCTTTCGATAATTTCAATAGTCAGTGGAATCAGTGTGCACACTGTGTAAACGTGAATTTAAATAATACGGATACACCTTACGTATACTGTTGGTGAACTTTTTCTATTAATAAAAAAATAAACTGTAACTGTAACTGATATCTAGTACGTCGTCCGAAATCTACGCAAAGTGGCCTAATCTACAGATTCACAAATTTTAGCCTTTTAGAACTAACTATGTTTATGCGGCATTTTAGATTAAACTATATTTTTTTCTCTTTAATTTAATAACATAAAAGTTCAGCATAAATATGCTTTAAAAATCAGTAAAAATTAAATAATAAAAATTAAACTATAATTTTAAATGAGAGTAAGATCTGAAGGAGTCAAGATATCACTTAGTAAGTGGGCTCCTCATGAACACTACCATAAACCTATGTATACTAAGATCAGCGGCAATTCTTGGACATTGTCTACCGTACCTGAACTGATACTTTGATACTTCATGAAATATTTGAAAAAAAAAAACTTCACGTTAGTCGATTGTTTGAGTGATCAGAATTCGAGACATATGTACCATCCCCAAGTGGTAGTACTATTCTACTACACTCGTACCAATGGGTTTTACAAAATATCATGTACGATATATATCGTTGGCTTATACTAAGGTGGCGATAGGATCGACACCAGTTACGTTATCCCAAAAAAATACTTCCTCGAAAGTTGGGTATAGACCTGTCTACCATAGGATTGGGTATCTTATATTTCGGCGTTTTGTCCTGGGCCTGGGCAGCCCTATCCAGGGGGATAAGGGTGTTGGACATCTTGCCTTATTATCCTTTCCTCGTTACTTTACCTTTTTTCGTTTAAAAAACCCACAACTTTGTGTTGGGCTTATAAATAGAATTCGGTAGTCATTTATTATATAGTGTAGGAAGCCCCGTCACGAGATGGAGTGACGACTTGTAAAATGTTGCAGGAAGTCGATGGATGCAGGTGGCGTCTTCTAGGCTTCCAACCTCGATAGCGGGGTAATCATCTCAAAAAATTCCAAAACCTAACCAAAAAAGGTTGTCGACCACGGCGGACTAGTATTCCGGGTTCGATTCTCCAGTTTTCCTACATTTTCTCGGGTCTGGGTGTTTATGGTACCTTCGTTGTTTCTGGTTTTATAATACAAGTGCTTAAGCTGCTTACTTTGGGATCAGAGCAATGTATGATATGTTGTCCCTATCTATGTATATATTTATTTACCGGCATGGCGATTAAAGCACACCATCCCGTACCTTATAGGGCTATCTTCTGCAGTATACTTTAAATACGTTATGACGATGATGAAAAGTTTTGAGTTTTGATGATATTTTTGACGACACATCAGAACAACATCAGTAATTTAACAGATGTTTTTTAACATATTTATATAAATAAAAAAATAACAATGTGTTTATCGCGTTTTATTTATAATACGCTCTGTCGTAAAGCAGATAACGTAGAAGTGTATGTTTTTTTATTCTTTAAGCTCTTGT